>CM067170.1:37893710-38076210 GCA_034093135.1 Erigeron breviscapus | reverse complement strand
TCCCAAAATGGTATGTCAGAAAATATGGCATTCAACATTACCATTGGGCTAGGGTTCATTTTGACAATCTATGGTATCCTGCAAAAGTGTTTATATCTTAGGACAAGCGAAGACCAGGAGATGACACCCATGTTTTGATGCAACTGAGCTGGAGTAAACTTGCTGAGGACACTGGAATAGAGGTGGGTGATGGTGTGAACTCTGAATTCATGCTTCAACTAAATATTGAGAGATGTGAGGGGAACGTGACAGACTTTGATATTTGCTAAGAAAAATTGTATGTAATCTTATGAAGGTGTATGTGTGTTTCCTTTAAAACTTGGTAGGTTCTACGGTAACTTGTTTGGTGATCGTTATCGTTGGACCGATCAAAAATATAAACTAAATACCAATAACTAGTATGGGTAAGTTGAGTATCGTATCCTCAGGGAATCATGGGAAAGTGTTGAACAATTTATAAACTTGATTAAACTAGGCATAAACTTAAAATTGATTGTTGGATTGATTTGATTAAAACTAGAAATGATTGAAACTTAACAATAGAATTCAATAATAAAAAGGGTAGACCATTCTCATGATCCCAATTATGCTTTCAAAAGTATAACCTAACTTATATTCGTTGGAAATCACATAGACATGATTCGTTATAAAGCTTGGAATGAATGAACGTTAAGGACTAATTGATTAGGTTGTGATGATTCACGATAATGAAAACCAAGTAATTGACACAACTAAATTATTTATCCATTAACAAGATTACAATTTCATAAGAGATTATTCCAATAATTAATGATTAGCAAGAAATTGAAATCAAAAGATAGATGGACTTCATTCAAAGTTATAAACAAATAATCATTTATTCAAACCAAATGACATTAGATGCAAAACACTAATCAAGAATTAAACATCTCATCCAACTTGAATATAAGAAAGGTTGAATACAATTGTCTTACATAATTGTTTACATGAGAATGATATAAAGAGGATTTAGCCTATCATCTTCATCAATGAATCTTCAATTTGGATTGTCATCTCCATGGATTTGTGATTTGATGATGATTGATAATGATATTAGGGCTTGGGAAAAGTAGGTTGCTGCTCCAGAGATGAGAAATTAGGGTCTAATTAAGTCTAAGTTCGTATTTGCAAATATAACCCAAAATACAATAAAAACCCTTAAAATTCGAAATCTGTTCAAGTGAACCACCGTCTGGGACGGTGGTGTGTACCGTCTCAGACAGTCATTCAATTTTCTTCAGAAACCTTTACTCTCAACTGGACGTCTCAAACGGTGCCTTCAAATGGCCCACCGTCTCAGACGGTGGGTTCTACCGTGCCAGACGGTCACCTTATTTGGCCCACCGTTCCAGACGGTGGGTATTAGCGTCTCAGACGGTGGTCAGTTTTCCAGAATTCCAGAGTTGACTTTCTTTGACTTCAAGCTTCAATTGACCTTCTTCTTGACCCGATTAGTCCAAATTACCACTTAGAGCCTGAAACACTTAAACAAACATAAACGCGCCCTAATCTTCTATTAACATGCACAAAGTGGTCCAATTTTACCCATTAACATCATGTATTTTAGGCGTTTATCACATTCCCCAACTTAACCCTTTTTCGTCCCGAAAAAGTTATTCATCATGTGACAAGTTAACTTACAATCCCATAATACTTCCTATCACCAAAGAAACACCATATAGGAGTTATATCAATTATACATACTTGTAAAACTCAACCCTCAAGCAATCTTCAAAGTACACTTGGACGAAACCAAATAATGCAAACCAAATCACATAACACAATCAACTCATAAGACTTACAACTATCAAAAGATTTACAACTAGCAATTAGAAATATATAAATGTGCAATTAAACCTAATAAACCTCAAGTTTGCCACAATACATGTATCACACTCTCACAATGTGCACTCCCCTCAGTTCATATTTTGAGTGAATTAGCAAAAGATGTGCTAATATATGTATATGAAGCTCTCAACCCATTATTGCAACACTAAAAGTCATAGGCTAGTACACAAATCGAACCAAGACCTCATAACACCAAATTATCACTTCGGCATTCATACAAGATTGATGAAAATAATGGAATGAAATACGGTAATGATTCTCATTTGGGTGATTTACTAGAATGATTTTGGGAACATTTCACTTTGGTTCTTTTGATCAACTTACATGGGTAATTGAATTGATTTTCACTTATGACCATATACTTTGACTTTTTCAACCGGATATTGCAATTTTGACTTTGACTTTGTTCTTTCTTTCGATTCATCATAAACAACACAACTTTGAACAATTAACGAATTTCATGGTGAAGTGAGGTGGAATATGGATTGAATTGTATGATTGTTTTCATCATTTTAAGCACATAATCTGGGTTAGAGGTCTCGACACGGTAAGTGCACTAGTTCTAACCTAATGTACAATAATGGTTCACACAATATAGTTATCACGAGAAATCATGCTACGCTAACAATCTAAATCAATCGTCGACGAGGCGTTTTTCTCTCATGAAATTGAAGGATATAACGGATATATAAGTGTGATACATGCATTATGACTCACAATTGGCATATTACCCTTATTTGCACATTTCTATGTTTTTACTTGCTAGCAACTCTATCAAGACGCTCATAAGTCAACCATGTCATGCAATCTAATCTACACTACCTAGCCCCACTTACATGTACAAATCCAATCACAAGAAAATCTCATTTTACAAACATGTATAGCTAATATAACTCGAATATTTTTCCCCTAAGGGTCAATTTCATATTACAAGAAAGTAAATTAACATCTAAACTAGAAACATAAATGAAATTAACAAGAAATTGAAATCTACCTACGAATTGAAAATGCAAAAACACAAAATAAACACATAGTCACATAATCACACAATAAGAACAGAAAGATAAATGGAAGGTACCGATCACTGCCGTGGACCTTGCGGTCCAAAGATCGACTCCATTAAGCCCCGATATAGAGATTGGGTCTCAAATGAATCAGGAGCTGATGGTGTGGAACTCGAGCTCTCCTCAACTCGTCCGACACATGAATGCCTCGGGAACCACTCAGAATCGTGGCTCTGAGGATAGTATGGATGAGCAGTGGAAACATAAGGTTGTCGGTAGTCATATGGAGGCGGAGACTCCACATAGTCAAGTCCCGCAATGTGGTCCTGGTGATGGCGTACCCTCTCTGCATACTCAAATCTGTTCCTCACCTCCTGCTCATGAGCATATGCCATAGCCTTCTCATAGTTCCTCTGCTGCTCAAACCTCCTCTGCTGCTCTGCAGACTGTCGAGCAGTCAATGTCCACATATGCTGCTCATAAGGTGACCACTGTGAGAACATCTCAGGCTGCTCAAAGCCAAAGCTCGGCCCAGTACCTCCAAATCCAGAACCTAATAAACCATCCCTCCTTGGTGGCTCTCTTTCCTCCTCAACCTCTCTAGCACCACTTGCTTATCCTCTATCATTTCCACCCATGGGCTCCAGCTGAGCCATCGCCTCCTCTCTAGTAAACCCTTCCTTAGGAGCTATCAACAACCCCTTTGACTTCACATCCCTCAAAATTCTGCATTGGGGTCTTTCCTCCAACTTAAACTCTTGACTTTGCAACAACCGCTTCATGTTAAACACCACCTGATTAACCCTAATTGTTGGTGTGTTACGAGTAGCGGCTTTTTGGCTCAAAATGAGGCGAGAAATCAGACTCGGGTAAGGAATGATTGTATTTAACCTCTTGTTCCGGGTATCCCACACATTGGTCATAATAATCTGCCTAAGTGACAAGGCTAGACTCTCCGTTACTAATGCATACAAAACTAAAACTTCTTGAAATCTAACGGCCGCCTTATCACTACTTCTCGGACAAACATTCCAATTCAAAATATTCATGATCAATCTAGGAAGTGGTTTCAAATAAAAACGCTCTAACTTGAGGTTCAAGTTCAAAGCGTCTCTAGGGTAAGTAAACAACTCGGCTAACATCTCTATCCAATTCTCACCCTTTTCCACCCCAGTCAAAATGTTCTCCGGAAAATAATCAAATCCCCTTCCCGAACTAGCACCCGAATCAAACTTGATAATCCTATCTAAGGTAACAAACGACATAGTTACCTTTTTACCATCAACAGTTCCTACTAACTTAGTGCTCTCAGGAGGGTTATTACCAACATGCCTTTCCAAAGTACCCATCCATTCGACAATTCCTTCTAAATTAACATCTAAACTAGAAACATAAATGAAATTAACAAGAAATTGAAATCTACCTACGAATTGAAAATGCAAAAACACAAAATAAACACATAGTCACATAATCACACAATAAGAACAGAAAGATAAATGGAAGGTACCGATCACTGCCGTGGACCTTGCGGTCCAAAGATCGACTCCATTAAGCCCCGATATAGAGATTGGGTCTCAAATGGATCAGGAGCTGATGGTGTGGAACTCGAGCTCTCCTCAACCTCTCTAGCACCACTTGCTTCTCCTCTATCATTTCCACCCATGGGCTCCAGCTGAGCCATCGCCTCCTCTCTAGTAAACCCTTCCTTAGGAGCTATCAACAACCCCTTTGACTTCACATCCCTCAAAATTCTGCATTGGGGTCTTTCCTCCAACTTAAACTCTTGACTTTGCAACAACCGCTTCATGTTAAACACCACCTGATTAACCCTAATTGTTGGTGTGTTACGAGTAGCGGCTTTTTGGCTCAAAATGAGGCGAGAAATCAGACTCGGGTAAGGAATGATTGTATTTAACCTCTTGTTCCGGGTATCCCACACATTGGTCATAATAATCTGCCTAAGTGACAAGGCTAGACTCTCCGTTACTAATGCATACAAAACTAAAACTTCTTGAAATCTAACGGCCGCCTTATCACTACTTCTCGGACAAACATTCCAATTCAAAATATTCATGATCAATCTAGGAAGTGGTTTCAAATAAAAACGCTCTAACTTGAGGTTCAAGTTCAAAGCGTCTCTAGGGTAAGTAAACAACTCGGCTAACATCTCTATCCAATTCTCACCCTTTTCCACCCCAGTCAAAATGTTCTCCGGAAAATAATCAAATCCCCTTCCCGAACTAGCACCCGAATCAAACTTGATAATCCTATCTAAGGTAACAAACGACATAGTTACCTTTTTACCATCAACAGTTCCTACTAACTTAGTGCTCTCAGGAGGGTTATTACCAACATGCCTTTCCAAAGTACCCATCCATTCGACAATTCCTTCTAAATTAACATCAACCTCATCATTATTGTTCCAAACCAATGCATTTTTCCATCCCATATTTTCAAATGCCTTAACAAAACCAAACCCTCTAAATTCCTGCCAAGCGGTTTTCCTTTCACCCAATAATTGTTTTTTCATAATTTCCGCCTCCCCCATTTTATCTCTAAACAATTCTAATTGCCATTTACGGGGTAAAGAGTGTAAAGGAGTACCGTGTTTCCATTCGGGTTTTTCTTCTTCATTAACTTCCATCTCTTCCTGTTGAGACGCTATTTCCTCTTCTTCAATGATCAAGTGTCTTTTCTTTCTTTTTGGTTGACTAGAAGAAGAAGGCTCGGTTGACTTGGCCAACTTCTTCATCAACTTTCCGGCTGCTTTCTTCATCCTATTAACAAAAACTAACCAAAAACAACAATCCTTATCAATGGTTAGTAATTAAAAACAAAAAGAAAGAAAAATTAAAAAAATTCGTTCTTTGAACTTACACAAATCTCACAAACGAGGCTGAAATCTAACAAATAAAGATAGGGGTTTTATAGCCCTTGAAAAACTATGCAATTTAGCCTCAAGAATTGTGTAATTTGGTGAAGAATTGAAAGAGTTATGATGAT
Organism: Erigeron breviscapus; assembly: GCA_034093135.1. Taxonomy (NCBI): domain Eukaryota; kingdom Viridiplantae; phylum Streptophyta; class Magnoliopsida; order Asterales; family Asteraceae; genus Erigeron; species Erigeron breviscapus. Next base: position 38,070,337 of record CM067170.1, on the reverse strand, counting down.
TTGAAGGGTTAGGGTTCTTGAAAGAATTATTGGGGAAGAAAGGGAATTGAGAGAAAGAGAGATCGACAGAGATAAATGGGGGTGACAAGAGTTTAAGTCGGTTTGGTTTTGTGGCTATAATTAAAAAATATTTTTCGATTTTTTAATAAAATAAAAAAAAATCAGAAATCCCGATTGACCGTCTCTTACGGTACAACTCACCGTCCAAGACGGTATCTTGTTTCCGCCTACCGTCTCGCACGCCAACAGCCACCGTCTGAGACGGTGGCTTGGAAAATGAGTTTTCACCGTCTTGTGCACCGTAAAACAGAAGGTCTTACCGTCTGAGACGGTAGGCCACCGTCAGAAGGTACACCGTCTAGCTACCGTAAAGTGTTGAGCATGGCACCGTCTGAGACGGTAGGCCACCGTCTGACACGGTACAACTGAAATTTTTTTTTCTTTTTTTTTATTTTTTTTTTTTTAAACACAGCCACAAAACACAACCTTAATTAGTCCCAATACTTGCAATTAACTTAAAATTAAGCTCCCTTCCCCAACTTAAAGGTACATTGTCCCCAATGTACACCCGAAATTAGAAATGAGTTAATCGGCTCGATTAATTGCAAAAACGACTTACTTTTTCACCCAAACCGACCTTCCCCAACTTAATTCTCGAGCATAGGTGCTGAGAATTATCCAACTTTTGTGATTGTGCGACAAAAACAAAAATAACTAAACAAAATTGAAACGAAAATGAAAACATACCGAAATTGAAGCTATAAAACAAACAAACAACGGGTTGCCTCCCGTTTAGCGCTAAGTTTATTGTCCTCAGCCCGACATTACCTCACATGCTTCAAGCAACCTCATAGGATGGTGGACTTGAGATGAAGTTCACCATTTCCTTTGTAGCTCCATTGATGTCGGTTGCATCCAAATATGGCTTCAATCGGTGTCCATTGACCATTTGCTTCAAACCATCTTTTGGATCTTCAATTTCAATCTCACCAAAGTTTCCAACCCTTGTGATGACATATGGACCCATCCATTTGCTCTTGAGCTTTCCGGGAAAGAACTTGAGTCTTGAATTGTAAAGCCAAACCTTTTGGCCAACTTCGAACACCTTTTTCTTCAACTTTGCATCATGAACCGCTTTCATCTTGTCTTTGTAAGTTGATGCACATTCATAAGCCTCATTCCTCAACTCTTCCAACTCACATAGTTGCAACTTCCTTTCTTTGCCTGCATTCTCAAAATCCATGTTAACGGTCTTAACGGCCCATAATGCCCTATGTGCTAATTCCATTGGAAGATGACAACCCTTCCCATAAACCAACCGGTAAGGAGTAGTGCCAATAGGTGTCTTAAAAGCGGTACGGTAAGCCCATAAAGCATCATTGAGTTTGGTTGACCAATCTTTTCTATCGGGTCTTACCGTCTTTTGCAAAATTTCTTTAATTTGCCTATTGGACACTTCTACTTGCCCACTTGTTTGTGGGTGATATGGGGTGGCAATCCGGTGGTTTATGCCATACCGTTTGAGAAGTTTTCCAAATTGAAATTTTTTGAAATGAGATCCCCCATCGCTTATGATCACACGAGGGATTCCAAATCTTGAAAAGATATTGCTTTGCACAAACTTACACACAACGGTATGGTCATTGGTTCTAGTGGCTATGGCTTCTACCCATTTAGACACATAATCTACGGCCATAAAATGTAGTAATTACCAAAAGAATTAGGGAAGGGACCCATAAAGTCAATGCCCCATACATCAAAAATATTAACAACTAAAATAGGTTGCATGGGCATTTCATTCCTTTTGGTGATACTACCTAGTTGTTGACACTTCACACACTTTTTGACAAATTCAGCGGCATCCTTAAAGATACTAGGCCAAAACAAACCACACATAAGAACCTTATAACCTATCTTTTGACCGCTGAAGTGACCTCCACATGCAAATGAATGTGCATGAGTCAACACATCTTGAATCTCCTCCTCCGGAACACATCTTCTCACCAATTGATCCGGGCCAACTTTGAACAAGTCCGGCTCATCCCAAATGTATTGCTTTGCTTGTGCCAAAAATTGTTGCTTCTTCCTTTTAGCTCAATGTTCCGGTAGCTTACCTGCGGACAGAAAATTCACAATATTTGCATACCAAGGAACAACAGAAACGGTTAGTAAATATTCATCCGGAAATGTCTCATTTATCTCCTTGGTTGAATCATCATCCATAACTTGAATTCTTGACAAGTGGTCCGCCACCACATTCTCACTTCCCTTCTTGTCTCGGATTTCCATGTCAAACTCTTGTAGTAGCAAGACCCATCTAATTAGCCTTGGCTTTGCATCCTTCTTTTCCATCAAATGCTTAACCGCGCTATGATCTGTGTACACAATCACTTTGCTACCACAAATATAAGAACGAAACTTGTCAAGAGCATAAACAACCGCAAGCAATTCCTTTTCGGTGGTGGTATAATTCAATTGGGCATCCGATAAAGTCTTGCTTGCATAATAAATCACAACGGGTTTCTTGTCCACCCGTTGTCCCAAAACAGCCCCAATGGCAAAGTCACTTGCATCACACATGATTCAAATGGCATGGACCAATTAGGTGATTGCAAAATGGGGGCTTCAACCAACTTTTCTAAGGTTTCAAAAGCTTTCAAACACTCATTATCAAACACAAAAGGTACATCTTTCAACAACAAATTGCACAATGGTTTGGTAATGACACTAAATCCTTTTATAAATCTTCTATAAAATCCGGCTATCCCAAAAGGTACTCTTTCAACAACAAATTGCACAATGGTTTGGTAATGACACTAAATCCTTTTATAAACCTTCTATAAAAACCGGCATGTCCAAGAAAGGAACGGACACCCTTAACATTGGTTGGAGGGGGTAAAGTAGAAATGACTTTGATTTTGGCCCGGTCAACTTCCATACCTTTACTTGAAATCACATGACCCAAAACCGTCCCCTCTTGAACCATGAAGTGGCTCTTTTCCCAACTTAAAACCAAATTTGTCTCAACACATCTTTTTAAAACCTTGGTTAGTTCATTGAGACAATTATCAAAAGTTTGGCCAAAAATTGAAAAATCATCCATAAAGATTTCTAGGGAATCACCGACCATATCCGAGAAGATACTCATCATGCACCTTTGAAAGGTGGCGGGAGCATTACATAACCCGAATGGCATTCGCCTAAAGGCAAAAGTCCCATATGGGCATGTAAATGTGGTCTTGTGTTGATCATCGGGATGGATAGCAATTTGATTATAACCCGAATAACCATCTAGAAAACAATAAAACTTCTGACCTGCAAGCTTTTCGATGATTTGATCAATGAATGGCAATGGGAAATGATCCTTGGAAGTAGCGGTGTTCAAATTTCAGTAGTCAATGCAAACCCTCCACCCGGTGATGGGTCGGGTAGCTATTTGTTCACCACTATCTCCTTTCACCACTTGAATTCCAGCTTTCTTAGGTACCGTTTGTGTTGGACTTACCCATGTACTATCTGAAATAGGGTAAATGATTCCAGCATCCAACCACTTAAGTACCTCCTTCTTTACAACTTCACGCATATGAGGATTCAATCTCCTTTGAGCATCACGTGAAGGTTTTGCTTCAGCATCGGTGATTATCTTATGCATCACAATTGATGGACTAATGCCTTTCAAATCGGCAATTGTCCATCCAATGGCCGCCTTGTATTCCTTGAGCACCTTAAGTAATGCTCTTTCTTGCATTTCTTCCAAATTTGATGCAATGATTACCGGCAAAGTTTGTTCATCTCCCAAAAATGCATACTTCAAATGAGATGGGAGCTCTTTCAACTCAACTTGTGGTGGACTTTCAATGGATGGCTTGAGATGAGTATCAATATGATCTGGTAGACTTTCCACTAAATGAGTCCATGGTGGTCTACCTTCTTGAATTGCCATAATCTCCCAATCCTTTTCTTCCTTCTTCAATGTTTCACTATGCTCCAAGATTAACCTGTCAACCAAAGCACAATTCTCCCGTGTGTCTTCCTCATTTTCATGAGGAATGCACTCATCAATGACATCCGCCATAAAGCATTCGTCACTAACTACGGGGTTAGGAACACTAGCAAAAACATTCAATCTTATCTTACGGTTGCCAAAAGTCATTTCAACCGTACCCCTTCTACAATCAATTAATGCATTAGCGGTGGCCAAAAAGGGTCTACCCATGATGATATTGGGCTGCCTAACATTACCGCTTGGTGCAAAATCAAGTACCAAAAAGTCTACGGGGTAATAGAAGTCCTCTACCTTAACAATCACATCTCGGACAATTCCTCTAGGAAGTTTAAGGGACAAATCAGCCATCACCAAGGTGGTGTCGACTTTTTCCAACGGTCCAAAGTCATATTGGTCATACAAACTTCCGGAAGAATGCTCACACCCGCCCCCATATCCAAAAGTGCCTTGTTCATTTTGAAATCACCAACTTGAATAGTAATTAAGGGCGCTCCCTGATCTTGGAGTTTAGGTGGGAGTATACCCATCACAACGGCACTAACTTCCTCATTTAAAACAATTTTGTTTGGAAGCTTATGATGCCGTTTTTGGGTACACAACTCCTTAAGATACTTAGCATAAGCCGAAACTTGCTTGATTATGTCAATAAGAGGTATATTGATTTTGACTTGTTTGAAAATTTCCCACATTTCTTCTTCATAGGGACCTCTTTTCTTAAGTGTAGGTCTAAGCTTTGGATCAATTAAAGCCAAAGGAAAAGGAATGGTATTACCCTCCATATCCTTTCCTTGTTTTTCAGAAAAATTGCCATTGGACCTATTGTTTCCTACCTCTTTGAAAGACACTTTTTTATTTGGTTTTGGTAAAACAATTTCCGGTTCATGCTCACTATCTTCATTCTCATCAACATCCTCCACCACACCATCAACAAATGGTGGTGGAGGGACAACATGATTATCATAAATCTTACCACTACGAAGAGTACTTACATTGTTGATCTCCACGTTCTTGATATTCTTGGAACCACCACTTTGATGTTGTGGATTGATCTTGGTATCACTTGGTAGCTTTCCCGGCTCCTTTCTCATTGATGCCACATCCTCCGCCAATTGCCCAACTTGCTTTTGCAAAGATGCAACCGTCTTCTCCTGAATCTCATTCTTTCTATCCATCTCTTTCAAGTAATCCATAATCTCCTGAGTTGACACATCATTACCCCCCGAAGACCCTCCTTGATTATTACCTTGTTGGTAGTTCCTTGAGTAGCCTCTATTGAATCCTCCCTGATTTTGACCACCTTGGTAATTCCCTTGGTTGTAATTTTGGCCTTGGAATGGTTGAGATGGTGCCCCACCGTTTTGGTTATTTCCTTGAAAGTTCGGGTTGAGTTGGGTTGAAGAATTGCCATATCTAAAGTTTGGATGATTTCTCATCCCCGGATGATAAGTGTTGGATTTCATGTCATATTGCTTCTTCTCTCCATACACTTGATTCACTTCTTCAACTTGATCCAAGCCTAATGGGCATTGCAAAACCGAATGTCCCAACTCATCACACCTTTCACAAATCGGATAGTCTTGAGATACTTGATAAACACCCCGATTTTCAGCCTTCCCCAACTTAGCAAACTTTTGCTCTAATGCTTGATCACTAGTTGATGAAGAGGTTATTGGACGTCTTGCTCTCCTATTCGATTTTGCTTGCCTTTTTGAGTTCACACTCATCTTTTCTAAGAACTCCCAATCAACATCTTCGGGATTAGTCAAGAAAGTGCCATTGCTAATCGAATTCACATCCCTCTTTTCTTCCGATAGCAAACCATCATAGAAAGCCGTAATCAACTCCCATTTGGCAATCCCATGATGAGGACATACTCTCAATAACTCATTAAACCTCTTAAAAGCTTCATAAAATGTTTCACCCGATTGTTGCTGAAAAGTTCTTATCGAATTCCTTGCATCACTCACCTTTTGCATGGTGTAGTACTCATCCAAAAATTGTTGTTGCATTTCAGCCCATGAAAAGATACTACCCGATGGCAATGTCAAGAACCATTGCTTTGCTTTATCCTTCAAAGTGAACTGAAAAAGAACTAGCTTAACCTCATCCGGTGAAAATCCTTGGCCTCCAATAGTACCACAAATCGCCTCAAACTCCGATAAGTGCAAATAAGGCTCTTCCGCCGCCATCCCATGAAAACTTGGCAAAATACTCAAACATTGAGGTCTAACCTCAAATGCTCTACCTCTCAAAACCGGTGGAACTATGGGTGAAGCATTAACGGCTATGGCGGGTCGGAAATGACTATCAACTCCTTGTGGTGGAGCTTGATAGTTCATATGTTGATTTACACGGTTAATTGGTTGGTAATTTGGTTGAGCTACACGATGGTTAAGGCGAGGTGGTGGACCTTGAGGAAGAACTCTTGGTCCGTGGTTTATGTATTGAGGTTGGTTATATTGGGGTTGGTTATATTGGGGTTGGTTGTATTGAGGATATTGAAGGTTTTGTGGTTGCTCATAGTCTCTCCCATGGTTCCAATCATACCCATCCGAATTATTATCAAACCTTCCGTCATCCCAATGATTCACCCTATCATGGAGCCTATCATAAAACGACCCATCCGCATCCCGTGATGCATCTCCAACATGAGTTGGTGTTCTAGGTCGGTTTGGAGTTGTGTAAGCACTCCTTATTGATGGGTTTCGTGGTGGAGTTTGATTTTGGTCATTTGGTTCAGGATTGGTTTCTTGTGGAGTATGGTGGGTTGGATGGTTGGTTGTGGATCTGGTTGATCATTCATGTTTACACGATGAAGTATCCGATTCCTTCTAGCTGTTTTCTCAATTTCCGGATCAAACAACAAAGGTGATGTATTCTTGGAATACCTCGTATGCATACACTACTTGAAATCTGCACAATCAACACACCTCGTGTGATACTGAACTACAAGAATGAAAAATGAAACAAACAAGAACTGAAACAAAACAAAACTAAACTAAATATTTTTGGATTTTTCTGAAAATTTTAAGTAAACTAATTGAAAACAAAATTTCAACACTTTGCACACCGATTCCCCGGCAGCGGCGCCAAAATTTGATCGTTATCGTTGGACCGATCAAAAATATAAACTAAATACCAATAACTAGTATGGGTAAGTTGAGTATCGTATCCTCAGGGAATCATGGGAAAGTGTTGAACAATTTATAAACTTGATTAAACTAGGCATAAACTTAAAATTGATTGTTGGATTGATTTGATTAAAACTAGAAATGATTGAAACTTAACAATAGAATTCAATAATAAAAAGGGTAGACCATTCTCACGATCCCAATTATGCTTTCAAAAGTATAACCTAACTTATATTCGTTGGAAATCACATAGACATGATTCGTTATAAAGCTTGGAATGAATGAACGTTAAGGACTAATTGATTAGGTTGTGATGATTCACGATAATGAAAACCGAGTAACTGACACAACTAAATTATTTATCCATTAACAAGATTACAATTTCATAAGAGATTATTCCAATAATTAATGATTAACAAGAAATTGAAATCAAAAGATAGATGGACTTCATTCAAAGTTATAAACAAATAATCATTCATTCAAACCAAATGACATTAGATGCAAAACACTAATCAAGAATTAAACATCTCATCCAACTTGAATATAAGAAAGGTTGAATACAATTGTCTTACATAATTGTTCACATGAGAATGATCTAAAGAGGATTTAGCCTATCATCTTCATCAATGAATCTTCAATTTGGATTGTCATCTCCATGGATTTGTGATTTGATGACGATTGATAATGATATTGGGGCTTGGGAAAAGTAGGTTGCTGCTCCAGAGATGAGAAATTAGGGTCTAATTAAGTCTAAGTTCGTATTTGCAAATATAACCCAAAATACAATAAAAACCCTTAAAATTCGAAATCTGTTCAAGTGAACCACCATCTGGGATGGTGGTGTGTACCGTCTCAGACGGTCATTCGATTTTCTTCAGAAACCTTTACGCTCAACTGGACGTCTCAAACGGTGCCTTCAAATGGCCCACCGTCTCAGACGGTGGGTTCTACCGTGCCAGACGGTCACCTTATTTGGCCCACCGTTCCAGACGGTGGGTATTAGCGTCTCAGACGGTGGTCAGTTTTCCAGAATTCTAGAGTTGACTTTCTTTTACTTCAAGCTTCAATTGACCTTCTTCTTGACCCGATTAGTCCAAATTACCACTTAGAGCCTGAAACACTTAAACAAACATAAACGCGCCCTAATCTTCTATTAACATGCACAAAGTGGTCCAATTTTACCCATTAACATCATGTATTTTAGGCGTTTATCATTTGGACAATTGTTTTTATGTGGGTAACTTGTTGTAGTAAAACTTGGATTAATGTGGGTAACTTGTTTTGGATAAAATGTACTACTTTGGTTTAAGCATGTAATTTAAGCGTAGATGCATTAATTTCGCAGGTATGATGGTATGTTTGAAAGTATATAGTGTTTGTAATTTGTTTCATTGTTATCAGTTTATATTGCATGCATCCTTTATTATTTGAAACAAAGGGTGGGGGTTTATGAGCAACTTCTATTCTAACTGTGTAATCGTTAATATACATGTATATAAACACTGGGAATCGTTGTATATATTGTAAATTTCACATATTGCTTATTTGTGTAAATATTTCCGTTTGTGGGGTATATTTATGAATAGGGCCTTAAATTTATTTTATGGGTTTATATTTTTAGGCTAAGCTTATGATCAGTATTGAAAATTTTTGGATATGAGGTTCAAGTATTAATTAATTGGTAATTTGACTTAAGGTGACAATTATTGTATTAAGCAAGAAGGGAAATTTACAATTGTCATTTCTACTTTCTAGCTATTTGAAATCCCAATAACATGTGATTATATATTACTAAAATTGGTATTGAACTACAATCTTGTAATTAAGTAACGATTAACATCAAAAAAATACAAACTCTGTAGAATTGTGATTTTTAAGTTTTTGAAATGTTTTGAAGTTGATACTGTATTTTAAATTTTTATGCATGTAGTATGAATGTTTGACTAAATATTTTAGTTTGTGGGCTATATTTATGTATAGGGCCTATTTTTTTTCCGGTTCATATTCTTGGGCTGGGCTTATGGTCGCAACTACAACTTATTCAATTGTTGAAGTCCATGTATTATTGATATAATTTTATGGGTTATAATTTATAAATGACTTTATTTATATAACTTAATTTATAAAGGGGATATATTACAAATAAAAAATAAAAGTCCACATGTTTAATTGAAACAAAGTAATGGAAGTACACTGCATGTTTCGGTCTTTGCAAATTAATAAATTATTAATTATGAATATGAAGGGACAAGGGTAGTCTTCAACAGTAGAGTCTGGTTACATTGTAACCGGATATTTCTAATTTGCCTGGGAATTCGAAGAGCATGATCTAAGTACTATATAAGACAAACAATCCCCAAAAAATGTATCACATACTATTGTACTTGATTAGGGTTAGGAAAATAATAATATTACTTAAGATAAGAAGGAAAGGATGGTTCGCCTGAGGTCTTGGACAGTTCGTAAGAATGATAATCGTTTTATTTTTAGGAAAGATAATAGAAGGAGGTTGAGGATTGAGAAGTTAAGGAAGGTTTTACTTTTGGATGAAGCCTTGTTAAGAGATGCATATAGAATGGGAGGTTGGAAGACTGATCTATGTGAAAAATCGAAGGAGTTAATGAGGGTTCTTCGGAAGAAGTTTGATCCACATGCAATCAATATGGATGATTGGGCAAAAAGTGTAGTATGGTGGAGTTTTGAGGAATCCAGGCTAAATAAATCAGGCAATGTCAGGGTATGTTGGGGTAATGGGCATACACGTTCGTATCCAGCAAAGATGTTGTTGGCTTCTGGTAGTTTGGATATGTTGAAGCAGCTAAACACCATTCCTTGTAATACTTGGAAAATCCCATGGGTACCATGTGAGCAATTTTCTCAGTTTGAAGTGGATCTTGGTGTCAGAGTGCAGGAATTGGAGGAAGCCGAAGAAGAATCTGGTTATGGGGAGTATGTTTCTGAAGATGATGAAGATTTGTGGGGTTGATTGTTCTTAGAGTCTGCATGTGTCTGTTTTGGTAACCTTATGATGCCTATTTAGTATTTAAATCAAAGTTTTTTGTCATGTTTGTCTGTTTTTTGCTCCAGGGTATAATGAAACCCAATTTTGTCCCTTTCTTTACAATGGATGAGAAATGTATGTATGAATGATGGATGTAGTATATGTTTGATATTAATCGTATATCGTTTATTAGAAATTATATATGGTTGATGTCTGATATTGTCGATTGTTTGATTATTTTTAGTCCATAATATATATACTTTATTGTTTTAGAAAATTCATGAGTTAACATTTAAGAGTAGTAACTAATAATTAGGTTGTTGGACTCTATTTTTGTTGTTGAGAATGTGTGTAAACATTTAGAAGTAATTCAATTACCCCTGTCATACAGCAGCAACATGTAAAATATGATAGAAAGAAACTGCATTAGTTCATTTACAAAGTTTGTCAAATTCTTAGTTATTGCTACTTCAAAGTTGCTAACAGCTGACTTGTTTTAATTTGGATTTATAAAGCTGCAAAAGGTGAAGCATGATATGAATAATAAATACAACAATTGAACAAAATTCCATTCAAAGTCATACCCATATCAAAGATAACATAATGCATTAGTTGGATAATAGCATTAGAAGTTGAACTTCTACATGTCCATACCATTTAGAAGTGGTACTTCTAAATAAAGTTACAAAGCAGCAAAGTTGTAGCATACATGCCCATCAAGACCATACAAAATAAGTACAGACAAATTAAGTTGCTGATTGTTCTACATAGGAGGTCCCAAACCAACAAAAGAGAAACAAAAGATTGATATCAGTTTTTAGAAGATTGCTGCTTGTAGTACAGAGTAATTTAAGTTTGAACCATTATTCTTGATCCTTTTTGAAGTAGACACTTGATCAACTGGTTTGTCCCCATCCATTTTCTGCACATGCCTTTTCTCACCAGGGGTTATGGGGGAGTGCTTTTGGAGGTGAGTATCCAAAGAGTCGGCGAAAGAGGACACACCATCCTTCAAAGACATCACAAAGATTCTGTAAGTGGATTATGTAGTCAATTTAGAACAATGCAAAGTCTAATATTAAAGTGAGTCAACAATCAACAATCAAAATTTCAGTTTTATGGGAATAAACCTTAGAATTCACCACAAAAGGAGAGGAATCAACCACAACTTCAGAGGAGTCGACTACGCCTTGAGAGCACTCTCCAAGCTTAGTCTGAGAGGACTCTCCAGCCTTACCATAGATCATGTCAGCCTCACCATGGCTCCCCTATGACAAAAAAAACATAATAAGTGTTTTTCCAGGAAAAAGTATAATTAAAACCCAATTAATATGTACAACTCAAGCTTTTACCTCATCATCTTCATCATTTTTTTTTCCAGTTCTTCAAGTATTTCAGGGTCTTGACAAACTTTGGCAACAGTGTACACCAAGTAATCTTTTTCAATATTGTACTTTGCAACTATGATCTTGAAAGCATAGGTCTTGTTAAGCAACACATTGAGTTCATGAGGAAAAACATCAACATCACCTGCCTTAACTTGTCTCTCTCGAATGTCATTTGCAGACACACCAACGACTTTAGCAACATCTTTGTCAAACATGACCAAAGACACAAATCCCGTGTTATCTTGAACCTTAAATTGAAGCTTGTACCTGAATATGGTTGAAGTTAATTAAAATTGTAGTGGAACTAAAAACATAGTATTAAGGAAATGAAAAAATATACTTTGGGACAAAAGAGGTGGCAATGTCGTTGCAACCAAGACACCACAAACTATCCATTGGAGCCTCCAGGAAGTGGGTTGGGATCTCCGTAGCTTGTTCTAAGAACTCCTCCTTGGTCAAAACTTTCCTGTTATGTTGACGACATGCAACATAAAACCACCCAAGCTCCTCCTCAATCATTCTGATGGTAGCAAGCACAACATAGTTTGTTTCCTATATTAATAAAATCGAAAATGTCAACATGGTTGAAATTAACAAATATGTGTTTTTATATTAGAAGACATGTATTGAACACAGTATTATATTACAAGAATGTTAATGAACATAGTGTGTTAACCTGTTGGGCCTCCCCAATCTCATCGACATGTTTTCTCTCAGTGGTAATAACAAACTCCTTGTGGAAAAGGGTAAACGGTTTGTGACGATAGGATGGTTTGAGAACCAGCAGCAACACCATCTCTCAATATGAGGCTGCAAACAGAAAAATAAATGAATAATATACATGAATTACTAATGGATAAAAATAGAAAAGTTCCTTCCATACATGTAATTGATATCTTGAAAAAAAGAACCTATAGAGAAAGCATCATACCCCATCCTCAAGTCATTAGCTTCTTGAATATCCTCATTGATAAAAACCCGGGTTCCATACATGTCATTTTGAACAGTGATCTCTCCTACACATTTTGACATTATACAACATTGAGGCCAGTATATACAATTATGAAGGTCCTATGTATAGCCATGTATACACAAATAGTCAAACTTACTGTTGAATCTCTTCATCTTTGCATGCTGTATGATGCAAATCACCATCTCAGTTGACTTGTTGTTGCAAATGAACTTGTTCAAGTGCTCAACATACTTTCCCCATAGAGTGCATTTCACCATTTGCCCACTAAAACAAATTTTTATTAAAGTTTTTTTCTTAGCTAACCAAGTAATACATGTGTATCACATATACACTGCACTTCATTCATTATACCACCAATATGCAGGTCATTTATTATAATATAGTACAAACAAAGCATGTACATTTAATCCAACAAAAATAGCGAATCATGTACATTTAGTACAAGTAAACATGTTCAGCAGAGTATGAATATAGTATCAAAAGTAGCCAATCATGTACATTTAATCCAACAAAACATCTTCAGCATAGTATGCAGTTCATTTATAACATATTCTTCATAAACTAATTATCTATAAACAAAGATGTTCTTAATAATCACAAATCTATCAATAAACATCTCTTACAATACTTAAAAATCTATCAATAAACATCTCTTACTATAAACAAAAATCTAGAAACAAACATATTATTCATAAATCTATCAATAAACATCTCTTACAATACTTAAAAATCTATCAATAAACATCTCTTACAATACAAAAATCTATCAATAAACATCTCTTACAATACAAAAATCTATCAATAAACATCTCTTACAATACTTAAAAATCTATCAATAAACATCTCTTACAATACAAAAATCTATCAATAAACATCTCTTACAATACAAAAATCTATCAATAAACATCTCTTACAATACTTAAAAATCTATCAATAAACATCTCTTACAATACAAAAATCTATCAATAAACATCTCTTACAATACAAAAATCTATCAATAAACATCTCTTACAATACTAAAAATCTATCAATAAACATCTCTTACAATACAAAAATCTATCAATAAACATCTCTTACAATACAAAAATCTATCAATAAACATCTCTTACAATACAAAAATCTATCAATAAACATCTCTTACAATACTTAAAAATCTATCAATAAACATCTCTTACAATACAAAAATCTATCAATAAACATCTCTTACAATACAAAAATCTATCAATAAACATCTCTTACAATACTTAAAAATCTATCAATAAACATCTCTTACAATACAAAAATCTATCAATAAACATCTCTTACAATACAAAAATCTATCAATAAACATCTCTTACAATACTTAAAAATCTATCAATAAACATCTCTTACAATACAAAAATCTATCAATAAACATCTCTTACAATACAAAAATCTATCAATAAACATCTCTTACAATACAAAAATCTATCAATAAACATCTCTTACAATACTTAAAAATCTATCAATAAACATCTCTTACAATACAAAAATCTATCAATAAACATCTCTTACAATACTTAAAAATCTATCAATAAACATCTCTTACAATACTTAAAAATCTATCAATAAACATCTCTTACAATACAAAAATCTATCAATAAACATCTCTTACAATACAAAAATCTATCAATAAACATCTCTTACAATACTTAAAAATCTATCAATAAACATCTCTTACAATACAAAAATCTATCAATAAACATCTCTTACAATACAAAAATCTATCAATAAACATCTCTTACAATAATCACAAATCTATCAATAAACATCTCTTACAATACTTAAAAATCTATCAAAAACATCTCTTACTATAAACAAAAATCTAGAAACAAACATATTATTCATAAATCTATCAATAAACATACATAATACTTAAAAATCTATCAATAAACATCTCTTACAATCACAAATCTATCAATAAACATCTCTTACTATACTTAAAAATCTATCAATAAACATCTCTTACTATAAACAAAAATCTATAAACAAACATATTATACATAAATCTATCAATAAACATCTCTTACAATACTTAAAAATCTATCAATAAACATCTCTTACAATACAAAAATCTATCAATAAACATCTCTTACAATACAAAAATCTATCAATAAACATCTCTTACAATACTTAAAAATCTATCAATAAACATCTCTTACAATACAAAAATCTATCAATAAACATCTCTTACAATACAAAAATCTATCAATAAACATCTCTTACAATACTTAAAAATCTATCAATAAACATCTCTTACAATACAAAAATCTATCAATAAACATCTCTTAAATACACAAATCTATCAATAAACATCTCTTACTATACTTAAAAATCTATCAATAAACATCTCTTACTATAAACAAAAATCTATAAACAAACATATTATACATAAATCTATCAATAAACATCTCTTACAATACTTAAAAATCTATCAATAAACATCTCTTACAATACAAAAATCTATCAATAAACATCTCTTACAATACAAAAATCTATCAATAAACATCTCTTACAATACTTAAAAATCTATCAATAAACATCTCTTACAATACAAAAATCTATCAATAAACATCTCTTACAATACAAAAATCTATCAATAAACATCTCTTACAATACTTAAAAATCTATCAATAAACATCTCTTACAATACAAAAATCTATCAATAAACATCTCTTACAATACAAAAATCTATCAATAAACATCTCTTACAATACAAAAATCTATCAATAAACATCTCTTACAATAATCAAAATCTATCAATAAACATCTCTTACAATACTTAAAAATCTATCAAAAACATCTCTTACTATAAACAAAAATCTAGAAACAAACATATTATTCATAAATCTATCAATAAACATCTCTTACAATACTTAAAAATCTATCAATAAAGATGTCTTAATAATCACAAATCTATCAATAAACATCTCTTACAATACTTAAAAATCTATCAAAAACATCTCTTACTATAAACAAAAATCTAGAAACAAACATATTATTCATAAATCTATCAATAAACATCTCTTACAATACTTAAAAATCTATCAATAAACATCTCTTACTATAATACAAAAATCTATCAATAAACATCTCTTACAATACTTAAAAATCTATCAATAAACATCTCTTACAATCACAAATCTATCAATAAACATCTCTTACTATACTTAAAAATCTATCAATAAACATCTCTTACTATAAACAAAAATCTATAAACAAACATATTATACATAAATCTATCAATAAACATCTCTTACAATAATCACAAATCTATCAATAAACATCTCTTACAATACTTAAAAATCTATCAAAAACATCTCTTACTATAAACAAAAATCTAGAAACAAACATATTATTCATAAATCTATCAATAAACATCTCTTACAATACTTAAAAATCTATCAATAAACATCTCTTACAATACAAAAATCTATCAATAAACATCTCTTACAATACTTAAAAATCTATCAATAAACATCTCTTACAATACAAAAATCTATCAATAAACATCTCTTACAATACAAAAATCTATCAATAAACATCTCTTACAATACTTAAAAATCTATCAATAAACATCTCTTACTATAATACTAAAAATCTATAAAAACATCTCTTACAAACTTATTCATAAATCTATTAATAAACATACATAATATTCATGTGTATAGAATGTCAGTATTGAAGAAAGGAACATACGTTAAGTCCTGCAACTCAAAGTTCATCCTCTTGCTTTCCTTGTTCTTGCTCTTGAAGATGTCAAGATCACCACACCAAGCAATCCTACCAATTACATCTGTAACAGCAGAGCATAAACACAGATGATAAGCGAAACCATGAAACAGATTCTGACATACCATTATATAAAAAAACTTGAGTCAAAATTAAAAAAAAAAAAAAAAAAAAAAAAAAAAAAAAAAAAAAAAAAAAAAAAAAAAAAAAAAAAAAAAAAAAAAAAAAAAAAAAAAAAAAAAAAAAAAAAAAAAAAAAAAAAAAAAAAAAAAAAAAAAAAAAAAAAAAAAAAAAAAAAAAAAAAAAAAAAAAAAAAAAAAAAAAAAAAAAAAAAAAAAAAAAAAAAAAAAAAAAAAAAAAAAAAAAAAAAAAAAAAAAAAAAAAAAAAAAAAAAAAAAAAAAAAAAAAAAAAAAAAAAAAAAAAAAAAAAAAAAAAAAAAAAAAAAAAAAAAAAAAAAAAAAAAAAAAAAAAAAAAAAAAAAAAAAAAAAAAAAAAAAAAAAAAAAAAAGTGAGGTTTCTACATGTACAATAATACACAAATTGACATAACATTGCAGATCTTCACATAAATAATGTGAAAAAAATATGCATTCAAACCTGTCTATTCAACTTTTGTGATCTCTAATGAGTTTAGATAATAAAGATGCAATGAGATGTAGAAGAGAAGATGTGATTTAAAATGGATGTAGAAGAGAAGATGTGATTTAAAATGGATTTAAAAAACTGATTTGATTTTCTTGTTTCTCAAGATTATTCTTGGAAATCAACATAAGGTAGGTTTTTCGTTTGACCTTATGATGTGATTAGCATCATTAGTGGGATTTTGTGCAGGAAAAGTGTACTAATACAGCTTTAAGTTTAATTTATAAACATGAATTTGAAATTTTAAGTAGCAAAACATCAACAAATTTGAATATACCGCCAATTTTTGCATGGGAAACATGTAAAAACCTGCTCTAGCCCCGTGTTTTTTTATCTTTGCAGTACGACTACATATATCTACATATACCAACGTAAATCACAATTACCAATCTAATTATATAGTTACAACCAAACTTGCTCCTAACTAAACCCCTAACCAAGCCGTGAGGTCATCAAAATTGCACTTTACACTAACGTGGCCAGGGTAGATTCTCGACACCTCACTTTTCTTAGGTCATCGTCGAGTCTCCTTTAGTAGAGATGGTAGATTTTAAATATCTCTCTCTCTTTAAGCACACATTTTTTTCCATACACTGATACACAAATATACACATACTATTTTAATTTTTTTCTGAACGGCATATACATACTATTTTGTTTTGTTTCTGAACGCATATACATACTATTTTAATTTTTTTCTGAACACATATACATACTATTTTAATTTTTTTCTGAACGGCATATACATACTATTTTGTGATTTTGTTTTTACAAGTAAATTAACATAGCTTTTTATTACTTATTTATTTAATCTAAAAAAGCCTCCGAAATTGATATCGCTTAAGCCACAAAAAATGTTTAGCCAATGAATAAATTATATGTCTATTCTAAAGCTTCCTTTAAACTGGCCTTGAGATCTAATTTCAAGTGAGGTTTCTACATGTACAATAATACACAAATTGACATAACATTGCAGATCTTCACATAAATAATGTGAAAAAAATATGCATTCAAACCTGTCTATTCAACTTTTGTGATCTCTAATGAGTTTAGCATTCAAACACAACAATGGAAAAATGCATTCATGTGTGGAATTAATGAAGTTATCGCAAAGTTGCTTCAATCACCTTCTCTATTCCAGATCGATGTTTTCTTATTTTTTGCTCTTATCACATCTTCAATCTTCTTGTAAACAAGCGGTATACTATTATTCAAGCATGACATCAAATTCAATGTTTCAAACAAATTATTTAAGACTATTTATCTGTCGATTAATCTAACCAATTAACATAGAGTCGACCATATTAAAACGATATAAATCACCTTTACCAGCAATGGCGGATCATTGTTGGGGCCTGAGGCCCGAGGGGCCTTGGTCCGCCCGTTTTTTCTCGCTAAATAGTATTATTTTTTCCCAAATTTGTTTGGCTAACCATATAGTTTTTATTATTTTTTAAAACTTTTTTGGATCCCCCATTTTTACTCTAAATTTTTTTTTGTTCATTTGATACTTTAATAAGTTTTGTTTTTAATAGGAAAAAAAAACGGCCACCACGATTGAAGAAAACTTATACTTTTGATTTTATAATTGTTGACCCGACCCGATGGAACTCAATGACCCAAATATCATATAATGGTTAGTTTTATAATCAATTTAATTCTTTTTGCTCTCACCTCAATAAAAAATCAAAAACAAACACAACAAGTTACATACAAAACATATAGCTAGATGATATATTTGAATGCATGATATATTACGTAACAAAGTAAACTATATATATGATTTACATAAACGAACTATCTAGACAATAGACCACAAATAGGGTCAAAATCAGCTCCACAAATACGAGCAACATCATGAAAAGTACCATATGCTCTTTCGTAAATACAATAACATTCCATATGGCGTTTTAACTCATCACAACATTCCCCAGGTACTGGCCTGTCGCCAAAAAAGGCATGCTCACAAGCACGAATATCATCGACGCTGCAGTTTTGAGAATATGCAATACCTATTAACATTGTTACCATGACCATCACAACTAAAGCACCAAAAAACTTCATTTTATTTTAAATCAAAAGGAACCGGTTCTGGTCAACCAAAAAGAATCGGTTTTGACCAGAACCGGAACCGGTTCTGGTCAACCAAAAAGAATTCGGTTTTGACCAGAACCGGAACCGGTTCTGGTCAACCAAAAAGAATTCGGTTTTGACCAGAACCGGAACCGGTTCTGGTCAACCAAAAAGAATTCGGTTTTGACCAGAACCGGAACCGGTTCTGGTCAACCAAAAAGAATTCGGTTTTGACCAGAACCGGAACCGGTTCTGGTCAACCAAAAAGAATTCGGTTTTGACCAGAACCGGAACCGGTTCTGGTCAACCAAAAAGAATTCGGTTTTGACCAGAACCGGAACCGGTTCTGGTCAACCAAAAAGAATTCGGTTTTGACCAGAACCGGAACCGGTTCTGGTCAACCAAAAAGAATTCGGTTTTGACCAGAACCGGAACCGGTTCTGGTCAACCAAAAAGAATTCGGTTTTGACCAGAACCGGAACCGGTTCTGGTCAACCAAAAAGAATTCGGTTTTGACCAGAACCGGAACCGGTTCTGGTCAACCAAAAAGAATTCGGTTTTGACCAGAACCGGAACCGGTTCTGGTCAACCAAAAAGAATTCGGTTTTGACCAGAACCGGAACCGGTTCTGGTCAACCAAAAAGAATTCGGTTTTGACCAGAACCGGAACCGGTTCTGGTCAACCAAAAAGAATTCGGTTTTGACCAGAACCGGAACCGGTTCTGGTCAACCAAAAAGAATTCGGTTTTGACCAGAACCGGAACCGGTTCTGGTCAACCAAAAAGAATTCGGTTTTGACCAGAACCGGAACCGGTTCTGGTCAACCAAAAAGAATCGGTTTTGACCAGAACCGGAACCGGTTCTGGTCAACCAAAAAGAATTCGGTTTTGACCAGAACCGGAACCGGTTCTGGTCAACCAAAAAGAATTCGGTTTTGACCAGAACCGGAACCGGTTCTGGTCAACCAAAAAGAATTCGGTTTTGACCAGAACCGGAACCGGTTCTGGTCAACCAAAAAGAATTCGGTTTTGACCAGAACCGGAACCGGTTCTGGTCAACCAAAAAGAATTCGGTTTTGACCAGAACCGGAACCGGTTCTGGTCAACCAAAAAGAATTCGGTTTTGACCAGAACCGGAACCGGTTCTGGTCAACCAAAAAGAATTCGGTTTTGACCAGAACCGGAACCGGTTCTGGTCAACCAAAAAGAATTCGGTTTTGACCAGAACCGGAACCGGTTCTGGTCAACCAAAAAGAATTCGGTTTTGACCAGAACCGGAACCGGTTCTGGTCAACCAAAAAGAATTCGGTTTTGACCAGAACCGGAACCGGTTCTGGTCAACCAAAAAGAATTCGGTTTTGACCAGAACCGGAACCGGTTCTGGTCAACCAAAAAGAATTCGGTTTTGACCAGAACCGGAACCGGTTCTGGTCAACCAAAAAGAATTCGGTTTTGACCAGAACCGGAACCGGTTCTGGTCAACCAAAAAGAATTCGGTTTTGACCAGAACCGGAACCGGTTCTGGTCAACCAAAAAGAATTCGGTTTTGACCAGAACCGGAACCGGTTCTGGTCAACCAAAAAGAATTCGGTTTTGACCAGAACCGGAACCGGTTCTGGTCAACCAAAAAGAATTCGGTTTTGACCAGAACCGGAACCGGTTCTGGTCAACCAAAAAGAATTCGGTTTTGACCAGAACCGGAACCGGTTCTGGTCAACCAAAAAGAATTCGGTTTTGACCAGAACCGGAACCGGTTCTGGTCAACCAAAAAGAATCGGTTTTGACCAGAACCGGAACCGGTTCTGGTCAACCAAAAAGAATTCGGTTTTGACCAGAACCGGAACCGGTTCTGGTCAACCAAAAAGAATTCGGTTTTGACCAGAACCGGAACCGGTTCGGAACCGGTTCTTGGTCTTGAAAACCCGAACCGATGGAACCGAACTAATTGTTTTTTTTTCCAGAACTTAACGGCCGTTAAAGGTCTTTTTTTCATCGTAAATCGATTTTGGGCCACTTGATTGCTAACACACCGAGCCTTAAGACCTAAAATACCTTCATAATGATAATATCTAGTGAATTAACACAAAAAACTCCAAGTTATTTCACAAAAACCACTTGAAAAAAATTGAAAACTCACTAATAATTCATTTAACGGCCGTTTAGGCCAATTTTTTCATCGTAAATCGATTTTGGGCCACTTGATTGCTAACACACCGAGCCTTAAGACCTAAAATACCTTCATAATGATAATATCTAGTGAATTAACACAAAAAACTCCAAGTTATTTCACAACCACTTGAAAAAAATTGAAAACTCACTAATAATTCATTTAACGGCCGTTTAGGCCAATTTTTCATCGTAAATCGATTTTGGGCCACTTGATTGCTAACACACCGAGCCTTAAGACCTAAAATACCTTCATAATGATAATATCTAGTGAATTAACACAAAAAACTCCAAGTTATTTCACAAAAACCACTTGAAAAAAATTGAAAACTCACTAATAATTCATTTAACGGCCGTTTAGGCCAATTTTTTCATCGTAAATCGATTTTGGGCCACTTGATTGCTAACACACCGAGCCTTAAGACCTAAAATACCTTCATAATGATAATATCTAGTGAATTAACACAAAAAACTCCAAGTTATTTCACAACCACTTGAAAAAAATTGAAAACTCACTAATAATTCATTTAACGGCCGTTTAGGCCAATTTTTTCATCGTAAATCGATTTTGGGCCACTTGATTGCTAACACACCGAGCCTTAAGACCTAAAATACCTTCATAATGATAATATCTAGTGAATTAACACAAAAAACTCCAAGTTATTTCACAAAAACCACTTGAAAAAAATTGAAAACTCACTAATAATTCATTTAACGGCCGTTTAGGCCAATTTTTTCATCGTAAATCGATTTTGGGCCACTTGATTGCTAACACACCGAGCCTTAAGACCTAAAATACCTTCATAATGATAATATCTAGTGAATTAACACAAAAAACTCCAAGTTATTTCACAAAAACCACTTGAAAAAAATTGAAAACTCACTAATAATTCATTTAACGGCCGTTTAGGCCAATTTTTCATCGTAAATCGATTTTGGGCCACTTGATTGCTAACACACCGAGCCTTAAGACCTAAAATACCTTCATAATGATAATATCTAGTGAATTAACACAAAAAACTCCAAGTTATTTCACAACCACTTGAAAAAAATTGAAAACTCACTAATAATTCATTTAACGGCCGTTTAGGCCAATTTTTCATCGTAAATCGATTTTGGGCCACTTGATTGCTAACACACCGAGCCTTAAGACCTAAAATACCTTCATAATGATAATATCTAGTGAATTAACACAAAAAACTCCAAGTTATTTCACAACCACTTGAAAAAAATTGAAAACTCACTAATAATTCATTTAACGGCCGTTTAGGCCAATTTTTTCATCGTAAATCGATTTTGGGCCACTTGATTGCTAATACACCGAGCCATAAGACCTAAAATACCTTCATAATGATAATATCTAGTGAATTAACACAAAAAACTCCAAGTTATTTCACAAAAACCACTTGAAAAAAATTGAAAACTCACTAATAATTCATTTAACGGCCGTTTAGGCCAATTTTTTCATCGTAAATCGATTTTGGGCCACTTGATTGCTAACACACCGAGCCTTAAGACCTAAAATACCTTCATAATGATAATATCTAGTGAATTAACACAAAAAACTCCAAGTTATTTCACAAAAAACACTTGAAAAAATTTGAAAACTCACTAATAATTCATTTAACGGCCGTTTAGGCCAATTTTTTCATCGTAAATCGATTTTGGGCCACTTGATTGCTAATGGCTCGAGCCTAAGACCCAAGATACCTTCCAAAATGATAAGATCTAGTTAATAAGGTGACCCAAGATACGTTCCAAAATGATAACAAATATTCAATAAAATCTGTGTATGCGTGGTCACGAGGATCGATTTTGGGTCACTTGATTGCTAACACACCGAGCCTTAAGACCTAAAATACCTTCATAATGATAATATCTAGTGAATTAACACAAAAAACTCCAAGTTATTTCACAAAAACCACTTGAAAAAAATTGAAAACTCACTAATAATTCATTTAACGGCCGTTTAGGCCAATTTTTTCATCGTAAATCGATTTTGGGCCACTTGATTGCTAACACACCGAGCCTTAAGACCTAAAATACCTTCATAATGATAATATCTAGTGAATTAACACAAAAAACTCCAAGTTACTTCACAAAAAACACTTGAAAAAAATTGAAAACTCACTAATAATTCATTTAACGGCCGTTTAGGCCAATTTTTCATCGTAAATCGATTTTGGGCCACTTGATTGCTAACACACCGAGCCTTAAGACCTAAAATACCTTCATAATGATAATATCTAGTGAATTAACACAAAAAACTCCAAGTTATTTCACAAAAACCACTTGAAAAAATTGAAAACTCACTAATAATTCATTTAACGGCCGTTAAGGCCACTTTTTTCATCGTAAATCGATTTTGGGCCACTTGATTGCTAATGGCTCGAGCCTAAGACCCAAGATACCTTCCAAAATGATAAGATCTAGTTAATAAGGTGACCCAAGATACGTTCCAAAATGATAACAAATATTCAATAAAATCTGTGTATGCGTGGTCACGAGGATCGATGACTTACATGATTCCGAATCCGATTATGATCATTGCCGACAAAAAAATCGCCGTTGATGCTAAGCGAGCCTCAGTCGGTGACGGAGCTCGGATTCTTTTTATCCGAATCTTTTGTATGCTAAATTCAGATAGTGGAAATCAAGCTGATCAGGTATTCCTCTTATTATTTTTGTTGTTGTTATTATCTACTATTATTATTATATCTTTCAAGATTCGACTTTACATTTATGTTGTACACCAAGTGTTTGTATTAATGTCTTAGTGAAATTTGATACTTTAATTTTGATGTAATGCTACCTTATTTGTTATATGTATAGTTGGATTAGTATTGCAATTGGCCTTTATTTGATCACCTGAACTCAAGACTATATATGTCCTGTTGGATTAGCACATGATATAAATGGCATTGTTTGATTGAGCTTTGCTACTACGAGAATTTTGAGATTACCAACGAACACAATAGATTCAGTCGCTGTTTGCTTTTGTTTTTAGTTTGTTTTTCTATTAAAATATTACTGTAAAACATTGCTAGACAACATTAAGGTGTAGAAAGGAAAGCACAAAATGTTTTAGAATGTAGTGGATGCAAACTCACTATGATAGATTACGATGCTTTGGTAATACAGGATGTACTATGTAGATTACATGGTTATATGCATTTTAGGAATGTAAATGATTAGAAAGACCAATTGTGTATGTATACTAATGAGCTAATGTGTAAGAAAAATTTGCTTAAGACGAATTGTGTTTTTGAAAGTCCGAATAATTCCGTATTCACTGTCTACCCTTTGTATTACGATTCTTATGTGGTTTTTTTTCTAATGATTTTCATGTTGATTTTTGGTTGACGAGACTACTTAGATGCGACTTATGGTTGATTTTTGCTTATGAGCTGATACGTCACAAAATTAGCGTTGGAATGGCTGAGAAATGAGCTCAAGACCTCATGTTTCATAGGTGCAAGGGTATCAAGTAACTTAACCGTGTATGTGATTTATGCTTGGTTTGAAATAGCGTGTGGCGACCCGTAAGGTTCCGGGGGCAACAAGCGTGGCGTTGCGAGCGCAACACGTATTCGCGGCGACAGTTTCTACAAATATGCTAATACTCTACATGTAACAATTGAATACCAAAAGATAACATTCCATATCATAAGAAAAAACAATAGTTTGTGATTTCAAATCACCAAATCATAATAGGTTGCGATTCTACGATGTCACCAAATGTATAATAAGTAGAAAACAAACCATAAAAGTAGACTAATAGACTTGAAATTGAAAGTTGAAATCAAAACGTAAAGAAAATAAGTGCCTCAAAAGGCTAAACTAGGGGTTTTTTTTGTTTTAAACCCTGGAAAAATAAAATGGACCTTATAAAAATTGGGCTTCTAAATAACAACAAAACAATGGGCCCAAAAAAAGTGAAAACATAACTTTGTACATATAGCGAGGCTACGGACGCAACACGCAACGCTCGCAACGGGCATGTAGCGCTCGCAACATGTAACCTGGTCGCCACACCCTTGGCGTTGCGCCCTAGGGTCGCAACACGCAACGCAACGTCTGTTGCACGCTATTTTAAACCAAGGATTTATGTATCATCCATTCATTCCTTCCATTAGAATCTGATCATATTTGGATTGGGAGAGATACAATGTTTAGTGACCTTTATGTTCCATCCTATTTTTTGTGTTAATATATGCATTGATTCAGTGAGTAATAAATAGAATCTTTATGCTCGGGCTTTGTCTATGCGTAAAAAATGGTTCAATGGTTTATTTCTCTTTGTATGATTTTAGTCATGTGGCTAAATGAAACATCAGATTTTTGCGACATATCCAAATCTATGTTTGGTAGTGACCTTATTTATGCATTATGTATTCAAAATTTTGTGGTATTCAAAATGTATTTCGCGGCAACGCGCGGGTTGAAAAACTAGTTTTAACAAATAAAAACGAATAGTAAGCAATGACTACAGACTGCTAGAGCAATGGCATACAACTCTACTATACCAACTGCCGATTTTGGACCGTGGCTAATGGTCGTGATGTAAGAAATGGGAGATAAAAATGGTGATATTATGGTAGTAGAGATGTTAGAACTTTGTAATGAATTTTCCCAGTTATTTGTTTGGGGAAGTGATATTAGTACCATATGACTTGATTAGTTTACCATAACTATGCATCAACTATTTATACTTCGACTGTGTGGTAAATAAATCAAATTGTATGATACAAATATCAATTCCTATTTGTTTAGGTGTTATATGTACTCCGTATTGCTTATAAAACTAGTGATTTTTCGAGAAATGCTTATTTGAAAACTAAAATTTTTCGTGAAAACTAGAAAACTGTTCCAAACACACTGTGATCTGAATCTAACATAATGTGTTTTCTAAAAATACATTGTGTTTGGTTTCAAATCACAGTGTGTTTTTGATAAGGCGTGAAAACCAGAAAACTGGTCAAACACATTGTGTTAAGCTCACATCACAGTATGTTTGGGCCAGTTTTCTAGTTTTGACGGAAATTTTATTTTCAAATGAACATTACTCGTGATTTTCTCATAGAAAATCTGTTTAGAACTTGATCATCTGATCATGTACTACTTTAGTGATTTTCCTCATAGAAAATCAATTTTTATATTTTACATTTTTAAGCTTTTTATTAGTTGTTAGCTACACATATAGAGAGAGTTGTGTTTTTCACTTGTCTTGTTACTAATCGTGTTCAAATACGTATGGTAATATTTAAGGTGTCTAAATTTAGATGATCTTAATTATAGATTTATCACTACCCTAAAATTAAAAACAAACGCAACAAAGTATATTCTAAAAACATACAACAGCTAGATGATAAATTTGAATGGGTAATTTTTGTTACCTAAGAAAGTAAATATATATATGACATACATAAAAGTGCTACTTATCATCACAAATAGGGTCAATATCGATTCCACAATTATGAGCAACGTCACGGAAATGATCGATTTGTTTATAAACACAATAACACAATAGATGACTGTGTACCATAACACAACATTTATCCTCTGGCGGTTCGTTAGGATTAACCAAGGAGTGACCACAAGGTTGAAGATCATAAATGTAGCATTTGTATGGTTCTTGTCCTTGAGTAGATATTGGTCTTTGAGTATAGGATATACCAATTAGCATCGTTACCATGACCATCACAATAAAAACACTAAAAAACTTCATGTTAAATCAAAAAGAAAAAAAAAATCTGTTTTATATGAATCTCGATATAAAGATGGAGCTTAATGAAATACTACCTAGTTATATTTATAGATTCATGAACATTAAATGGGCCGGGTATTAACTTCTGCCAAACATTGAATATTGGAGTTTTCATTATGAATATACATTTTTTGTTTGAAGAAAGAAAAGCTAAATAGAAAAATTACGAAATAAATGTGTCTAAGCATTACAAATTATAAGGTTATCCGGAGTGGATGCTGGGGTTGGGCTACTTGCACAGAGCGCCATGTGACATCCTGAGTTGCTAGGGGTTGCCTGGAAAAAAAAGGAAAGTGGAGTTGCCTGGAAGGTGGGGTAGCCTAATGATTGATTTTTATTTTATTTTATTTTTTGTTTGACTTAATATTAGATAAAAATACATTTTCTTTTTATTTAAAACATAAAAATACAATAAATAATCTGATCAGAAACACATTAATTGCTAACTTTATTAATATTAACACTATAAACATAATGCAAAATTAACAAATGTACTAGTTTAGGAGTTAAAAATGAACATAACTATTTGTTAGAGTTTAAAATAAAATCAACCAAAACTAATATAACTAACTTGAAAAACATACAATACTGTAGGGGTGAAAAATAAAACTTTTTATTAAAAATATAAAATGTTCATCTTCTACAATATTTGGAAAAAAATCATCATCAATACAAAATTAAAAAAAAATATCTACCTATCTACATATATTACATATTTGAAATAAAAAAAGAAAAGAAAAAAGCTTTGAAGTTTGAAAAAGATACGCAAGTAAAAGAGTCAACGGCAACCCATGGAGATCGCTTGGAAGGCAGATCGCCTAGCCGGACCGGTGTGCCCGGCGACTTGCCGGCGAAATCCGGTGAATTGCCCTCCTTTATCGCTCCACTCCGTTTAGCCTTAACTGACGTTGAAAACTAATTAATATAGTTCTTCAAATAATTTGTTACACGACATTAATGTAATTATTATTATTTTTCCACAACAATTATTAAGTAAGAGATCATGTGGAAAAGTGAGGATGTAGGTATTGGTATTGGTATATTCGAACATTAACATATTTGTGAGTTCACATACAATATCGAGAATTATATCAACAATGTATTTAATATTGTGTAAAAGACTAAAAGGTACTAACCTAACAGATTTTAGCTGGGCTTGTTGACATTCTAGTAGCCCATGGAAGCAGGAGATTAGAAGCCCACCAGACTGGAAGTCAGCTTGTTGGGCAGGCCTTGTTCATGGGGAATTAAGTGAACTGTGCACCGTCATCAGTCATCACAGCAAAATATCTTTTTAAAAGTACATATAAAGTTTTGCCAATTTATTTATACGTAAAAATGAGGCCCATTATTTAAAATAACAACCTATATTTTTAGTTTGTATTTTTTTTTTATCAGTTTCATTATTTTAAAATTAGGTAGGAGATATTTACATTAAGTGGGAATAATTTCAATCAATCATAAGATTTTATTCGGTTAATAAGTTCACATTTACAAATACAGATAAGTTTTTAATGAAGATGCGAGGAAATTATAAAAGGTTGGTAGTGTGGAGGGTGTACTTGGGTATTTTCAAAAAAGAAAAAAGGAAAAATAAATGATGTGACGCTGATAAGGTATTGAAAAGGAGTAAAAAACATAGTCAATGTTAGGAGAGATTTTTAAATTTGAATAAAAATGTTTCACAATAATTTTACTTATCGGTTGTTTGTTACTACTCGTTTTAAACTTTGTTAAGTAAAATCATATTATCGAGGGATGACACTTTTGAATAACGAGTATGAATGTCTTTTTTTCTATTATTATGCTCGCGAGTTTTTCTTGATCTGTTAATTTATGGGTATCTATGATAAAATATTTTCATTTTCATCCCCCACTATTATAAAAGCGTAATAAAAGAAATAGAGTATGGCCATTAAAAAAATTAAACAAAATGTACGCGCAAACATTAACAACTATCAATTGCAAAAGATTATTGAGAGCTTGCATAGTGGTCAATGGTAGAATGTTGAGAGATGTATGGCATTGGCAATTTGACAGTGTTAATGTTATGTAAATTGAAATTCGAAAACATACATAATCAAAGGGGCTAGAATATAACAATCAAAAAATAATAATCGTCAACAAACATTGACTTTTTTAGTTCAAAAATGTGAAAGATTGGTCTAAGTAAATATAACTTTTACCAAAATATACATACATAAATTACATACGAATTTTTTTTTTTGGTAATGGGATTACCCCGATGAGTATATTATATCACAACATCAAAAAGTTCTGGTACAAGTGAAATGAAAGTGTTCCATTCCAGTCATATATATGGCATCCCATAATATGTAAACAAGCTACAGCTAGCCGCCAATCATAAACTACGACTACAATTCTAGTAACAATACTAAACAGTGGTCGAGATATAAACTATCATTGAACCACGCCTATAAAATCTCCAATCATGATGCTAGTAGGCAATCTCCACATCTCGAGCATCTCAGCAACTCTTGGTGTGTTTTTGAATTTCAGTGAAGCTATCCTCCATCTAGTCGTTGATTTGATAATGTCTTGCACTTGAGCAAGAGGTCTTGTTTTGTTGGAGAATAGCCTATTATTGCGTTCTTGCCAAATGAAATAGGCAGTCGAAGCTACAAGTAACCTTCCAATGACACTTTTGGCTGATCTTGAAGCAACTCGTGTAGTTAGGAACTCCATTATATCACTCCACTTAGCAGTCACTTGGCTCATTCCTGCTAAATGTTTTATGTTACTCCAAACCTGTGTAGAAAAGGCACATTCAAAAAACAAATGGTTATGAGAATCCGGGCCCCTTTGACATAGGGCACAACATTGGAGATTAAGGTTCATATTGCCTCCAACATCCCAATGTTTTAGCATATCTTGAGTCTTCAACTTTCCGTGAGTAATAAGCCATAGAAGGAACGAGTGGCGTGGTATACACTGAGAAAACCAAATAACCTTGTGCCATGATACCACCTGTTCACGTCTTCTAATAGTATTCCATACCCATCCTGTCGAGAATGGGGTAATGTCACCATTACTATCTTTCCAAATCAGCGAGTCCCTATTAACATCCAAATGAATAGCAGGAATCTGAATGAGAACCGGAAAGAGGTTATACCATGCAACCGGCCAAAGCCAATTACCATTGTTCCAAATATCAACGATTTTAGTAGAGAGAGAGAAACCGGCTCTTTTGATCTCCCTTGGCGAGATAAGCTGAATGAGAGGGCCTTGGTCCAACCACTTATCATACCAAGCTGATGTAGCCATACCATTACCAATTTTAGACCATATAAAAGGGCGAACATATTGTCTTAGTTGTAATAGCTTTCTCCATCCCCAACTGCAGCTAGCCGGGATACTGACATCCCACAAACTGCGTCCCTTCAACCTGTATGAATGCACCCATCTAACCCAAAGAGATTCCCTATGTGTCAAAATACTCCAAAGATGAGTGGTCATAAGGGCCTTATTATGAATTGATATTCGCTTGATCCCCAACCCACCCTCCTCTTTAGGTAGACATACTGTATTCCAAGATACCTTAGCTTTCCCTTTCTTCATTGGGCCTTGGCACCATAAGAAAGACCGCATTTTCTGCTCAAGATCCTTGATAATACGAGCAGGGAGGCTGAAAACCGAAGCCCAATAAATATGTAGAGAAGATAGGACCGATTTCACAAGTTCAAGACGTCCAGCAAAAGATAGAGATTTATTCCTCCAGTCTGTAATCCTTTTCTCCATTTTTTCAACAATAACTCTACAATCTCGATAAAGTAGTCTGGACGAAATAAGGGGTACACCAAGATACCTAACTGGTAAAGAACCTTCTTCAAATGGCAATAAACTCATAATAGCATTCTTTGTCATATCCGACACATTACAGAAAAATACAGTGCTCTTCGGTAGGCTAGGAACCAAACCAGACATCTCTTTAAAGTCATTCAAAGCTTGCATAATGATCTTGACAGAACTCACTTCACCTCGCGAAAAAAGGAAGAGATCATCAGCAAAGCAAAGATTAATAATCTTCTCTTTTTCACACTTGTTATGGAATCTAAACCGAGATGGGGTGCTTGTAGCCTTCTGTAAAATAAAAGTTAGTACTTCCATAACCAGAGTAAACAAATATGGAGACATAGGATCACCCTGTCTAAGACCTCTCTTTCCTTTAAAATAACCATGAATATTGCCATTGATGCATAAAGAGAACGAAGTGGAAGAAACACACTTCATAATCCATTTAATCATGATGGGGTGGAAACCGAAGCCTAAAAGAATAGCTCTTAGAAACCGCCAATCGACCGTATCATACGCTTTTTGTATGTCAATTTTGAAAGCGCACCTTGGTTGTAACACCCCAAGCCAAGACTCAGAATATTACCCGTATAATGTCATCAAGTACATATAGTACCCGTATAATGTCATCAAGTACTTATAGTACCCGTATAATGTCATCAAGTACATATAGTACCCGTATAATGTCATCAAGTACATATAGTACCCGTATAATGTCATCAAGTACTTATAGTACCCGTATAATGTCATCAAGTACATATAGTACCCGTATAATGTCATCAAGTACTTATAGTACCCGTATAATGTCATCAAGTACTTATAGTACCCGTATAATGTCATCAAGTACGTATAGTACCCGTATAATGTCATCAAGTACATATAGTACCCGTATAATGTCATCAAGTACGTATAGTACCCGTATAATGTCATCAAGTACATATAGTACCCGTATAATGTCATCAAGTACTTATAGTACCCGTATAATGTCATCAAGTACATATAGTACCCGTATAATGTCATCAAGTACGTATAGTACCCGTATAATGTCATCAAGTACTTATAGTACCCGTATAATGTCATCAAGTACTTATAGTACCCGTATAATGTCATCAAGTACATATAGTACCCGTATAATGTCATCAAGTACGTATAGTACCCGTATAATGTCATCAAGTACGTATAGTACCCGTATAATGTCATCAAGTACTTATAGTACCCGTATAATGTCATCAAGTACGTATAGTACCCGTATAATGTCATCAAGTACATATAGTACCCGTATAATGTCATCAAGTACGTATAGTACCCGTATAATGTCATCAAGTACGTATAGTACCCGTATAATGTCATCAAGTACATATAGTACCCGTATAATGTCATCAAGTACGTATAGTACCCGTATAATGTCATCAAGTACATATAGTACCCGTATAATGTCATCAAGTACATATAGTACCCGTATAATGTCATCAAGTACATATAGTACCCGTATAATGTCATCAAGTACGTATAGTACCCGTATAATGTCATCAAGTACATATAGTACCCGTATAATGTCATCAAGTACGTATAGTACCCGTATAATGTCATCAAGTACTTATAGTACCCGTATAATGTCATCAAGTACATATAGTACCCGTATAATGTCATCAAGTACTTATAGTACCCGTATAATGTCATCAAGTACATATAGTACCCGTATAATGTCATCAAGTACGTATAGTACCCGTATAATGTCATCAAGTACATATAGTACCCGTATAATGTCATCAAGTACATATAGTACCCGTATAATGTCATCAAGTACATATAGTACCCGTATAATGTCATCAAGTACTTATAGTACCCGTATAATGTCATCAAGTACGTATAGTACCCGTATAATGTCATCAAGTACATATAGTACCCGTATAATGTCATCAAGTACATATAGTACCCGTATAATGTCATCAAGTACTTATAGTACCCGTATAATGTCATCAAGTACGTATAGTACCCGTATAATGTCATCAAGTACTTATAGTACCCGTATAATGTCATCAAGTACTTATAGTACCCGTATAATGTCATCAAGTACGTATAGTACCCGTATAATGTCATCAAGTACTTATAGTACCCGTATAATGTCATCAAGTACTTATAGTACCCGTATAATGTCATCAAGTACGTATAGTACCCGTATAATGTCATCAAGTACATATAGTACCCGTATAATGTCATCAAGTACATATAGTACCCGTATAATGTCATCAAGTACTTATAGTACCCGTATAATGTCATCAAGTACGTATAGTACCCGTATAATGTCATCAAGTACATATAGTACCCGTATAATGTCATCAAGTACTTATAGTACCCGTATAATGTCATCAAGTACATATAGTACCCGTATAATGTCATCAAGTACGTATAGTACCCGTATAATGTCATCAAGTACATATAGTACCCGTATAATGTCATCAAGTACTTATAGTACCCGTATAATGTCATCAAGTACGTATAGTACCCGTATAATGTCATCAAGTACTTATAGTACCCGTATAATGTCATCAAGTACTTATAGTACCCGTATAATGTCATCAAGTACATATAGTACCCGTATAATGTCATCAAGTACGTATAGTACCCGTATAATGTCATCAAGTACATATAGTACCCGTATAATGTCATCAAGTACGTATAGTACCCGTATAATGTCATCAAGTACATATAGTACCCGTATAATGTCATCAAGTACTTATAGTACCCGTATAATGTCATCAAGTACATATAGTACCCGTATAATGTCATCAAGTACTTATAGTACCCGTATAATGTCATCAAGTACATATAGTACCCGTATAATGTCATCAAGTACGTATAGTACCCGTATAATGTCATCAAGTACTTATAGTACCCGTATAATGTCATCAAGTACTTATAGTACCCGTATAATGTCATCAAGTACTTATAGTACCCGTATAATGTCATCAAGTACGTATAGTACCCGTATAATGTCATCAAGTACATATAGTACCCGTATAATGTCATCAAGTACGTATAGTACCCGTATAATGTCATCAAGTACGTATAGTACCCGTATAATGTCATCAAGTACATATAGTACCCGTATAATGTCATCAAGTACATATAGTACCCGTATAATGTCATCAAGTACATATAGTACCCGTATAATGTCATCAAGTACGTATAGTACCCG
This sequence comes from Erigeron breviscapus, assembly GCA_034093135.1. NCBI lineage: Eukaryota > Viridiplantae > Streptophyta > Magnoliopsida > Asterales > Asteraceae > Erigeron > Erigeron breviscapus. Next base: position 38,036,428 of record CM067170.1, on the reverse strand, counting down.
TATAATGTCATCAAGTACTTATAGTACCCGTATAATGTCATCAAGTACGTATAGTACCCGTATAATGTCATCAAGTACATATAGTACCCGTATAATGTCATCAAGTACTTATAGTACCCGTATAATGTCATCAAGTACATATAGTACCCGTATAATGTCATCAAGTACATATAGTACCCGTATAATGTCATCAAGTACATATAGTACCCGTATAATGTCATCAAGTACGTATAGTACCCGTATAATGTCATCAAGTACTTATAGTACCCGTATAATGTCATCAAGTACGTATAGTACCCGTATAATGTCATCAAGTACATATAGTACCCGTATAATGTCATCAAGTACGTATAGTACCCGTATAATGTCATCAAGTACTTATAGTACCCGTATAATGTCATCAAGTACTTATAGTACCCGTATAATGTCATCAAGTACATATAGTACCCGTATAATGTCATCAAGTACGTATAGTACCCGTATAATGTCATCAAGTACGTATAGTACCCGTATAATGTCATCAAGTACGTATAGTACCCGTATAATGTCATCAAGTACATATAGTACCCGTATAAACCACAAGTCCATCAATCATCAATCCATGAACCAATCAATCAATACGTACATACACTTAGGAGGATTCTACTTTCAACGAGTCCAGATGCTTATATATAGGGTCACCCGCAGCCTTCCCACCACATCCAAAACCCTTTGAAGGCATAACCGACTTCCATGTATGTACGACTATCCTAAATAATCAAAATATCACAATCATATGCGTAAACCATCCAACAATCAATCAAAATCATCAATCAATCAACAATTAATAAAATAATCAATAAGCCATCAATCAAATCGACCAAACAATCAAACAAACACGTATGTGTACACTTTTCAGCCCGAATCTCAATTGAGTAGGGAGCTACGGAACTCACCTGATCGGCAAAGAAGTAAAGTTTGATATAAAGTCGCGTTACAGTCGTTCGATGTTCGCTTCGCGTCCAAAACCTAAATATCGATCATATACATACACATTAACATACACATTACAAATCACGAGTCAAGCCCTATCTAGGTTTTAGAAGAGTAAATCAACTTTGGATGGTAATTGGGACTCAATTCGGTCTCGTCACAACTCTCAAGCATCTAAATGGTTCAACCGATTTTAACAAGGACACTTTAACACGACATTTTTGGAAATGATGATGGATTTAAGCTATAAGGGTTATACCATGATAAATTAGACTCTCTCACGATTCCAACGATAGGTCATACGGCTAAAACGGACTTACGGTTCAAAAGTTATTAACGTTTGAAAACTGACGCGCGAAACAGGGCCTCATGACTGCGCCACAGTCAGGATGCATTTCATCCACTGCGCCGTAGTCAGGAAGTGAGCTTCAAACCAGGGGGAAACCACTGCGCCGCAGTCAGGAAGTGAGCTTCAAACCAGGGGGAAACCACTGCGCCGCAGTGAGACCATACACCAGCAACAACAGTTTTGTTTCCTGCAGAAAATCCGAACCAAACACCTCTAAACTCGACCCAAATCACCCCAAAACGATTTACAAGAGCTTTAAACTTGTTTTGAAGCATAAATAAGCACCATTCAACATAAGTACACATAACCCAATCCACAAATCCGACCCAAAACATCAAAATCACTTCCAAATCATTCTAACCCTAATCAAAACCCTAATTTCAACCCTAAAACCCTAATTTGATATAAGAGGTCGAGGGACTCGTTTTGATGATACATATGACCTCCTAACACCTAAATACACTTACCCAAACCCATATTTCCATCCATAACATCATCGAATCTTCCAAATCGATCAAACCCTAGTCAAACCCTAAATTGACCCAAAACTCATTTTAAGTCGATTTAGAACCTGTAAATGTACGAGATGACTAGAAACGAGTAAACTAACATAAATAGAAGTAAATGGGATGAATTAGACTTACCAAAACTTCCTTTCCGAGTTAGAACCCAATTTATGGTAAAATGGGTAAACTTTGACCTTTGATTCTTCGATATGATGATAAAGAGATGAAGACGATGATGATTCTCGAGTTAAACTAGTTCCAAAACGCCAAATGATGCTAGAGAATGAAGAACTAGAGGTGGATGGTCTTGCTTTTTACTTAGAGAGAAAAGAGAAGAGAGAAAGAGATATGTGGTGAACTAATGAGATAAGGAAAGGAAATGGGTCATAAAGGGGCTGGTGGGTCGTGGATGACCCACGGGCTGACCCGTTTCCTTCTCAAGCCAAATTACAAAACGTTAGGCATTTAAACACCGATTAAACATATTATCGACCCGACGAACATACCACATTTTCATTTAATCACAAAACGATCCAAATATTTCATTAACTTAAATTGTTAGCCAAATTACACATAAAGTCAACGGGTCAAAACTCACGGATGTTACATTATTCCCCCGTTGAAAGAATTTCGTCCCGGAATTCAACAAAACACTAATTACTAAATGCGGGTATTTAGTCTTCATACGATCCTCTCGCTCCCAAGTAAACTCGGCTCCGCGTCTAGCATTCCATCTAACCTCAATCGTGTAGCGCTTATTCTTGAGTTTCTTGACTTGACGATCCAATATCTCTACCGGCTCTTCAACAAAATTTAAGCTTCGAATCCACTCTAATCTCGTCCATGGGCACATGATGCGTAGGGTCCGCCAAACACTTGCGTAGGTTACAATTATGAAACACATCATGTACACCGCTAAGCTCTTGTGGTAATTCTAATCGATAAGCAACTTTTCCAACCCGTTCGAGGATCTTGGAAGAACCAATATACCTTGGCCCGAGCTTGCCTCATTTCATGAATCGGATGACGTCTTTCCACGGTGATACTTTCAAAAGTACAAAATCACCCACTTCAAACTCTAACGGTCTCCGCCTCACATCGGCATACTTCTTTCGTAGCATGCGAGCTAGTTGGGCTATTCTCTTAGCTTGAGAAGTTGTTCTTGTCATTCCAGTTACTATTCCCGGCCCGCTACATTGGCTTTCTTTAATTCTTGGTTCGTCCCAGTGGAGAGTAACATCTCTACTACTCAGTGCTTCGGTCGGTGACATTTGAATACTCGCGTAACACCCGTCATTGCACAAGATTTCCGTCAGGGTCATAAACACATTCTCTTCACATGTGATCAAGTCTCAAGTCGGTTTGAGTACCCGTTGCTCATTGGATGGCTCCCTGAATTGGAGTTAAGCGACTTTCTTTATCTGAAATGATAGAAATCGAATCTTCGTGCACCTAACCCATTTCTTCTACATACTAATGTGCCAAGTTGTCAAATTTTACCGGTCTCGTCGTATCGTGATCACTTCTTGTCGTCGGCGACTTCATGGCGAAGTCCATTCCAATTTGTTTTCCTTCAAATCTCTCTCCCGTGTTTCACTACACGCTTATTCACGTCTCAGAAGTCTATAAGGGTTTTGACTACGCGCGCGATGTTAGGAAGTTAAGCATTTATGAAATTTAAGTTATCGAGATGGGACAAGCCCGGTAAGTCGTCCGGAAAAGCCTCGGGAGACTCAAGATTAACAAAGACGACGTTAGCTTTCAGATTCTTGAGACGGTAGCTCTAAGGACGCTTGAGTTTGAAGACTTACATGGGACCCTAAGAACCTTACCGTTACACAAAGACGTTTTTAGTTAACTCTTTACCACTACTACTAACCGTATTTATCACCGTCATCCAATCCATACTTGCATAAATTTTCAAAGTTCCAAATTTCCAGGAGCATAGGGCTAATGAAGAGCTTAATATCATTTAAAGTCAACTATCATTACCAGGTAATTCAACTAGACCTATCTAGCACATCACAAACCATTTAAAGGATCGAGACCCAGATCTAAGCCTACGGATGTTTGTTAATGAAGGAAGTCTAGTAAGAGAAAGTAAGACTATAACCGGTCCTAGAATCGAATAACATTAAGTTGTAGTGGTCGAGGAGAAAGGAAAGTACCTATCGCCACTTCCGGGTCGTTGCGGGCTTCATTGGCATCTCCCGCCAAGGTTCGTCCTCGAGGTTGCACCTGACGGCTTGGCTCGTCGTGGTCTTGGGTAGGAATGGCAACTTGAAGTTGATTATGAGAAGTCGCTACTTGGGCTTGTGGTCCGAACCATCTTGAACAAGCATTTCTATAGTGGTCGGGGCTACCACACACAAAACAAACACCCTGTTGGCTCCGAAGGTGGTTGGCTTGGGGATAAATGATTTGAAGAGGTGTTACATTCACTGGTGCCGCTTTCGGTGCTCTACAATTCCTAGCTACGTGCCCGCGCCGATTACAATTTAAGCAAGTCCCACATTGGTTAGTGGGAGAGTGGTGAAGATTACATCTTCCACATAAGGGGTGAGGTCCCAAGTAAGTTTTCCTTGCCGGCTTCACCGTCGCCCTGACTCTACCTTTATTATGACCGTTGGGGTCAAACCTACCCGCCTTCCTTGCCTCACTAGATTCTCCAACTTCTTTCCTTTTTGATGAGGCTTTACTTAACATCTCCTCGTTGCCCATATTTACTCTAGCTTCACGTGTTTCATTGCTTCTTTGGAGACTTGACGTGACTTGGGCTACGATAGTAGGTATGGCGTTTGCCACTGCTTGGGCAATCACGGTTGCCAAATCCGGCTCATCGCTATGGCTAGTCGCATTCCTTCTTGGTCCCACCATTATCTATAAGATAAGTAACGCGTTGACCCGAAAGTTAGCCTCACAATGCTCACATATTAGTCACACAAGTAGTTAATGCTCTCAAACCGATGTAATATACTCATTTCATATCATTAAGCTAAGGTAAGAGTGCTAGAATCCTATGGGATTGTTACTTATCATTTTATCATGTCAAGTTCACTACAGTCGTTTATCGTTAATTCAAGTAATCATGTCAATACATCATACAAATAAACTAACTTGTTAACTTCATTCATACAATCGTCCATCTACTAATACATTTTTACACGTGTATTACCAACTACGTTATATCATGCTTACAACCAAGTTTAACAATGTCTCATACATGTTCAATTTCACATACTATTAAGCAACATATCCCTATTGTTCACCGATTACAATTAACATCATTTGTGTTGGAATATCATCCGTTTATAATACATGGGAGTTAAGATGCTTATAACCTTGACACTCCCGTAGGGTGCATATCAACATATTTATCACATTGTATTCTAACCGTTTATCAACACGTTTAAGTCGGACAACAACGAAAACATTTACAGCATCAACGTGACCACTACAGGGCATACATACATACACATCACACATGCATAATCTATATGTTAATCATACTAGACAACATGTCATTCCACTACCAAATCCGATCATAGTAATAGTTCTAAAGTTTATGACCCGGGGGTTTGCTTCACAATTTCTCTCAGGTTAGCCGCATTAGTAGTTAGTGTTTTAACGCCGACACACTACACACGTTCACTGTCTTTTACTAAAGCCGACATATAAATATTCTCAACTAACTGTCATTTATCGTGTTATCATACCAGCATATCATACGTATTTCATTTCACTATGCTAAGGACAACATATCAAAGTTCTCAAGTAATTGTTATCTATCATGTCCTCGTGCTAAGTTCACAACAATTATCCACCATCAAAACCAAATACTCGTATTCAACACATCTCATTACAAGCAACTAAAACAAGCCAACTAACACGAGTGGTTTAAAGTATAATTCGAATTCGATATGCTCTCTAGTTATTGACCGGGTATGTATACAGGGTGTACCAACGGCTAACCCTCCACCCAATCAACTTCCATTAAGCATATCGGTTCCTTATTATACTCTAAGCCATGCATGCGCAATCCATGATGTTATTAACTTGTTATAATATTGGGTGACCATAAAAGAGTTGATCGGGTTCTTTTAGGGTTGCCACAATATTATACTAAGTTAATAACATAACTTCATTTTGCTCTAAATCATCCAACTAGCACCAATCAATAGTAACAATCCATATCAACGACAATCACTTCAATCAATGCACACATTAACCACATTGTACTCAATCCACATTCATCACATTAAACTCAAGTCATCACATAAGTGGTTTTAACTACGAACTCATAATATACACTTTCTAGGGTTCACATAATTCACATTGCACACAATATCCTAACCATGCATGCTATATGAAGAGTTTTAACTTAAGCCGTAGTCTAGGTCAAACCGCCTAATTCTCTACGACCACGCATGGGCCACCATTTTGAAACACCCCAAGCCAAGGTTCAGAATATCACGGAAATCATATAGCACAGGGTGGGATTAATGTAGAACATGAACTAAATGCAAATAAAGGATTCAGTGAATCCATACAGTAAGATAAACAATCATCAAAATACATAAAGAGCATGTCATCATCAAAGATTACAACAGAACATCATAAGATGGCTAACGGTTCTAAGTACAATGCAAAAGAAGGCAAATGGATCCTTGATCCATATAAGTCCAAGTCCAGGTTCAACAGCAAGCTAACAATCAAACTCCACGCCCTAGAATAACCTGGTTACCTGAAAAGTGTACTAAGCATAGTCAACACAAGGTTGGTGAGTTCGTAGTAATGGATCACAAGGAACCATCGTCAGCAATCACAATATGATCAAGGATAAAAAGGGCAAGTAAAACACTTACAATAAGCCCTTAAAAAAAGGTATAATGCATGCAATAGAGGTTTGCTTATAGCACAATCTTATCACACATGTAGTCACGTAATGAACTACATAAGATAGTTAGGATACACGCAATAAACAAGAACAAATAATGACGATGACAAAAGTATCGTACAAGCTTAATAATGTCACCATATCAACCATGTCCATCAAAGTCCATCACGCATGTATTCACATAATGAACTACTCAGGGTAGTTAGAATATGCATAATATGCAATAACAAGTAATAATGATATCAACAAGGTATCGTGCAAGTTCTATAATGTCAAACATGCCCATCAATGTCCTCCAAATGTTCTCATGTCCTCCAAATGTCATCAAGTACGTATAGTACCCGTATAATGTCATCAAGTACTTATAGTACCCGTATAATGTCATCAAGTACATATAGTACCCGTATAATGTCATCAAGTACGTATAGTACCCGTATAATGTCATCAAGTACATATAGTACCCGTATAATGTCATCAAGTACATATAGTACCCGTATAATGTCATCAAGTACGTATAGTACCCGTATAATGTCATCAAGTACGTATAGTACCCGTATAATGTCATCAAGTACGTATAGTACCCGTATAATGTCATCAAGTACGTATAGTACCCGTATAATGTCATCAAGTACATATAGTACCCGTATAAACCACAAGTCCATCAATCATCAATCCATGAACCAATCAATCAAAATCATCCATCAATCAACAATCAATCAAAACCATCATCAATCAATAACAATCAATCAAAACCATCCATCAATCAACAATCAATCAAAATCATCCATCAATCAACAATCAATAAAACAATCAATCCAACAATCAATCAAAATCATTCATCAATCAACAATCAATAAAACAATCAATAAGCCATCAATCAAAACCATCCATCAATCAACAATCAATCAAAACCATCCAACAATCAATCAAAATCATCCATCAATCAACAATCAATAAAACAATCAATAAGCCATCAATCAAATCGACCAAACAATCAAACAAACACGTATGTGTACACTTTTCAGCCCGAATCTCAATTGAGTAGGGAGCTACAGAACTCACCTGATCGGCAAAGAAGTAAAGTTTGATATAAAGTCGCGTTACAGTCGTTCGATGTTCGCTTCGCGTCCAAAACCTAAATATCGATCATATACATACACATTAACATACACATTACAAATCACGAGTCAAGCCCTATCTAGGTTTTAGAAGAGTAAATCAACTTTGGATGGTAATTGGGACTCAATTCGGTCTCGTCACAACTCTCAAGCATCTAAATGGTTCAACCGATTTTAACAAGGACACTTTAACACGAAATTTTCGGAAATGATGATGGATTTAAGATATAAGGGTTATACCATGATAAAGTAGACTCTCTCACGATTCCAACAATAGGTCATACGGCTAAAATGGACTTACGGTTCAAAAGTTATTAACGTTTGAAAACTGACGCGCGAAACAGGGCCTCATGACTGCGCGGCAGTCAGGATGCATTTCATCCACTGCGCCGTAGTCAGGAAGTGAGCTTCAAACCAGGGGGAAACCACTGCGCCGCAGTCAAGGCCCTGCCTTGCCACTGCGCCGCAGTGAGACCATACACCAGCAACAGCAGTTTTGTTTCCTGCAGAAAATCCGAACCAAACACCTCTAAACTCGACCCAAATCACCCCAAAATGATTTACAAGAGCTTTAAACTTGTTTTGAAGCATAAATAAGCACCATTCAACATAAGTACACATAACCCAATCCACAAATCCGACCCAAAACATCAAAATCACTTCCAAATCATTCTAACCCTAATCAAAACCCTAATTTCAACCCTAAAACCCTAATTTGATATAAGAGGTCGAGGGACTCGTTTTGATGATACATATGACCTCCTAACACCTAAATACACTTACCCAAACCCATATTTCCATCCATAACATCATCGAATCTTCCAAATCGATCAAACCCTAGTCAAACCCTAAATTGACCCAAAACTCATTTTAAGTCGATTTAGAACCTGTAAATGTACGAGATGACTAGAAACGAGTAAACTAACATAAATAGAAGTAAATGAGATGAATTAGACTTACCAAAACTTCCTTTCCGAGTTAGAACCCAATTTATGGCAAAATGGGTAAAATGGGTAAACTTTGACCTTTGATTCTTCGATATGATGATAAAGAGATGAAGACGATGATGATTCTCGAGTTAAACTAGTTCCAAAACGCCAAATGATGCTAGAGAATGAAGAACTAGAGGTGGATGGTCTTGCTTTTTACTTAGAGAGAAAAGAGAAGAGAGAAAGAGATATGTGGTGAACTAATGAGATAAGGAAAGGAAATGGGTCATAAAGGGGCTGGTGGGTCGTGGATGACCCACGGGCCGACCCGTTTCCTTCTCAAGCCAAATTACAAAACGTTAGGCATTTAAACACCGATTAAACATATTATCGACCCGACGAACATACCACATTGTCATTTAATCACAAAACGATCCAAATATTTCATTAACTTAAATTGTTAGCCAAATTACACATAAAGTCAACGGGTCAAAACTCACGGATGTTACATTGGTGGTCCATATTCTCGGTGATAACCATGCATAAACTCTTGGGTTAACAATATATTATCCGTAATTCGTCTTCCCGGGACAAATGCAGACTGATTAAGGCTAACAATATCATTCAACCCCTCTTTTATCCTGTTGGTAATGATCTTGCTGATACACTTATAAATAGTATTACAACAAGAAATAGGCCTATAATCTGTGATAGAAGAGGGGGTTGTAACCTTAGGAACCAAAGCGACGAGAGTGTGATTTACCTCCTGAAGAAGTTGCGCAGTACAAAAAAAATCATGCACAGCTAGGCACACATCCTTGCCAATAACACTCCATGCATTCTTAAAAAAAGCAGACGAGAACCCGTCTGGACCAGGAGCTTTATCATCACCAATGGAGAACATAGCAAGCTTTATTTCTTCATCTGTTATTCGACGAATCATGGTACTAGCTTTAATTGGATCTAAAGTACTAGTAAATAAGTCTGGAGTAGGGTGCAAAGAAGTGGTACCTCTTACACCTAAGAATTTTTCATAATGTTGGACCATGGCAATCGGCACCTCACCCCCCTCATAAGACACCCCCAAACTATCCTTAACGACTTCTATACGGTTTCGATGATTTTTGCTCTTTACAGAATTATGGAAAAAAGTAGAGTTTGTATCACCTACACTTAGCCATTCAATTTTTGACTTTTGCTTAAGAAATTCCTCCTCATCCAAGACTGCATTACGAAACTTTTTTAGAAATGTTGTTTCTTTCTCACGCAAAGTGCGATCAGAGGGGTCCAAGTCAATCAATTTTTGGAGTTCATCAATATCCTTCCTAAGCAACTCAACTCTTTTATGAAGATTTCCTTGTTTGAGTAGTAGGCTTCGCATTGGAGTTTTAAAGGATCTTAATTTTTTGACAACCTTAAACATGGGGTGTCCATCTACATTTGTCGACCAAGATTGTTGAACAGCCTCCAGAAAACCCTCCTTGTGAACAAGAAAGTTTGCAAACTTAAAAGGTTTAGGCCGATTTTTAGTAATAAATGGAAGCTTCAATACACAAGGTGAGTGATCTAAACCCTATATGGTTGGAAGAGGGCACATGAAGCTGGAAACTCATCAATGAATCCAATGTTCCCCAAAACCCTATCAATCAAAAGCCGAATTACATACGAAATTAACAGATAGTATGTGGGTTAATTAATAGGGAGTTTTCCTCATACTAGGTTTTAAGTGAGGGGACCGTCTAGCGTGAATCCGGTTAAGATTTAACATAGTTTAGACCTCACGTAGTGATATTCGATCCGCACCTGTTAAAAAAAGAGTATGCGGGTAACGAGTCTTTCTTCTTCGTATCAGGCTTTCGCGGGATAGATTTATCCATGACGTATATGGTATATTCATTACCCTTCCGCGACCCGAACCAGATACAAATTAAAAAAAATGATTCTTTTTTGCTAAATTCATCCCATCAAAAGCTACATTAAAACATGCACCCCTTTCCTTTTTAATAACATGTCTATTTTTTCTAAAAAATAAACATTAGTATTTCTAGGAAAAAAAATGCTCGTACCTACCATCGTATATATGCAACGTGCAATCTGCATTATTGGCATATGTTTCTAGATTTTTTGTTTAATAACTTTAAAATACAAATTAAATTAAAAATTACATTTTTAACAAATGAAAACCAATATTAAGCAAGTTGGCATATCCAAGGGAAGAGAACCCAAAGATATATATATTTGGCAAAATGATAACAACATCATGCACTAAAGAAAACTAACGAAATATAGTAAACTTTCAGACTCATCACCAGCTGGTCATCAGGAATCCATAATCATAAAGCTTCTACCTGTTGAAGTCACAGGCGTACTTTTAATGTGAGATAAGATCATAAGATATAGCTCTTCTTCTTCTTCTTCTTAGATATATATATATATGAGATAAACTTCTTAATTATAGTTAACCCTCCTTCCAATTATATTTTTTTAGGTCATCGATCAGAAAGTGAAGAGAAAATTTGAGTTATATAATGAAAATTGCTAGCTGAGTTATGATTAAGCTAGGTTACTAAGAGTTGATCTAAATTAACTAGATTTGAGTTACATATAACGAATCGATCATCCACTTGAAATAAAGTTTGTTGTTACGATTAGCTACCTAGTGATCCAAGTGAGAGAGATCAGCTCCCACAAATCCACATTATTATTGTTCACCAGAGATCGAGGAAGAAGAAGAGATCGACACACTTTGGTTCAAGGTCAGCAACAACTAGCTAGAGAGGAATTGAAGAAGTAATGAACATGGATCTGTTGATCAAATGTTTTACAATATGGATACTCATCAATTCGGCTCTCGTCGCCTCTACCACTAATCAAGAACGGAAGGTAATTCATAGCTAGTTAAGTTGGTCTCTACTTTTTATTTATTTTGTCTTTGTAGGAAATTTAAAAGCATTGATTAGTGAATATAATATTGCTAGATGAAATAAAAAGTATTCATAAGAACTGATATATGCATCTAATTAGTTGAACTATGGCGTACTACACTGTCAACCATTTCATTCTTCATGAAGGGGAATGTTTGTGAAGTTTGCAATAAAAAAGTTGATATGTAATTGGATCCATCATACGTAAGTCAAAAACCTCGTTAAGAATTTTGTGAATGTCAGCTTAGAATCATATATTCGCAATAACATTTGACCAGTGTGCCCATTGTTGGCTATAGTTAGGAGGTTGCTAGGTTGTTATGGATAATTCATACAGCATATATAGTACGACATTTCTAATATTTTTATCTTTCGTTTGTTCAGCTTTATATAGCATATATGGGATCTCTCCCTGAAGGTGAATACTCACCTTCATTACATCACTCTCAGCTTATAAACCAAGTGGTTGATCCGAGGTATAATGTTGATATAGTCTTTTGGATTTGAAATTATTAAATGTAGTTAATATTTTATTGATTGTATAATATCTTAAAAATACAACAGCTATGCATACAAATCCATTATAAGGAGCTATACCAAGAACATCAATGGATTTGCTGCATACCTCACAGCAGCAGAACGGGAAAAGCTCAACGGTAAGTCCTTAATTATCTTATCATGCTATTTAAAAATTATGCCTATCTTTGATTACTTTGGGGTCAATACTAAAAAGACTTTGTATATGTAAATGATGATGCCACTTATTCGCAGCCTTTAAGGGGTCAATACATACACAATAATGACTTACATATGCAAATGATCATGTATGCAACTTATTCTGTATTCATAACTTTCGATTGAGGGATTCTATGTAGAGTTAACCTCGAATGACAGAAAGCAAGATAGAGAATTCTAGTCGTTGACGACAGAACTTTATATCATACTAACAGATTATTAACTGAAAGCTAGAACATGAAACCTTTTCAATTCCATATTCAAGCAAAATACAACTTATGAGTTGTGGAACATCACAGTTTCTATATAACTTATGAGCTGAAACATGACATGTGAGGTTGTGTAACATTACGACTTCTACTTGACTTACGAAGACCATATAGTTATTGGTTCTTTACAAAAACATGAATGGCATATGTTTATGAAAAGACTATATAGTTATTGGTTCTTGTTGAAAATATGTACATACATATCAAAAGCAAGTCACATAATTCATATATCCTTCTGATTAGTAAAAATTACTAGAACATTTCATTCTGCAAACACAGCACATCACTAGGAACCTGTACCATGGCGACTATAAGCAAGATACATACTATACTAAATCACAATCAAGATACAAAGCTCAATAATGATATACTGTTCCGCTTAGTGGACCTACTAGCTCTGCCAAGATTTTAGCTTACACGGGTAGGACTTCTATTTCAGGGGCCAAAATGCAAAATCCTATCTGCTTGTTAATAAAATTGAGTTGACATTTTTTAAAACTAAAATAACATCCTTTGACTTGATTACCTTTTATGGATCATTCAGAATGATAAGATCATAAACATAACTTGTATACAGCAGGTTGATCGTGTTCAATTGATGTTTTTGGAAGTCACCATAATTATTAGTATGATAAACTTGGAAGTAATCAACTGAATGTTTGAATTTAAAACAGGTTTTGATGAGGTCATATCAGTGTTTCCCAATCGAAAAGCCCGGCCTCAAACAACAAGGTCGTGGGACTTTATGGGACTTCCAAGAAAGACCGAAAGACGCCCTTCAGTTGAGAGTGATATTATCATTGGGGTAATTGATCACGGGATCTGGCCAGAATCTGAGAGCTTTAGCGATGAAGGTTTTGGCCCAATTCCAAAAAAGTGGAGAGGAGAATGTGCAGGTGGCTATAATTTCTCCTGTAACAAGTAAGTCCACTTATTTAACTTAACAAAGAAGTCCTTGGCCCTATTCTGAAACTCCATTGAGTCTGAACTCTCAATGTGGTTATTATATACATATCTCTAGTCTCCATCTTTTCTCTAGTCGAAAGAGCAGTTAGTTTGTTATTACCTTAGTCAAAGTAACTAGATGAAGTCCTGAATCCTTGCTTGGTCAGAATTCCAGACTGCAATATATTAGTTGGTCATTAAACTTCAGGTGACATCAATAATACAGAGTAATTATGTTTCAAATTTGTGGTATAGTTTAAACTTAATTATAGATTGATGATAGTATCACATACAGTTCATGTCCTCATCATGGAAGCTAACCAAGGATCTTTCATTTTACTGCGACGCCCAACTCATAGGTTGCCTTATTTGCCTAATTATTTTTTTCTTGGGTGTTAGTAATTCCTCATAGTGTGTTTCATTTGATCTGGACTAGGGAGTCTTCACCATTTGACTTTGTTTATACTCTGATGTAGCACACTTTTCTTTAGTTTAAGCATCACGAAGACTTTCACTTATTTTGACTCGACTCATTGGGCCTTTTTGCATCAAATATTTTTTCATAAACAGAACATCCTGTTATTCAACAGCTTAGATACGGTCTATTATCATTTAATCTCAAAAAGTTTGTAACTTTTAACTCACCTTAGATATATCATACATATATACACTTTTGGGCTATTGGTTGAAGCTTTCCTAAGTTCAAACGTGCATATGCAATGGAACCTGCGAATACTCTGAGATGGTCGTAAACTAACGGAAGTTAGAGTAGCTTCAGCCCATCATTCTTTGTCTTGATCACATAATCTACGTACACTCTTTGATAAAATCCCGAAAGTTGGTCAAAGCACTTATTGAAAAAGGGGGATAGTGGCTGAAAGGACTAGTTATTATTATCCTGTTAATGCTTATTTATATCCTTTGTTCTAGATTTAGGTTTTGTCCAAGTTTATATTATCTAAATTGGGTAGCGATTACCTTTGTTCTTGGAGATTAACCCATCTCGAATTGGGACTACTATCCTGTAATATTTTTGTTACAACAATTATATCCATCGATTCCTTTGTTCAATTTGGGGTATCTATCACTCTTCTTGATTAGTCATCGAACGTCAACATGAATTACCTTTGCTCCACCTAGAAACTCCACCCTTGCAGGCCCCTGCAAATCTGAATGTACATAGCTCACTGCTAAACTTAACTATATGATTCTTACTTCATACACAATTTTCACAAAAACCTAAAAGTGTATCATTCCCAAAACAGTGTCTCAGTCTACAATGCCACAGTTTAGCAGGACTGGTGTTGAACTATCATTTAAAAGACTCTTACGATGGATCATATGTAGAATTAATCCGATCAAACAGTAAATATCATAGTATTTTTAGTGTAGACACAACCAACACTACTTTTCATCTTTACCTTTTTCCAGAGAATCCTTCATAAATGTCATCTTTATAGTTACTGCAACAAGAATTTCCTCCTTTGAGAGGCTTTTTTTACCATACATTAGGGTCTCAACAAAATCATGAGCCTTAGGAATTTACGTCAGAAAGATGACAGGACTATCTTCATAATCCAAAACCACAACATAAAATACCCAACTGGTCTCTTTGTGATCTTCAATATTTATTCCTGGGTCACTTATCAGTATATAATATTTTTGTTAGATAGAATATAGTACTTAAAGATTTAGCCGTAAGAACGTTCAAGTTAAGCCAAAATGTGGAGCACTAGCTAGTTTTTTTCAGCACATCTCTAAGAACTCGATCATCAACAGTCCAACACTGAGGCTGTTGGCACTATCAGGTTTCTACACAATGTCTGACTAGGGAAATGACTCATTCATCGGTAGCAACGGTCCCTTAATGACCTGAGACATGAATGCTTTCTTTTTAATCCAACCATCATCCAAAGTCATTTTTTCCATCAAACTCTTCCGATCAAACCTTGAATTGCAATTCAGGAGCTCAATGCCGTAACTGATAATTAGCTCAGAAATTACTTGTTGAATGTGAGCTCAACAACAATCTTTAGAAAATGAATCAAACAAATTACAAATACAATATATGAAGATTGAATATGATTGCCAAAAGGCTACAAATTTTTATCACTTTTCAATGACTGAATATCTGTGATACAATATAGAAAAGATTAAAGTGCACAAACACAGATATCATATATGGTATAACTACCCATGGATATATACAAGTTCAGAAAATAAAACAGTTTTTAATGTCATCCATCCGTAGGAAAATTATCGGTGCTCGTTCTTACGTGCTTAGCTTTGACAACATCGAAGCTTCTGCTAGAGATGTTAATGGCCACGGCACTCATGTTGCATCCATCGCTGCTGGAAATGAAGTGAATGCAGACTTTTACGGTATAGCACAGGGAATTGCTAGGGGAGGCGTTCCTTCGGCAAGAATTGCAGTTTATAAAGTTTGCACAGATTTTTGTATGGACATTGATATAATGTCAGCTTTCCAAGATGCAATAGCTGACGGAGTTGACATTATATCTATTTCGCTGGGGGGAAATGATCCAATGGAGCTGACTTCTGATCCTATTGGAATTGGGTCTTTTCACGCAATGGAGAAAGACATACTCACAGTCCATTGTGCCGGGAATTCTGGTCCTACCATACACACTGTTTTAGATTGTGTGCCGTGGATCTTTACCGTTGCAGCAAGCTATATGGACAGGAGAATTGTTGATAAAATTCTTCTTGGGGATGGTACCATTCTAGTGGTGAGTTCACTGTTACACAATCTCATATTTACATCAAAATTGTTAGCTTTAAAATATAGTTAGTGCTTGTTTGTATTAATGTAAATAGAATTGTCCTTGTGTCTAATCTTGTTTATGTGTAAGGTTGTTAGTGTAATTAGACAAGGACTAGTGTGTAATTAGGGAGGGGTTTAATGCAAATGTCAAGCCTATATAAACCCCCTCACCTCTCATTTGTAATTAACCCTTGAAATAGAATTTCCCTTTCTCCCATTCTCTCTCTAATTTCTTTCTCTCACACACATAATCACTATTCACGATTTAGCCATTGTTTACATTTGGTATCAGAGCAAAATCACAACTTGTGTTAGATCCATGACTTGATTTTGTTCAATTTTGGGCTAAATTGTGTTTTTCCAACTTTACCGAAAAATCCAATCTTTACCCTCCTAACATGTTAAAGTTTCTTCCTTTTTAGTTTTATTCCACTTATTACCTTCCTTTAATCATCCTCAAGAAGTTTCAAATCCCAATTCAAAACCAATTGGCTTGAAATTGAAATTTTAGCTTTCTGATCTGAAATCCGGTTTTCATTTCCGGTTTTCATTTCCGGTTTCCTTTGAATTTCTGTTGTAAAACCGGCTTTCCTTCCGGTTTTCCTTCCGGTTTTCCTACCGGTATTCCTTCCGGTTTTCATTTTGATAAAATTTTCAATTTTCGTTGTTATATTCTAACATATCTGGTTTACACCAAAACCGATATTTGTACTAAATTTCTTCATTTTCCAACTCGTGATAATAACCAATTTTTCCCACGAAAACCGGATTTAGTATAGTATTTCATGAATCCCGGTTTTTGTGAAGATTTTTCTGAAAACCGGATTTAGTGAAGTTTTGTGACTTAAAGTTATATTGTGTGTGAAAATACCTGGTTTACACCAAAACCGGTATTTGTTCTTAATTTCTTCATTTCTCAAGTCGAAATTCTGCCCATTGTTTCCCTCGAAAACCGGATTTTCTATACATTTTACCAATACCGGTATTTGTATAGAATTTCTCCTCAAAACCGGCTTTACTATATTTTAATACCTGGTTTACCCCAAAACCGGTATTAGTTCTTAATTTCTTTAACTTTGTGAAACGTTACTGAATTTTGTGAAAATACCTGGTTACTCTGTCCAAGTTTCGAGACGAATACCGGATTTTGTACTCATTTTCTGAAAACCGGGTTTTGTATACATTTTCTGAAAACCGGATTTAGTACACATTTACTGAAAACCGGTTTTTCTTCACATTTTCTCAGAATGTCGATTTCGTGAAAATACCTGGTTACTCTTTCCAAGTTTCGAGACGAATACCGGATTTTGTGAAAATACCTGGTTACTCTTTCCAAGTTTCGAGACGAATACCGGATTTTGTGAAAATACCTGGTTACTCTTTCCAAGTTTCGAGACGAATACCGGATTTTGTGAAAATACCTGGTTACTCTTTCCAAGTTTCGAGACGAATACCGGATTTTGTGAAAATACCTGGTTACTCTTTCCAAGTTTCGAGACGAATACCGGATTTTGTGAAAATACCTGGTTACTCTTTCCAAGTTTCGAGACGAATACCGGATTTTGTGAAAATACCTGGTTACTCTTTCCAAGTTTCGAGACGAATACCGGATTTTGTGAAAATACCTGGTTACTCTTCCAAGTTTCGAACAATACCGGATTTTGTAATACCTGGTTTACCCCAAAACCGGTATTTGTTCTTAATTTCTTTAACTTTGTGAAAGTTACCATTTTGTGAAAATACCTGGTTTACCCCAAAACCGGTATTAGTTCTTAATTTCTTTAACTTTGTGAAACGTTACCGGATTTTGTGAAAATACCTGGTTACTCTTTCCAAGTTTCGAGACGAATACCGGATTTTGTAATACCTGGTTTACCCAAAACCGGTATTTAGTTCTTAATTTCTTTAACTTTGTGAAACGTTACCATTTTGTGAAAATACCTGGTTTACCCAAAACCGGTATTTAGTTCTTAATTTCTTTAACTTTGTGAAAGTTACCATTTTGTGAAAATACCTGGTTTACCCCAAAACCGGTATTAGTTCTTAATTTCTTTAACTTTGTGAAACGTTACCGGATTTTGTGAAAATACCTGGTTACTCTTTCCAAGTTTCGAGACGAATACCGGATTTTGTGAAAATACCTGGTTACTCTTTCCAAGTTTCGAGACGAATACCGGATTTTGTGAAAACTGTTACTCTTTCCAAGTTTCGAGACGAATACCGGGTTTTGTATACATTTTCTGAAAACCGGATTTAGTACACATTTACTGAAAACCGGTTTTTCCTCACATTTCTCTCAGAATGTCGATTTCTGACTCCTTAATTCTTGGTTCCGATTCAAGACCTCTTGTTTTATATCGTGGGTCATATCCACAATGGAAAAAACGGTTTTTGGATTGGATTGAAAGACAACCTCTTGGAGACGACATCAAAGCTTCTTATGAAGAAGGCCCGGCTGTTCATACAAACCCTGTAACCAAAGAACTTATTCCAAAAGAAAGTTGGAGCGCCGCTCAAAAGAACCGCACTCAGGCTGATAATCTTGCAAGATCTCATCTCTACATGGCTCTTCCCAACGATATTTATTCCAATGTTGACTCATATGAGACTGGGAAAGAGATTTGGGACGAAATTGAAAAGCAACTGCAAGGTTCAGAGGTGTCTTCAACGATCAGACTATCCAATGTTCTTGATATGTATGAATCATTCAAACAAGAGAAAAGTGAAACGTTAGAAGAAGCGTATACGCGTTTCTGTAACGTGATCAATGAACTCAGAAAGAATGCCATTAAAAAGACTGACTTGGAACTGAACATCAAATTTCTGAGAAATCTTCATGAAGAATGGCAAGTCTTTGGTGCTCAACTCAACCAGCAAGATGAATTTGGCAAACTCTCTATTCATACCTTGTATGAGAAGTTGAAGATCAATCTGCGAGCTGTTCAAAAGAAACAGATGAAGACTGAAGGAAGCTCCTCATCAGATCCACTTGCTCTAGTTGCTGATAGAAAGCCATCCAGATCGTCGAGGAAGAATGTTGTTGAAACTGCTGCTGATGATGAATCAAGTGACACCAGTGATCCAGACATGGATGACAAAGAAAAAGAAATGTACAAAGACTTAGCCTACTTCACAAGAGCCTTCAAAAAGATTTTGATGAATTGACAGCTAATCAGACTTCTGTTTCCTTTACCCCTTTTTCTGTGCTGCAACTTGCAAATCAAGAACTTGAAACCAAAGTTTTTGAATTAACCAAGACCATAAAAGAGGTACAAATTGCAAAATCCAATGAAACGCTTCGAGCAAATGCTTTGGCTGAAGATATTGAGTCCTTGAAACTTAAGTTAAATGAGTCCAACCCGGCTTTGAAAGAATTAGAAAACAAAATTTCTGATTTAAACTATGCTTGCTACATAAAAGATTCAAATAATCAACAACTTGATAAGAAAATTGATCAACTCAAGGAAGAAATCAAATTTTATCAAGAAAAGGTTTACAGGATCGATCGATCTAATAAACAAATCTTTTTAAACAAGCCTAAAGATTTTGAATATGGGTTGACTCAAGGGTTAGGTTTTGAGAATCTAAAGAACTTGCTCAAAGCACAACAAGAAGTCCCATCTCTGTATGACGCCGATTTAATGAGGTATGGCATGACTACCCAATTTGTGAGACCAAGTTATGGAGATATTGAGACAGATTATTATCTAGCAAAATGTGCTATTCAATGCAATTATGATCAAATTAATGAGTCAAATGATCTTTTTAATCTTCCACTTGTTCCTAAAAGAAAAACTCACTCTGTTACTATTGTTGAACTTGATGAAGGTGGTATCAGTTCTGAATCTGAAGATGATGAGGTTTGTACTATTCCTAAACGTGAACTCGATGAATACATGAATAAAGCTGTCGAAACAAATAAATCTTTGAAAACTGAGGTTTCCAACTTAACTGAATCTTTACAAGAGAAAGAAAAACTTTTGTATTGGAACTTGATGAAGGTGGTATCAGTTCTGAATCTGAAGATGATGAGGTTTGTACTATTCCTAAACGTGAACTCGATGAATACATGAATAAAGCTGTCGAAACAAATAAATCTTTGAAAACTGAGGTTTCCAACTTAACTGAATCTTTACAAGAGAAAGAAAAACTTTTGTTATAGGAACTTGATGAAGGTGGTATCAGTTCTGAATCTGAAGATGATGAGGTTTGTACTATTCCTAAACGTGAACTCGATGAATACATGAATAAAGCTGTCGAAACAAATAAATCTTTGAAAACTGAGGTTTCTAACTTAACTGAATCTTTACAAGAGAAAGAAAAACTCACTCTGTTACTATTGTTGAACTTGATGAAAACTCGAGTGACCAACAACTTGTGGTTCTTTATAATGAGTCTAAACAAGTAGAAGAAAGTTCTGTTCCAAAACCTGTTTCTGGTAGACCATACATTCCACAAAGTGTTTTGGAAAAACAAATTGAAGATTTAAAAAGAACACTTGATGAACAACAAATTTTGCTAGATAATCTAATGCCTCAAAATCACTGTCCCAAAATTGTGCCAGTCGTCCCTACCACACCATTTGGTGTTGTTTATGATTGTGCTGAACCTAATTGCCCTGCATGTGAAGATATCATGTCTTCGTCTTCTCTTTCCTATATTTCTGCATGTGAATTTGTTGATGTTGCTGTACAAACTGACTGGGATTCTGTTAAGACGTATAATGTTTCGATCCAAACAGACCTTGACATTCCCACTGATGTGAACCCAATTGACCACCAGATTTACTTGGATGAGATTACTGCATTAAAACTTGATTTAGAAAAGGAACAGTGTCTCAATAAGGAAATTTTTGAAAATGTTCATGTTTCTGCTCAAACAGATTGTGAACACGAAATTGAAAAAGAACATTTCTTTCCAAACATTTTTGATACTGAACCTTTCAAGTTTTCTGAGGAAACCCAAACTTACTTGAATGATTTTGATACTTTGTCTAAAAAGTTTGAAAACGAAAGAGAACAAAGGTTGATAGTACTCGCTGAACTTAATAAAATTAAGATGGAAGTTGCGTACAAAAATATTGTTCTTCAAGCTTTCGCAGATAATAAGATTGAAAAAGCGTCAAATTTACTCAAGGGAAGTCATTGTCCGGTCAAATTCAGTGAATTAAGTCACTCAAAGGTGTCAAATGAAACCAATGTGTCAATCTGTTAGGTCGGAAATCGACCAAGTATAATTTGTTCAGAAATAGGTTGAAGTTTAGTGAAGACGTTTGTACAGGATTCTGAGATGTCTCAGAATTCCTTCACTGAAGCTTCACTTCAGTTCAGATCAAGGCAAATCTGAAGCATTCATTCTGAAGTCAAAGACTGAAGTATGAAGAAGAGAATTATCTCAGAAGCGAGCAAAGAGTGATTCTACCAGATCGAAGACTGAAGCATCTCAGTGCAAAGTATTAACAACACTTTACACTGATTACGAGGAAGACTTTTTAGTTTACATACCTTTACCCAGTTAATAGATTTATCTATTAATAAAAGGTACAAGGTAAAAGTATAGGTTTGGAACATAGTACTATAAGTCACATCAACTGACTTATATACTCTTCCTAGTTGAGCACATAAGGAATTAGGTTTAATTCCTTAAATGCTCACAACCACATTTGTACGATCTTGTCCACATCATCATGGACTTGGTCTATAAATACAAAGTCTTCTCACAACTTGCAAAAAGCTTGAAACTTTAGCATTGCAACTTGTGAGAAATACTCTAAGTAGACTTACGAGTATTTCCAAGTTATTTAGATCACTTGTTTTTCAGGATTGTTTAGATACTTACACTTGGGTGTTTATCTTTGTTCCGCAACAATCCTTGTATTTGTTTATATATCAATAAATCAAATACATTAGAAAGGAAACAACGTGTCTCAATGCTACATACTTGATTATACATATATATATCTTATATAGTTTCAGCCATTTAGTTCTTATTATTTACTTTGAGTCAATTGCTTCTTGTTATCCATATCTGGATCGTAAACTTAACTTGTCCATCAAGATTAGTTGTACTTGCCAGTCGGGTTTAGTTAATCATCTATATTTGGGACTCATAATTGGTATCAGAGCCTAAAGGTTGAATTATATCAATTCATTAACCTTTGATCTACATAGATGGCTGACTTTCAACAAGAACGTCCTGACCCTAATAACACTACTCCACCCCCTGTCATCAACAACAATATACCATCCCACAATGTACACGTACACTTTCCAAATAATCCTGTTCCCAAGTTTGATGGGAACAGTGAAAACTTTCAAACATGGAAAGCATGCATGCTAAAGTATATTGCTGGTGTTGAAAGACATTTGCCCGATATCTTAAAAGAAGGACCCTTTGTCCCCATGAATGCTTCTACTATTGTCAGAAATACCGATGGGACTCCTAGGCAGTCACCTAAGGAGAAGGATCATTGGTCTGAGGAAGATTATAGACTTGTAGACCTTGACACCAAGTTACAAAATATGATCTTATATGCAGTTCCTGAAACCCTAATGCCCACTCTTGTTTTACTTGAAAACTCCAAATTAATGTGGGAGGAACTAATGACACAGTTTGAAGGCACAAATGAGACAATTGTCACAAGAAAAGTTGCTTTAAACAAAAGATATGAGTCTTTTTTTGCTATCCCTGGGGAAACCTTAACTCAAACTTACATCAGATTCACAAATCTGGTAAATCAACTGAAAGCCCTGGGTGTAACCAAAGATAAAGAAATTTTGTTGGAAAAATTTTGTGACATTTTACCTTCCAAATGGGAAAATTTAATCTTGGTCTTGAGACAAGGCAAAACTTTGCACAGTCACACTCTTGCTTCCCTTTATGGAGCCTTCAGATATACTGAAGAGAACAAAGCTGAGAGAGCTATGGCTGAGCAAGATGCCAAGAATCATGTTTCTACCAGTTCTGGTATAGTTCAGTATTCTGAACCTCATAGCACTGCTCTACTATCTTCTGAGAGTGACATTTCTGACTCGATGAAGAAGATGGTTTCTGAAATGTTAAAAACTGGTGTCTCTGGTAATGTTACTCATGATTGTGATGAGAATGACAATGATGATCTGGTTGCCATGCTGGCTAAAACGTTCAATCGTTTTAAGGCCAAGTCAAATCGATCTGGCAAACCCTTTGCTTCCAGTGCTTCTATTGACAAGTCCAATCTTGAATGCTTTAAATGCGGCAAGAAAGGACATTTCATGAAGGAATGCAGATCTAGTCAACCATCATCATCACAATCTGCTCCTAACCATTCTATTTTTCAGAAATCTGATGACAGCTATAAGGCCAAATACAAGAAGTTAAAGGCACATATGGCTCTTCTGGCACAAGACAACTCAAGCAATAGTTGTATGATTGCCAAAACTGAAAAATGGGAAGATTCTGATGAATCATCTGATGATGAAGAAGAAGTTAGGGACATGTGTTTCATGGCACAAGAAGATCAAGGTCATTTGGTCAAATCCGATGTTGAATCTGGCCGCTGGGTGGATATTGTAATGAAAAAGGTCAGTAATTTTGGCTTTGAAAATAATGAGGAACACAAACTGGACCTTTTGGTTCTTTTAGAGGCTGACATCTCTTTTGTTGAGACAGTGCGTTCAGAAAGTCTAAAAATGTTTGAAAATAATGCTTCTGAACTGAACGCCAGTCATGCCAGACTAAAAGAACTGAAAGATGTTCAATTGGCTCTAAAAAGTTATCAGTCTATGGTTGCAACTTTAGAATTGGAAAAGGAAGAATTAAAATCCATCCTTGAAAAAGAACAAGCAGTTATTAAATCTTGGATGAAAGCACCAAGGCCAGATGCTGCAATTAAAAATACTTTTGCATCACAAAGAGCAGCATATGAGTCTGGTGATCTTCATTTGGCATCCATAATCACTGATTTAGATGCACTTCCAAAGGAAATAAAACCTGAAATCATTTTTCCTAAAGTTGGCAAGCAGAAAACTGTAACTAATAAAGCTCAGGAACAATCTGAGGGCAAATCTGAAACAGCTCAGACAACTGTTTCAGAAAGCAAGGCTAAATCCAAAAAGCCATTCCCTCAGACTTCATCTAAGGTTCCTAAAAACCTAAAGAAGAAGAAAAATATCTCCCCCACTGAGCCATCTATCTCAGATTCTGGTAAGGCTCAGATGTCTAATGAAGAATCAATTTTGTTAAGGTTAGAAAGTCAATTTCAACTATTGGCTAGACAAGTGCAGAGTTGTAATGCACGTTTAAAAAATGTTGAAACTCCTCCCCTTCTACCTAAACAAAACACAAAACCTTTTTCTAAGCAAACCAAGAAGAAATCTGAAAAGAAAAAGGTTGAAAACCCCATCAAACCAACTATTTTTTTGTCATCTGAAATGATGACTGAAATCCCCTTTGATCCTTCTGTTCCTTATGAACCAAAGAAATCTGAGACTGCTAAGGGAGAGTCTAGAGAACCCATCCAAAGATGGGTTCCCAAAAAGAACTAATCTTTGTTTGTGTGCAGGGAGACCGAAAGAAGAATATATGGTTTCTGGACAGTGCTGCTGGCCGAACCATGACTGGTTATCAGACCTTGCTAGAGGAATATAGGGTGCAAGAGGGGCCCTCAATAGTTTTTGGAAATGATGGTAATGGAAAAACTGAGGGATATGGTGTGGTGAATAATGGTCAAGTCAAATTCACACGTGTTGCATATGTGAATGGTTTGAAATATAACCTGATCAGTGTCAGTCAACTATGTGATGATGGCTTCAAGGTTTTATTTGATATTTCACAAGGCACCATATTCAACAGAGATGGAAAGGTGGTACTGATTGCACCAAGGAAGGGAAACATTTATGTCATTGATATGAATCCTTCTACCTCTGAACAATGTTTCTATTCAAAGGCAGATGAAGACACAAACTGGCTGTGGCACAAGAGATTATCCCATCTGAACTTCAAGAACATCAATAAGTTGTCTAGAAAACAACTTGTTGATGGGATACCCTCTATGTCTTTCAATAAAGACAAGCCATGTCCAGGTTGTGAAATGGGTAAGCAGAAAAGAGCTTCATTCAAGACAAAGCAAAGCTTTAGTATAACTGAACCTCTTCATATGCTTCACATCGACCTTTTTGGACCAGTGAATGTTCAGACCAGAGCAGGAAAGAAGTACACCCTTGTTATCGTTGATGAATATTCAAGATATTGCTGGGTGATTTTCCTCAGGTCCAAAAGTGAAGCTGCTGCTGAAATCATTGCTCTCATCAAACAAATTGAGCTCAAACACAAGCGAAAAGTTTGCCAGCTCAGAAGTGACAATGGCACTGAATTCAGAAATGCTACTCTGGAGTCCTTCTGCACTGAAACTGGCATATCTCAGAACTTCTCCTCAGCACACACACCAGAGCAGAATGGTGTTGTAGAAAGAAAGAATCGTACGCTGATTGAAGCTGCTAGAAGTATGTTGAATGAATCAGGTCTTCCCAAGAATTTCTGGGCTGAAGCTGTTGCAACTGCATGCTACACTCAGAACAGATCTATTTATGTCAAAAGACACAAGAAGACCTCCTATGAAGTACTCAGAAATAGAAAGCCTAATATTGAATACTTCCATGTATTTGGGTGTCCAGTATACATTCTGAATGATTCAAGTCAGCTTGGAAAATTTGATGCAAAAGCTGATGAAGGATACTTCCTAGGATATTCATCAAATCGCAAAGCCTTTAGAGTCTTTAACAAGAGACTTGAAAAGGTTGATGAGTCAATTCATGTTACCTTTGATGAATCCAATTCTGCAATCTTTAAAAATTCCATTCCTGTACCACCCTCAGAAAATCCAATAAGTTTTGGTGACTCTGACCCTATTGTTGAAACTGATCAGTCACCTGAACCTGCTTCTGAACATCTTCGTTCAGAACCAACAATAAAAAAGCCTAGCAACATTCCATTTTATCCTCCAGTCAGTTTCAAACTACCTTCTGAACTGACTGTTGGATCAGATGTACATGCTGCTTTTCCTCTGATATCAGGCTCCACTGAGCAACCTCATTCTGAAGAATTTCATGATGCAAGTCATGATCTGCAGGAAGAAGAAGAAGCTGAAAATGTATTTTCTGAAGCTCCTCCTGAAGTTACTCAGAGAAGTTCTTGCACTGATATCAGTATTCATCCTGGTCAATACTCTAAATGGACAAAAGCACATCCAATCGAGCAAATTATTGGAGAGTCCAGTAGAGGGGTTCAGACCAGAAGAGCCACAAGCGATCAATGCTTAAACGTCAGCTTCTTATCTCTAATTGAACCCAAGAAGATTGACGAGGCTATGCAAGACCCAAGCTGGGTTGAAGCCATGCAAGATGAGCTCAACCAGTTTAAAAGAAACGATGTATGGGAACTCGTTCCTTGTCCCAGTAACCTGAAGAAGGAACCAATAGGGACAAGATGGGTCTTCAGAAACAAGATGGACGAAGATGGTCACATCATAAGAAACAAAGCAAGACTTGTTGCAAAAGGATATGCACAAGAAGAGGGAATAGATTTTGATGAAACTTTTGCACCAGTTGCTAGACTTGAAGCTATCAGAATATTCTTAGCTTTTGCAGCTCATCATCAGTTTAAAGTCTATCAAATGGATGTCAAAAGTGCATTCCTGAATGGAGAACTAGAAGAAGTCGTTTATGTGTTTCAACCACCAGGGTTCATCAATGAAGAAAAACCACATTGGGTGTACAGACTGAACAAAGCCCTATATGGTCTGAGACAAGCACCCAGAGCCTGGTATGATACTCTTACTAAACATCTTCTTAAAAATGGTTTTAAACGTGGTGCAATTGATAACACTTTATTCATATTGCATGATAAAAGTGATATCCTTTTAGTACAAATTTATGTTGATGATATTGTGTTTGGTTCTACAAATGAGAAGATGTGTGAAAATTTTCTAAAATCATGTCTTCTGAGTATGAAATGAGTATGATGGGTGAACTGACATATTTTCTGGGACTTCAAGTAAAACAAACTGAAGATGGTATTTTCATAAACCAGGAAAAATATGTCAGAGATTTATTAAAGAAATATCAATTTGATTCAGTCTCATCAAAAGATACTCCTATTTCTGCTCCATTAACTTTGGATTCTGATCCACATGGAAAACCAGTGGACCATACAAAATATCGTGGTATGGTTGGTTCACTGATGTATTTAACTGCAAGTAGACCAGACATAATGTTTGCAACATGCCTTTGTGCTAGATTTCAGTCTGATCCCAGAGAAGCACATGCAAATGCTGTTAAAAGGATCTTCAGATACCTTAAAGGTGTCCCCAGACTGGGTCTTTGGTATCCCAAAGGCTCTAGTCTAGATCTAATGGGTTATTCAGATTCTGATCATGCAGGTTGCAAGATAGACAGGAAAAGTACCACTGGTGGGTGTCATTTCCTTGGTGGCAAATTAGTAAGCTGGACCAGTAAGAAGCAGACTGCAGTATCACTATCCACTGCAGAAGCTGAGTATATTTCTGCAGCAAGTTGTTGTGCTCAGATTTTATGGATGAAAAACCAGCTGACTGATTATGGTGTTACTTACACAAAGACTCCAATCTTTTGTGATAACACTAGTGCCATTGCCATATCTCACAATCCTGTGATGCACTCGAAAACCAAGCACATCGACCTCAGGTATCATTTCATTCGTGATCATATTCTGAAAGGAGATATTGAATTGCACTTTATTCCCACTGATAAGCAACTCGCTGATGTTTTCACAAAACCTTTAGATGTCAAAACCTTTAAACATCTAGTCAGTGAGTTGGGTATGTTAAATCCTTAGACTGGTAATCTTGTTATGAACGCCTCAGTGACACTGATCTAGTTCACCAGTCTGAGCAATCCATGTAATTTTTGCTCGCCTAGCTATCGAACACCTTTGTGATACTATCTTGGCACTTATTAATTCATGGATCATCACTTCAGAGGGAATGTTAAATATTTTTCAAACGTTAAAATAAACCTTCATTTTTGAGGGGGAACCTTTTACTCAGAAAAACGTATTTAACTGAAGCACTTCAGAAAATCAAAAATATTTCAGTTGAATTTTATTAACTGAGATGGTTCAGATCCTTTTGGAACTGACCATGCTCAGAATTTGTTTAGTCATCACTGAAATACATCAATCTTTTCAAGATATTTTTGATACTTGGTCAATTGTGTGTACACGTGACCTACTGCATACTATGTTTTCAACTTACGTTGGTCATGCTTATGTGTCACACAAGTTGCGCCGTAAAAGAAGAAAGAAATGAGTATTTTTTCTGAAAAAGTGTTGCAGGGTGGGGTCACTCAAACGTCTCTGCATTAAATGCGGACTTGACCCCAGAAATTGTTTTTAATTGGAAAATCATTTTATATTCCATCTTAAATTCAAATTCCTTTTCATTCTTTCATTTACTTTCCAATCATCAATCTCTCTCTTTTTCACTCTCAAATCCTTAACTCCTCATATTCCTTTCACTTTCATCTTTCGATTCTTAAAATGTCTAAATCATCATCTTCTTCACAACCTAAATCGCTCATCAATTTCAAATATACTCCATCGAGTGATGTGAAAACATCTGCCACATGGCCAAAGAATTTCACACCTTCTCAAATTCGTTTTAATATGAGCAATTTCTTGGCTCAACTAAATGTGAAATCCAAAACGCTAATGGGAAAAATCAATAATTTCTGGGAGCAATCCCCATTCCATTATGCGTTGACTGCTAATCCTCAGGCATTGTATCATCGATACTTGCTTGAATTCTGGTACACTGCTGTGGTGAGTAAAGATGAACAATCCATCTCCTTCACTCTCAATGAGGGCACCAAGAAGTGTGTTACCACTCTTGAGGGGTTCAGAAATTCCCTTCATCTGAACTACCTCGAACCTTCCCAGGTGTTTGCTAAAAGACTCAAAGGAGTCAATTTCAGGGAGGTTCTAGTCGCCACCGGTCATGGCGACATGGAGGATACTGATGGTAATTTGAAGACCTCCGGACACATATTTATGTCTGGATTTGGTAATTGCTGGAGGTTCTTCTGGACCCAGATTGTGGAAAGTCTTGGTGGCAACCATGGAGGGTTGGATCAACTTTCACTACCCCAAGTTGAGATGGGGTATTATATTTGGAATGGGATACAGGCAGACTTTGCTGAGATTCTTTTCTCTCAGCTCATTACAAAATTAAAAGGAAAAAGAAGCCTGCATATCGCCTTTCCAAGATTTTTAAGCTTGTGTTTTATGGATATACTTGGAGAAGCTTATAATGAAGCTGGACCTGAAGCTTCTGTACCTGAATATGGCAGAGATTTCTCAAAGGCATCTACTGCTGAAAATGAGCCTGAACTCTCCTCTTCAATGCTTCAGGTATTCAATAAAACTGTCTCAGCCACACTAGCTGGTTCAGAAAGGTCACTAAGTGGGCTACAAAAGAATGGAGGACCCGTTAGTCGACCTAGAGATAAGTTGCTGAACATTATCAAAAGTCCAGCTCCTATATCTATTGTCCCTGGCGATGATACTACGGTTGAGCCAATCGTTAAAACTGGTGACGATACAACTGCTTCTGCAGCTGTTGAACCAGAATCTGGTGAGGGTACTAGTGACCCAAACCAGGGCATATCTGACCAGATTGCAAAAGTGAATGCTTTCTGGGATGACGATGAGCTACCTCAAGAGAATCTTGATTCTCTTGCTGACTTTGAGTTTGACGAGGGATTATTGGAGGCGAATCAATCTGATTCTGAGCCAGCCACCATCCTCGCAAACGCCCCTCCTCCTCTCCCAGAAATCCAACAAGAACAAGACAATGAGCCTTATGTTCCACAACCACCATCTCATCAAAATCCAATTTTTCCACCAGGCACTACTCCTGCTTATGTCACCGATCCTTCATTTACTCCTTCACTTCAATTTCTTCACCCCCAAATTCACAACATCCCACCGCCTATCAATTATGATGCCCCAATAGAGAAGGACTTGGATTCTGAAACAGAATCTGAGAGTCCAACTGATACACAACTCAATAATGTACTTAAAGGGCTTGATAAATTGCCATTTGTTGCTCCTGCTTCTGCACAACCCCCACCTCCTTTAAATGTAGAAGCACAGTTAGAGAAAACCCAAACCGAAGTCCAAAGCCTTATTCTTAGGGTGGAGGATTTAACCAAGTCTCTAACTGCCAATACTAGTTCAGTTGCTGAAATGAAAGGTGCTCAGATGTTTCTTGGAACTGAGTTAACCAAAGTTGCTGGAAATGAAGGACTAGTAGTTGGGAAGCTGAATGAGTTGGTGATGACTTGCAATAAGGTGAGCTCTGCAATCAGAGAAGCCTTTAAACTAACAAAGAGAGATGTGCAAGCTTCGGTAGTTGCCAACTTGACATCTAGTGTTGAGCTGTTGAAGCAAGAGTTTATGGTTGTTGGAAGTGAAGTTCATGAGTTGGTTCAGAAGCCAAGTGTAAATGAAAAAGAACTTGGGGCTTCTATAAGTGTTGGTATTTTGGAGAATCTGAAGTCTGAGCTAACTCAGAACTTAACTGCTCAGATTTCAGAATCTATTTCTGAGAAGGTTTGTATGGAAGTTAGAATGATGATTACTGAACTGACCAAAGACACAAATGACAAAGTGGACAAGGCTGTAAATGAAGTAAAAGATTCAGTGTCCAAGCTTGAAGGTTCAGTTCAGAATCAATCCAACCAGTTAGATGAAATTCTAACTCTTCTGAAGAATGAAACTGATATTGCTCCTCCTCCCCCTACTTCTTTCACTGAAGAAGATAGAAAGATGTTGAAAGACTTAAAAGATCAAGAAGCACTGAACCTTAATTCTTCATTCAGATTAAGGGCTCAGTTTGCTACAATGACAAAGGGTATTTGTGAATGCCTAGAACAACAAAGTTGGGAACCACTAAAGGCAATTAAAACTTCAATTGACCTTTATGCTAAGATGCCTTTAGAGATTCCCAAAGGGGGAAGTGGTGTGCCTATTGGTTTGCTGGCTAGTACTCAAGAAATGATCGAAGCAACCAAGAAGCAAACTGAGGTACAATCTGGTAGCACCTCAGTTCAGGGGAACAAGTTCAGAAACCTGAATCTGAAGCTGGAAAGAAAGATAAGGGAAAGGCCCAAGTGGTGGCAGAACCAACAAAGAAAAATGCTAAGGGTTCTGGTTTGGTTGTTGGTGAAAACGTTGATGAACAAGGCTACCCACTTCATGATCCAAATGCTGATAGCAAGAAATTAGAGACTTTGCAGAAGCAAGTCTCTAATCAATTTATTATGTGGGGAGAGAATAAGGAAAGAGAAAGGATTCAACACCAGAAAATGGGAACCCTTGATCACATTGATGCTGCAGCTCTTGGTCTCTCACTAGAAAGATATCAGAAAATCAAAAATGATCCAAGAGTGCAGAAGGCTGTTGTCGAAATGCTCGAATATGAATATGGGGTAAACTACTCTCCCTTAGAACAAAAGCTGGACCATCTCACTTTCAAAATGTCCATTGAGGACTTGGTGAAAAATAGAGAAAAAGAAATGGCCATAAAGAAGAAAGAGATTCTGGCTGGAGTTCTGAAGGTAGAAAAAGAGTTGTCCAGACCACCCACAAAGCCCAGAACTGGAACAAGGACTGCAAAGAAAGATTCTCGTGATGTTGTCTTTACTTCACTCAAACCAATATCTGATGATGCTGCTGAGATCCAAAGGAAACATGAAAAGGATCAGTATGATCATTATATGAACCATCGATCGCATCCAGCCAAAATCATTGATATGGAAGTTACAAAGGCTGATGGATTGAAGTTATTTGACTTGATTGTGAAAAGGGAAGGTAGGGCAGCTGAAGAATACAATCAAGTTTCAGTTCACGAGTTTGGGATTTCTGAGCATAGGGAGATGATCCAGATTCTGAAAGGGAAGCCTAAATCTACCTTGATTGGTGCATGGTTAGCAAGAATACAACAAAAGATGCAGGCCAAGGTAGAAATTGAAGGAAGATTGTTTGCAAAGAAGGATCATTCTCCACTGAAGAGAAAACCTACTGAGGCACCTTCTGGTTCAAGGCCTGCCAAGAAGTAGTTTCTTTTTAGTTTATCATGTACTTGTAATATATTTACATTTGTAACAAACAATTCAGTTTGTATATATATGTTGCAAATTGTAACCAATAAGTAGATGGTAAGTTTAAGTTAGAAAACCACAAGTAAAATTCTGAGACATCAATGATCTATAAGATGTACTTAGAAAATCTTTACAACTTAAACAAAAACTTGCATTTCAGACTTACAAACATGTATAGATAGAAGTCTGAGATGCATGCACTATTTCAGAACAAATAGGGGGAATTTGTTAGGTCGGAAATCGACCAAGTATAATTTGTTCAGAAATAGCTTGAAGTTTAGTGAAGACGTTTGTACAGAATTCTGAGATGTCTCAGAATTCCTTCACTGAAGCTTCACTTCAGTTCAGATCAAGGCAAATCTGAAGCATTCATTCTGAAGTCAAAGACTGAAGTATGAAGAAGAGAATCATCTCAGAAGCGAGCAAAGAGTGATTCTACCAGATCAAAGACTGAAGCATCTCAGTGCAAAGTATTAACAACACTTTACACTGATTACGAGGAAGACTTTTTAGTTTACATACCTTTACCCAGTTAATAGATTTATCTATTAATAAAAGGTACAAGGTAAAAGTATAGGTTTGGAACATAGTACTATAAGTCACATCAACTGACTTATATACTCTTCCTAGTTGAGCACATAAGGAATTAGGTTTAATTCCTTAAATGCTCACAACCACATTTGTACGATCTTGTCCACATCATCATGGACTTGGTCTATAAATACAAAGTCTTCTCACAACTTGCAAAAAGCTTGAAACTTTAGCATTGCAACTTGTGAGAAATACTCTAAGTAGACTTACGAGTATTTCCAAGTTATTTAGATCACTTGTTTTTCAGGATTGTTTAGATACTTACACTTGGGTGTTTATCTTTGTTCCGCAACAATCCTTGTATTTGTTTATATATCAATAAATTAAATACATTAGAAAGGAAACAACGTGTCTCAATGCTACATACTTGATTATACATATATATATCTTATATAGTTTCAGCCATTTAGTTCTTATTATTTACTTTGAGTCAATTGCTTCTTGTTATCCATATCTGGATCGTAAACTTAACTTGTCCATCAAGATTAGTTGTACTTGCCAGTCGGGTTTAGTTAATCATCTATATTTGGGACTCATACAATCTCATCCAATGAAAGTCCTTGTCCCAAAGACCCAAATATCTCAGGTGTGAATTTGGAATCCAAATCTAAAGTCAAATATGCCAAAATGAATTTTTCAAATCTTCCTAATCTAAATAACTTTTTAGAAGAAGATCATTCGTATGATCCTGATTTTGAAAAACAGTTTGTCCCAAAGGAAAAAAAGGCAAAGACTCCTACCCCAAAACCCAAACTCAATAAGATGAAACATCATACCGGTGGTAATCATGCTTCTGCACAACCTAGATATCACAGGTATTCTAGCTCTCCTAAGCAATCTACAGCTACACCTAAGAACGTCCTAAAGGTATTTAGAGATGATGCTGTTGGAATAGTTAGATATCAAGATCAGTATGGTTGGTTTTCTCCCACTTACAAAAAGCAAACACCACCTGCCAAAAAGACCATCAAGAAGAAACCTGTCAAGAACACACAGTCTTCCACTAACCTTAAAAATGTTCATGTTTCAGGTCACTTGTGCTTAATTTGTCAAAGTATATGGCTTCCTAAGGATAGATACTTGCATGCTTCTAGGAAAGTCAAGCTTGATGGGAAATCAACTTCTGTAAAACAAGAGTGGATAGTTCGTAGACCCAATGCTCTAGATAGATCAAATGCTTCTAGGACTAGTCCATCTTGTTCTCAAACATTGTAATAACTGCTTTGTTATGTAATTCGTACCATTACTTTTGAACTATGTTTGTGTGTTTTCTTGCTTTCAATAAAATTCTATGTTGAATTGTATGTTTGTTCAGGTGTCTGTTTAATAATGATGTTTATCTTATGTCTTTGTTCGTCTTTCTCCTTTCATTCACTTGTCATGTGATTGCATCCCTAACCTTTCATGGACCCAGTCTAAGTGGGTACCTAAAATCTTACTCCCTGATTTTACAGGAATTTCTCATCTGTGTCTGGTATGTCGATTCTGGATGCTCTAGACACATGACTGGTGATAAATCCTTACTTAAGAACTTTGTTGAACGTTTCATGGGAACGGTTAGATTTGGAAATATCATCTTGCTCCCATTCTTGGCTATGGAGATATTGTTCAAAATGGCATCACCATAAAACGTGTGTCATATGTTGAAGGTTTGGGCCATAATCTTTTCAGTGTTGGTCAATTTTGTGACAATGATCTTCAAGTCCTCTTTAGAAGATATGAGTGTAAAGTTCAAACCGAAGATGGTGTCGATATTCTTACTGGCTCACGAGATAACAACTTGTTCACCATTGATCTCAACAATATTCCATCTCCATCTTCAAATATTTGTCTTCTGTCTAAAGCTTCAGCCCAACAATCTTGGCTATGACATCGTCGTCTCTCTCATCTTAATTTCCATACAATTAATACCCTTGTTGACAAACAACTGGTCGATGGTCTACCTGATTTCAAGTATGACACAAACCATGTTTGTTCTGCATGTTCAATTGGAAAACTCAAGAGAGCGCCCCATAGACCAAAGAAGCATTTAAGCACTGATGCTCCCCTTCATCTTCTTCACATGGATTTGTGTGGCCCTATGCGTGTCCAAAGCATTCATGCTAAATGATACATTCTTGTCATTGTTGATGATTACTCTCGCTATACTTGGGTCTATTTTCTTCGTGAAAAGAGTGAGGCTCCCCAAGTAATCATTGATTTCATCAAAAGGACACAAGTAAATCTTCAAACCTCTGTTCGGATTGTACGTTCTGATAATGGTACCGAATTCAAGAACGCTACTCTTGGATCATACTTCTCTTCTATCGGTATCTCTCATCAATTTTCAGCTGCACGAACACCTCAACAAAATGGAGTCGTTGAAAGAAGAAATCGAACTCTTGTTGAAGCTGCTCGTACTATGCTTGCCCATTCTAGATTACCACCAAATCTATGGGCTGAAGCCATTGCAACTGCCTGCTTTACTCAAAACAGATCTATAATCAACAAAAGGTTTGACATTACTCCTTATGAAGTCATCAACAAGAGAAGACCAAATGTGAACTATTTCCACATTTTTGGGTGCGTCTGCTATGTCTTGAATGATAGAGACAATCTTGGAAAATTTGAACCAAAAGGTGACGAGGGTTATTTTGTCGGTTATTCAAGAGAATCCATTGCTTATCGTGTCTATAACCGTAGAACCAAACAAATTGTAGAGAGTATGAATGTTAAATTTGATGAACTCTCTGGAATGGTTCTTGAACAACACGGTTCAAGACCCGATCTTCAATGTCCACAAGCTTCCGCTACACAGAACAGAACTTCTGATAAACAGATTTTCTCCAAACCAACCGCTAAGGAGTTAGACATTTTGTTTGAAGAATTTTATCATGATCGTCCTCCTACTTTGGTCCAACCCTTGGATTCACCTGAACAATCGTTTTCCAATCCATCTCAACCTGAGAGCTCATCAGCTGATCAACAAAGTTCATCTTCTGCCACCTCATCTAATGGATCATCTTCTCCACCTTCGGTCAATTCTTCGTCTTCAAATGTATCTTCCCCTGACTCTTCTAACTTGTCTCCAGCACCACAGGACTCTACATTATTGCCTGCTCAGCAATACTCTCCAGGATCCAATCAATCAACTGATGCTGACTCTGATGAAGCAGAATTTGTCCTACCAAAAGAACCAAGCTTTGAGCAAGTCGCTGAACAACATTCTCCAGGCTTTATCAATCCTAATGAAAATAATGAACCTGCTGATCCACTTCCTCACTCAAGGAAATGGTCTTGCTCCATGCTTCCTCATCCTCCCACTCAGATCATTGGGGATCCAAACGCTGGCCCAACCACACGTGCTGCCTCTGCAAATGAATGTTTATTCGTCAATTTCTTGAGCATGGTTGAACCCAGTAATGTCAATGAGGCTCTTCATGATCCGGATTGGGTAAAAGCCATGCAAGAAGAGCTATCTCAGTTTGAGCGCCTTGAAGTATGGAAACTTGTTCCTAATCCATATACTCATAAAGAACCAATCAAGACAAAGTGGATATTCAAAAACAAGAAAGATGAGAATGGTGTTGTTGTTCAAAACAAGGCTAGATTGGTTGCCAAAGGTTTTTCTCAGCAAGATGGTGTTGATTATGATGAGACGTTTGCTCCTGTTGCTCGCATTGAAGCCATTCGAATCTTCCTGGCTTATGCAGCATTCAAAAACTTCACGGTTTATCAAATGGATGTCAAGTCAGCTTTTCTAAATGGAGTACTGAAAGAAGAAGTCTATGTTGGTCAACCCGAGGGCTTTGTGGATCCTAAGCGTCCAAATCATGTTTACAGGTTAGACAAGGCTTTGTATGGCCTCAAACAGGCTCCTCGAGCGTGGTATGATGCTCTGTCTGCCTATCTATTACAATCTGGATTTAGTAAAGGTACAATCGACACTACTTTGTTCATCAAACGTCAAGGTAGTGACATTCTATTAATCCAAATTTATGTAGATGACATAATTTTCGGGTCCACAAATCCTAAGTACTGCAAAAACTTTTCAGCATTAATGGTCAAACATTTTGAAATGAGTATGATGGGAGAATTAAACTTTTTCCTTGGTCTTCAAGTCAAACAAATGTCAAATGGAATTTTTATCTGTCAAAATAAATACATCTCTGACATGTTGAAAAAGTTTGATATGTTTAATTGTCAACCAATTGGTACTCCCATGGAATCTCGAACTAAAATTAATGCTGACCTTAATGGCAAACCTTTCAATCAAAAACTTTATCGCAGTATGATAGGATCCCTCATGTACTTAACTGCCAGTAGACCGGACATTATGTTTGCTACATTCATGTGCGCTAGATTTCAGGCAAACCCTATGGAGAGTCATGCTCAATCGGTTAAGCGTATTTTTCGGTATCTTAAGGGAACTATCAACCTTGGTTTATGGTATTCGAAAGATACCGGTTTCGAACTAACCGCCTACTCAGATGCTGACCATGCAGGGTGTAAGTTGGATCGCAAAAGTACTTCAGGAAGTGTGCAGTTTCTTGGAGACAAGTTGGTTGGTTGGTCTTCAAAGAAACAAAATTGTGTTTCCACATCCACTGCTGAAGCTGAGTACGTAGCAGCTGCTAGTTGTTGCTCTCAAGTTCTGTGGATGAAGACTCAACTCTCTGACTATGGGTTCCAGTATGACAGAATACCTATCTATTGTGACTCCAAAAGTGCCATTGCAATCTCTTGCAATCCTGTTCAGCATTCTAAAACAAAGCATATTGATGTAAGGTATCACTTCATCAAAGATCATGTTGAGAAAGGTAATATTGAACTTTACTTTGTCCCAACTGACTACCAACTTGCAGACCTCTTCACAAAACCTTTGGATGAACAAAGGTTCAACTTCTTGAAAACCAAGTTGGGTATGCTTGATCTACAAACGTAACTGCTTCCTTGCCATGTATTCTGTGTTTATTTTCCTGGTCAAACCATTGATGTGTGCTTGTGTGCTCTTACATGCAATGTTTGAGGGGGAGAACAAGGGTAGAATGCATGATTTTAGGGGGAGTTTGTAGAATTTATCTGAGTCTGCATGTTCCTAGGGGGAGTTTGTATATATATCTTTACTAATTGTATGTCCTTTGTGAAATTCTCATTCCTTGCTTCATTTCTTTTTATGTCCTTAAAACCATTTTTTCCTCAAACTTTTCTAAAGTCCTTAAAAAAAAAAAAAAAAAAAAAAACCGGGTTTGACCCGAAAACCGGAAGTCATACACGGGTCTGACCACTATTTATAGCCGGATCTGACCTTCTTTTGACTTCCTCCGAAATTTTTCTAAGTATTTTTAAATCTTCTCTATTACCGGTTTTCTCTAAATCAAATCCGGCTTTCCTACCGGCTTTCCTTTTTTTCAAAAACTCTCCAAAACGAAAACCGGTTTTACATAATAATTTCTTCATCCCATATTTTGAATACCGGATTTAGTTCTTCAATTCTTCATTACCGGATTTCAGGTATTTTACTCTCTATTTCCGGTTTTCATGTTTCTTGTCAAAAACCGGCTTTTAGTATTTTCTTTACTAAAACCGGTTTTCATTCCTTAATAGTATATCGTGTGCTTATCTTTCCAGGATTGATCTATTTGTGTCTTTCTGATTTGTTTGTCATTCATTATAGCAGGTATAATCTCTTTTTCGATATTGTCATTTCATAATACTTCATTTATATGTATATGCTTTGATTTGATAATATTCGTACGTGCTTTACATTACCTTACTTGCTTGAATAAATGTGAATGCATGAATTTTCTGTTTGTGATTGTTTCATATTGTGATTGCCTGTTCCAAACAAGTGCATCGATACTTGGAATCAATCCAAGTATCTTGATGCTTTGTTAATTCCGGTTTTCGAAAACCGGTTTCAGTTATCTTGTTAATCATCTTTGTTAATTCGGTTTTCATGTTTCTTGTCAAAAACCGGCTTTTAGTATTTATCTTTACTAATTGTATGTCCTTTGTGAAATTCTCATTCCTTGCTTCATTTCTTTTTATGTCCTTAAAACCATTTTTTCCTCAAACTTTTCTAAAGTCCTTATAAAAAAAAAAAAAAAACCGGTTTTTCATAACATTTTCTGAAAACCGGTTTTCACATACCTTTTTCTGAAAACCGGATTTACTTCATTTTTTCCTAAATGTCTTTTCTAAAACCGGTTTTTCAATATTTTTAAGAAATTTTTCAAATTTAATCAACCATCAAAATCTCATTTTCTTTCAAGGTTGATCTTTCATGAAACTTTTCTTATACCAACTTTGTGAGTCAAATACTCTTTCTTGAACAAAATTCCATGTTCATTGATCTGTCAGACTCCACAAACATTTGTCCCTATATTTCTGTAAAATTGTGCTTAGTTTTCCCACATTCTATCTCTCAGTTTACATAGGATGCAAGGTATCGAACGCCTTGATGTACTACCTTTGTTTGTTCTTTGGAAACTGAGTGATAGAACCTGTTTCATGTATCATTATTCTCTTAAAATTCTTTTCAATCTTACATTGGTTTTCCCCAAGAAGCAAGGTATCGAACGCCTTGTTGTACTGCCTTCGCATCTTCTGTGAAAAACAGTGTACGATTAAATCTTTTTGAATAAATTAACCTTGGAAACAATGTTTCCCATTCGTCTTCTTCTTAACCGCAGAATGAATTTCCTCAGAGATGGTGCTACAGAAAATATGCCTAACAACTATCAGTTGATTATTCCCTTTTCATGTCATCATGGGATAATTCCGGTTATGCTTACATACCATCCTCTATATCATGTCTTGACTGTAACTGCTCCGGGTATAGAAGAGGAACTGCTATTTCAATTGTGGCGAACCATCGAGTATATTTCACCAAGAGGAAGATCGAGCACTCCTTACTTCCAATTTGAGCTCCTAACAACTGATGGATCAACCCAAGTGTTCACATTTACACTTGAAGACTTCAGAAGAGTGATAGGCTTTCCCACAACAAATTCTCGCCAGGGAGCCACAGAATTTGTTGATCCACCTCCAGTTCGTGAGATGCTTGAACGAGTAAGAGAACTGGGATATAATGGTCCTCTCAACTCTATCGGTGCTTTCAAGAAGAAAAATCTTCACCGATTGTGGTATCCGCTTTGCTCAATCATCAATTATTGTTTATCTCCTTCAAGAAAAGGACAAGAGGCGATCACATCCCAAACGCTGACTTACCTGTTTGCTATCGCATACGATGTTCATATCGACTTTGCTGCAGTTGCTTGGGATCATCTTAGACAGAATGTCAAAGGGAAGTACAATGCTACAAAGAAATATATCCCTTTCATCCGTTTCCTGACAGTTATTCTTCAGGGGACACTTAACTCTCATGACAACATCCAACGATTTCCTGCCTCCCACCGAATTCGCTTTCCTCGCTATCAAACTGTTTATGGAAATTCTGGAGTTGAAAATATACCTTTTATGCCTATTCCTGCTTCGCTTATTCGCTTGGTGCCCCATGAGGATAGTGACCTCATGAATTACAGAGTGTTTTTAGGAGGGGGTATGGCTGCTCAACGCCGAGAGCCGCCTACCGCTCCCTCGCATAGGTCGCCTAGTGAGGGTAATAGGTCTAGGAAAAGAAAAGAGGGGTTAGTAGGAGAAGAGGCACCAAGCTCATCTGCTCAATCTTCATCAACTTCCGCTCCACCGAAAAAGAAACAAAAAACCCATCACAAATCAAAATCAAAAGCCAAATCAAAATCGAAAACACTTCTTCGTGATGAACCATCACCTCCTCATGATCAATCCTTTGAAATTCCTTCTCCTTTCACTTCATCTTCATCCGAATCTCATTCATCTTCTTCATCTCAGCATAAATCCAAGAAAATTAGCAAAGTCAGATTCAAATATTCAAAAACTCTTCCACCGATTGAGGAAGAGGTTTCTTTAGAATCTCCGGAGAGACAAGGTGGATTGGAGGGAGGGGTTGAAAAACAAATTGGAGAGAATGAGCGGTCCGGGCTAGGTAAAGGGCATAAAGAAAACGTTGGCCCTCCGATAGTTGAACCACTTATTCGCTGGGATGACGACCTTAGGATAGAAGCCGAGGACTCCCCACCCTCGCATATTTCACCTCCTCGCCGCTCTGGATCCTCTCCACAGGATTCAGATGCATCATTGCACAGGCACCAGCCACATCCACTATCGATTCCTCATTCGGAGGAAGCCGATATTGAAACTGCGGAGACTCTTGCCTCTCTCCCGACTTTTCTTGATAACACAATTGAGTCTAGATCGCCAATTAGGTCACTGGATCAAGAGCACGCACGTCCTTTGGACGTTGCCAGAACATACAGAGAATTGGTTCGTGAACCTTTTCCAGGACCGTATGGAATACCTGTCGGTGCCATCATCAAGCAAGCACTGGATACAGGAGCTGCGGAGAGAAGCTTTGAGGAGGTTAGGCTCGCCTGGCTTCCTCCTAGCCCATCTTCCAGTTCAACGGGCAATCCAGAGGATCCCGGAAGTCCCACCTACCGGAACATTGTGCTGTGCGTTCGCGCAAAGCCAATTCGTTCTGCAACAACCAATGTAGAGCTTTTGCTACATAAATCACTGGGAAGCCCTGTTGGTTCACAACCTTCAGGCCGCACTGTAAACCTTTCGGAGCCTACAGTTGCGACAACGACATCTACGTCGGTCATTCCTTCTTCTTCCATTGAACCGCCGCCAACCGAAGCGCTCCAAAAAGATAAAGGCAAAGCCATTGCCGCACCTGAACCATCTGACAGTGATAAGTCTGATAGTCCTCCTGCAGCCGCTGAATGCTTAAACATTCCATATGATCTAGAAGAGCGTGCCAACATCATCGCACTTGACGCTGCAGGTCTTCTCCACACTAAAAGAACCCAATCTCAACCTTCACCAATACTTTCTCATAAATCTCCTTCACCTTCCCATTCATCTTCTTCTTCATCTTCTTCCTCCTCCTCCGCCTCTCATCCTACCAAACTTCCTGGTTCTATGTCTGCTGAAAACCGATCTCGTCTTGATTCTCTTTATGATGAACTTCTTGCCACACTTATCTCTCTAAAAGGTCAAACAAATTCTTTCGACAAAGCAATCCAAGCATCAATTCAAGCCCGCTTTGATCATCATCATCTTGTAAATGACATAAAACAACAAACTGAACAGGAAAAGCTCCTTGCTGATGCAGCACTTGAAGCGGCTCAGAAAAGAATCATTGAGCTTGAGGCCACATGTAAACAAGCTGTTGTTGTGCAAAGACGTGATGATTCTGATGATCAGGATCAACACGAGGGGGAGAATATGGATGAAGATGTGGCCAATGTTAGAGCCAGTGCTGCTACTGAAGTAATAGAGGAAACAGATGTTGGTGATGATGCACAATCAAAAGATCCTCCTCAAGATGTTGATATTGTAGAGCACGTGGTTGATAATGTTGGTATTGATGATATTGAGCATACCGAAGAAGTTCATGTTGATAATTCTGTAATTCGAGCCAGTGCCGCTACAGATATTGTTTTGGGCTTAGAGGTACGTGATGATGCTCAATCACAAGGCTTACCGCGTGATCCCTCCATAATTGGTGAAGATTTTGATTTCCCTGAAGTTGATCCAAATGATGATGATGATTCCTCTGATGACGATGATTTCCCTCCAGGTTTTGATACTTACCAATCTATTCCTCAACCAAACCCTGCCCTCAATCAAATGAACCTTCATAACCTAATCCATCACCTTAACAACCCTCATCTCCAATATATCACCAGAGCTCCTATTGTTCGAATAAATGAAGGTGGTTTCAGAAAGAATGTTGAAAGAAAGATTGATTACCTCAGAATACCAACCAGACTCTTCAAATCTACTAAATTCCTTGAAGAAAAAGCTTATGAAATCTTCTCAAAGGAACAAGAGTTGGTAAAAATTGATGTAGATGAATTACGGGCAAGGAGAGCTTATGATGTTGATCACCAAAGGGCAAAATACTTAAAGGATCTCGTAGAAGCCAAAAGCCATAAAGCTAACAAAGTGTGGAAGAATCAGTTCAAATTGAAGATTGTAGAGGTTGTCAGCATTCACTTCAAAGAATGGCGTAATCCCGGGTTTGCAAGACCTCCTGGCTTGATCTGGTTAATAGTAAGACGTGATGATAACCGTCGGTATTTGTTTGGAGAAGCCAGGTTCAATCTGCTGTCTGCTGATGATCTCATTTTTCTCCTCCATCACTTTGCTAGCAGACTTATTCAGCCTGATCCAGAGAATCATGAAGCCTACTATGCTGTTAAGAGATATTTGGATAGTCTTGTTTTGAGTCAAACTCAAAAAGACTTCCAATTGGCGGTAGAAAAGAAAAGAAAGAAAGTGAACCTTACCTTGCCTAATCAAAGAATTCAAGGAATCAACCTCGAGAACTTTAACACTGGAGCTGTATTTGATAATCCTCGAGGTTTGTATTTGAAAGTGATCAAGGGCACAAGATTTTTATAAGACTAGACGAACTCTCCAAGTATTCTGATGGCACACTGATGCAATGTTTGACTGTTTTTGAAAGTCTTGCTGAGTTCGAAGAGTCAGTAAAGGAAAAGAAGAGGTTGATGAAAGTGATTAAAAGGATCAAGGCAAGATTGGATCACAGAGATAGAACAAGACAGATTATTGAGGCTAGGCTTCCAAAAGAAAGAAAAGGAGTAATTCATGTACCAGAAGGTACTTGGGTCAGATATTCTCCTAACAATGAACAAGGTCCCCATAACATGCCTCCAGTTGATTTTGCCGATAACATCATTGAACCACCTAATCGCCCTGAAGATCCAAAATACCATTTTGTTCCAAAGATGTTCTAGAAGGAGAATAACCACAAGTACAGAAAACGAGCATTCAAATCTCAATCAGTTCAACCTGATAAACCTGAATCATCCACAAAGAAAAGGAATCGGAGACAGAGAAAAAGAAAGAGATCAAGAAAGTGACCATCCACAAACAGCACTAAAGGGGGAGATTGTTAGCTTTAAAATATAGTTAGTGCTTGTTTGTATTAATGTAAATAGAATTGTCCTTGTGTCTAATCTTGTTTATGTGTAAGGTTGTTAGTGTAATTAGACAAGGACTAGTGTGTAATTAGGGAGGGGGTTTAATGCAAATGTCAAGCCTATATAAACCCCCTCACCTCTCATTTGTAATTAACCCTTGAAATAGAATTTCCCTTTCTCCCATTCTCTCTCTAATTCTCTCTCTCACACACATAATCACTATTCACGATTTAGCCATTGTTTACAAAAATACTATAGTTAATGGATCTAATTGAAATTTGTAGGGTAATTCTGTTAATGCCTTCCCATCAAGTGCTGCAGAAGTGCCTCTTATTTACGGCAAAGAAGTGACCCGCACTTGTTCTGAAGCAGAAGCAATGTAATTATGCTGGTTGTTTATCTTTTCAAGAGTAAAACGCGTACAAAGGAATAATACAACTTTGTTATGTTACAGGAGATGTTTGCCGTATTGCTTAGAGAGTTCCTTGGTCAAACAAAAGGTAGTTTTGTGTGATTCAACTCATTCAAGTATCGTCAACCAAACTAAAGATCCCGAAGCATTGGGTTATATCATGCCAAATGGAATAAATATATCTGAGGTCGTGCCATCACCTACTATAGGCTTAGGTAGAAATGACATTAACATTGTCAAAACCTACAAAAAATCTGCAAGGTATGATATTTTTCTAAGTAAACTTTTCTTTTTGTAGCACTTGTATGGAATATTTAAATTTA
Organism: Erigeron breviscapus; assembly: GCA_034093135.1. Taxonomy (NCBI): domain Eukaryota; kingdom Viridiplantae; phylum Streptophyta; class Magnoliopsida; order Asterales; family Asteraceae; genus Erigeron; species Erigeron breviscapus. Next base: position 37,991,462 of record CM067170.1, on the reverse strand, counting down.
TGCTTAATCTACCACCATAATGATATTATACTTGTCTTTCAACCAGAAAGCCTGTGGTTAAAGTTTTAAAAAGTGAAGAGATCCACAATCCAGCAGCTCCTCTCATTGCTCCATTTTCTTCCCGGGGACCGACCAAATTAATACCAGATATTGTGAAGGTATGTCATCAGTCATCACTTCATATATCTAAACTCCACAATCTCTTTCATATATCTAAACTTCTAAATGGCTTTATCTTCCATTCCTCTCTTTAATATTAAGACCGCAATATGCTATTAGAATAGTGAACTGCAAGCCATATATACAACATTGATGTTAGTTTGAATACAAGCTTCATAAAGGTCTACTTTAGAGATGAACCACCGATTCCACACGATTTACCCTCTGATTCTATCTCTGAGTTCCAGGATCTGTTTCCATCTCGAACCATCATTAGAACCACCGTCTTCATTTCAATTCTATTTTGCCTCATCCCCACCCTAATGAATATTGTCCTGCAGAAATGACTTATCCGCGAGGAGAGTTTATAAACAAATACATATCTTGGGTATCATTCTCTTTAAAATCCCATATATATCTCACGTAATTGTCCTTTTGTTATACAAACTCCATTGTATTCGAAATGAACCTTGGAAAATCATAACTACTATACATAACATCCTGTATATTTCTCAACCCTGTTTCTGTAGTCTCAATACCAACAGTGCTAAATTGTTCTGATTCTATAGAACACTTGGAATGATTCTTTTAGATTTATGCATTAAACACTAGATACATGATACCCAGGATAGGTCATACTATAACAATTACTCATCTGTAGCAATCTTTCTATATTGGTTCACGAGATTAATTAATAAATATGGTGTGTTTTGATAGCCTGATGTAACAGCACCCGGAGTGGAAATTCTAGCCGCTTATTCACCATCGGTTCCCCCCTCTGGAGTACCTTACGACAAGAGGCGTGTAAAGTACACTATAATGTCAGGGACGTCAATGGCTTGCCCACACGTTACTGCAGCTGCAGCTTTCGTCAAGTCGTTTCACCCCAATTGGTCTCCATCTGCAGTGAAATCTGCTTTAATGACTACTGGTAAAATACACACACACACATATATATATATATATATATATATATATATTATGGTTTGATGCATTTCAGTATGAGTGTCACTAGTGGAAAGCAATCATGTTCTAAACCCCAAACCATAGGGCATTTATCAAGCTAGAGTTAAGAGCACTTGTTAAAAAGTGTTTATGCCATGAATTAGGTAATTATGTGGAGTAATTACATATTTCATTAAGCTAGCTAGAGTTAAGAGCACCTTTTTATTTATGAAAATTTTTTACCTGTTAAAAACTTGGTGATATGATAATACCACCAAGGTATTATCATTAAGCTAGCTAGAGTTAAGAGCACCTTTTTATTTATGAAAATTTTTTACCTGTTAAAAACTTGGTGATATGATAATACCACCAAGGTATATATATACATCATTCTCCCAGTTAGGTACATGATATATGAGTATAGAGTACTTAAACTTATATATATGAAGCAATTATATTTTTCATAAGCAGATACATCACATATCTAGCTAGCCATTGAATCAAACTTATTATTTTTCAGTTGTGCATCTAATTTGAAAATGAATAGATATGCCATGTCATTGCTTCTTATTTGATTGTGTCACAGCCATGGAAATGAATGCTGCCCTGAACACGGATGCTGAATTCGCATATGGTTCTGGCCATATCGATCCTGTGAAGGCTACGGATCCCGGTCTTGTCTATGAGACATCTCCAGATGACTACCGCAAGATATGGTGCCACGTGCCAAAAAGCAGTGGAACATTCACAAATGCTAGTTGTCCGGTTAAGATGACCCATAAAGAACTGAACTACCCCTCAATGGCAGTGAAAGTTGAGACGAAATCTGAATTTGTGGTTACTTTCCCCAGGATTGTTACAAATGTCGGTCCAGCTCATTCAACATACACTGTATCAGTAACTGAAAACCCGGGGTTGAAAATCGTTGTGGAGCCCAACACTTTGCAGTTCACTGCTGTAAACCAAAAAATATCGTTTTGTGTGACTGTTAGAGGAAGAATTAAGTCCCCACAAACAGTAAAGAGTGTGTCGTTGATATGGACGGATTCAGTTCACCATGTCCGTAGTCCAGTAGTGGTATACACCATGAATGCCACCTCTCTGGGAGGAGCACCTCCGACACCACAAAGGTTTTGCAGCATTACTGTAATTATTTTGGTGATGGTTCTTTTGTACTGAACACCGTTTAGTGATTATATGAATGAAATCCTGTATAATTTCTTGTATTTAATCAAGATCTGCAAACTTGAAATTAAATCTCAAGGCCAGTTTAAAGGACATTTCAGAATAGACATATGATTTATTATTGCATTGTACTCTCTCTAATTGGCCCATGAGATTTCGTGGTTTGTATGTGACATTGGTGCATTAATATTTTAATTTATGAATATTGAGAGCTTTTAAAATAATTTAGATATATCTTTATCTTGTATGGTTGTTTTAGGAAAATTTCTGTTACTTGTTCACGCTTCTGGGTGTGTACTCTCTGGTAGTTATTCCATCACCGCCACCAATTGTGACCGCCACCGCCACCACTAGGGGTGAGAATCGAGCTGAGTTGTTCTCGAGCTACTCGAGCTCGTTTAAAGCGAGTTCGAGATTAACTATTTCGAGCCGAGCTCGATCCGAGTTAGTGAACTCGAGTAGTTCAACGAACGAGCTTAAAATGATCTTTTTTGGCTCGGCTCGTTCGAAAAACCGTTTAACCGTTTAACAAGAGAGGCGGACGAGCTACTAGAGCTAGTTGAATCTTCCATTTCATGGTTAAAAATACTCATCATATATCATAATACGAGTAATAAATCATAATAATCAATAGATTGGAACCGAAGACTTCTAAATTATATGAAACACACTCTTACGGTGAGTTTCATGAGTTTATAAAATACAACATTAATTTATACATGAAAATAAATTAATTATTCGAACTTGAGTTCAAGTAATGGGACGGGTTTATATAACATCCCAAATTTCGTAGTATTATTATATTAGTAAATGTAATAAAAGTAATATATATTAAATGAATAAATTCCGAGTTATTTAATAATCCGTATAAATCAAATGCCGGCCTAGTATTTTTAAAGAAGTATAATTATGACCGAGACCCGAGAGTTAAGTTGCAATCATGAAAAGGACTAAATTTGTAAAGACCTAAGAAGTGAGGGGCCTAATGTATAAAATGGAAATTAATTCCAACTATAAACTAATATATACATGATCAACATATGATCATTTAGAAAACACTTCGGAAGAAGAGAAAAAAGGAACGAGTGAAGTCGGCGAGAAGGAAAGAAGAAAAAGAAGAGAAGAAAGGAACGAGTGAAGTCGGCGAGAAGGAAAGAAGAAAAAGAAGAGAAGAAAAAGCGGGTTTAAGGCCAAACGAAATATGTCAAATCATTCCTAATCATTTATAGGCTTTGATTAACATCATTCTAAGGTATTATCTTCTAGTTTTCTAGTTTGATTAATAGTTATATAAAAATATTTTGGGTCAAGAAAAGGTGACTGTTTGGGTCCATATTAATTTCTTAGTATCCGGACTCAGCTAGGAAACATATATTAAAATTTGGTAAGATTTGGAGATAGTTTTTGTGTCACGTTATGTGGCATAAAAAGTTTAAGAAAAGCTATGATTTTGTAAGGTAACGATGAAATAATGATAAGGAAGTGAAAATAATTGGCTTGGGAAGTATTGGACAAAGAAAAACTAGAAAAGACGATATGTCTCAATATTGATGATTTATATGGATTTGGTTAATAGGTAATGACAGTCCACAATTTGCACACTTATATTTGTTTTATCTAGACAAGAAAGTTAAGAACAGAAAGTAAAGAACATGAACAAGAATAAGTTCAAATGCAAATATCTAAGCAAGTCTAATCATATGTTTCATTGATTAAACGATGAATACATGGTCGATATTACAACTTGTCTTACAAGAATACAAATGAACTAAATAATTGCTAAGTCTAGACACACTATAAACTTAAGCAATTACAAGAGAGAAAATAAAGTGACACACACTTTGTGGTGACAAACACCAGTATAAAAGATGCGGCTGTGTTGCTTTATATAGGGGAGGAATTAGGGCAACACAGCCTTACAATGATCTTTTTTGGCTCGGCTCGTTCGAAAAACCGTTTAACCGTTTAACAAGAGAGGCGGACGAGCTACTAGAGCTAGTTGAATCTTCCATTTCATGGTTAAAAATACTCATCATATATCATAATACGAGTAATAAATCATAATAATCAATAGATTGGAACCGAAGACTTCTAAATTATATGAAACACACTCTTACGGTGAGTTTCATGAGTTTATAAAATACAACATTAATTTATACATGAAAATAAATTAATTATTCGAACTTGAGTTCAAGTAATGGGACGGGTTTATATAACATCCCAAATTTCGTAGTATTATTATATTAGTAAATGTAATAAAAGTAATATATATTAAATGAATAAATTCCGAGTTATTTAATAATCCGTATAAATCAAATGCCGGCCTAGTATTTTTAAAGAAGTATAATTATGACCGAGACCCGAGAGTTAAGTTGCAATCATGAAAAGGACTAAATTTGTAAAGACCTAAGAAGTGAGGGGCCTAATGTATAAAATGGAAATTAATTCCAACTATAAACTAATATATACATGATCAACATATGATCATTTAGAAAACACTTCGGAAGAAGAGAAAAAAGGAACGAGTGAAGTCGGCGAGAAGGAAAGAAGAAAAAGAAGAGAAGAAAAAGCGGGTTTAAGGCCAAACGAAATATGTCAAATCATTCCTAATCATTTATAGGCTTTGATTAACATCATTCTAAGGTATTATCTTCTAGTTTTCTAGTTTGATTAATAGTTATATAAAAATATTTTGGGTCAAGAAAAGGTGACTGTTTGGGTCCATATTAATTTCTTAGTATCCGGACTCAGCTAGGAAACATATATTAAAATTTGGTAAGATTTGGAGATAGTTTTTGTGTCACGTTATGTGGCATAAAAAGTTTAAGAAAAGCTATGATTTTGTAAGGTAATGATGAAATAATGATAAGGAAGTGAAAATAATTGGCTTGGGAAGTATTGGACAAAGAAAAATTAGAAAAGACGATATGTCTCAATATTGATGATTTATATGGATTTGGTTAATAGGTAATGACAGTCCACAATTTGCACACTTATATTTGTTTTATCTAGACAAGAAAGTTAAGAACAGAAAGTAAAGAACATGAACAAGAATAAGTTCAAATGCAAATATCTAAGCAAGTCTAATCATATGTTTCATTGATTAAACGATGAATACATGGTCGATATTACAACTTGTCTTACAAGAATACAAATGAACTAAATAATTGCTAAGTCTAGACACACTATAAACTTAAGCAATTACAAGAGAGAAAATAAAGTGACACACACTTTGTGGTGACAAACACCAGTATAAAAGATGCGGCTGTGTTGCTTTATATAGGGGAGGAATTAGGGCAACACAGCCTTACAATGATAGTGATAGAATGGTGGTTGTCGACTTCTCATAGGCTCGTTGTACTTGGATACTGGAGCCTTTGTCTTCTTTACCAAAACGGGTATGAAAGAGAAGAACCTTTGTTTTGGTCCCAACTGTACCTTTGCCATATAAGGTAATATTCAGTTGGAAGAACCACCATGTGACTTTTTGTCTTCTTATGATTTGAAAACTTCCCGCCTTGACACACAACTTGGAAAGTAAACCACCTGCTGACAAGAGTCATTGACTCGCTGATCACTTGCTGGCGACTCACGCCAGCGACCAAGTCTGGTCAGCGAATCCTTGACTCAACAATCTCCCCCTATTCGCTGAGAAGACTTGCTGAGTAGACTAGACTTGATAAGAATAAGGAATGATGAAAAGATGTCTTATATATATTATCTTTAAATATTACAAGCTGACATATTCAGCATTTACATTTTAAGACATCTATAAGTTGGCAGCTTCAAATTCCCAAGCTTGGCCATTCTGATCGCTGGGTCATCCCTTCTATGAGGCTTTATCAATTCTTAATCCAACTTGCTGATGAACCATCTGTTGTTGGATGTTTCAACACACCTTCTTCTTATGCTTAAGATGAACCCAGTGGAAGCTTTTTCAAGTTCATCCAAGCGAAAGAACAGTTGATTGTTCTGGAAGTTTGTGAAGAAGATGCCAGCAGGACTTTCTATCACTCTCCCTTCCTCAAATAAGCTTCTGGGAGGAAGTCTGGTGTTCAGCGAGGCATCACCAGTGATAGGAGGAAGATCCATTGTCGAGGTTTGGTGCTCTGCCTTCCTTTTTCTTTGAACCCTTTTTCCTGCTGACGAGGAGACAGCTGCTGGAGTACCAAACACTTGCCTCAGCATGGGCAAGTCAGCTTTAAACTTTGTTTCATACTCCCTGGCTTTTTCGAAATAATCCTTGAGCATTTTTAGCAGTTGCTCATAGCTGGCAGCCTTTTTGTCCTTCACCAGCATGTAAACTTCAGCCCATTCAGAGGCACCCAAGGAGGTTGGCTTGACACCTTCCAGTTTGATGGGACTGTCAGCACCTTGTCTTAAGATTTTCAAGTTTGTCTTAAGACCCATTTCAGCACGAAAGGCTTCAGCAACAATAATCTTTTGGGGCCTCTTTCTATCATTCATAAGTTTCAACCACTTAGCTTTTTCTTCCTCAAACTTGGCTCTCTTCTCGCTGACTTGCTTCTCAACTTCTTTATGCTTTTGCCTGTATAGAGCTTCAGCGCCACCCGCTATCAGCAGCATCCTTTGCTCACCATCTAACTGATCTTTTTCAATGATAGGTAGCTGCTTGATATACTCAAGATTTTTTCTTTCATTTTCTTGATTCGCCTTGATCCTATCCAACTCCTTGATAGCTTCTTCTTGAGTTTTTCCATCAACAGTCAAGGAAAGTATATCTATTGCTTGATGTTGATGGCCTGCTGATGATTGAATAGAGAGTTGAGCAGCAGGAAGAGAGGATGGAGTAGCAATTATTGGACGAGCAGTAGATCTCTTGAAGAATCCAGACTCAGTGAGCTGTTTTCGACGATCATCAGAGAGAGGAGTGATTTCAGCATTTCCCATGAAGCGGTTGTGAAAAATAGGAAGTATTTCCTTGGATCTATCAGTGGCCATTTCAGCATCAAATCCGACCTTCCATGTTGTTTCAAGTTCTTTAGGGTCAAACTCCTCCCTAACAGCAGCAGGAGGTGCATTAAATATAACAATTTGTTGCTCCCCCTCAATACCAGCTGGGGGAGCTTCATCATTTCCATCTTTCTCAATCTCCCCCTCAACACCAGCAGGGGGAACATCATCAGCAGTATCCATTTCTAGTACCCCTTCAGCAGAGTCTTCATAGATTTGGGCAACTGCCTTGTTAACTGCTTCAGTTACCAGATCTAAAACAGCAGTATCAACTTTCTCCCCCTTGGAAGTTGTAGTGTTAATAACAACTTCCACAGTTGCTGGCTGTTTAGGTTGTTGGTTCACAAGTTGCGCCAACAATTTCTTAATTTCATCAACCTCCTTCTCCAGCTTAACTTGCCGCTGGCGATCATCCTCAGTGAAAGAAACTTGAGGAATAGGAAGATTAGCCACTTGTTTTTCTAAGGCATGAATTGCCTTAGTGTTATTTTCTACTTGAGTGGTCAGAAGAGGAATGAGACCACTTAGCTTTTCTTCCTCAAACTTGGCTCTCTTCTCGCTGACTTGCTTCTCAACTTCTTTATGCTTTTGCCTGTATAGAGCTTCAGCGCCACCCGCTATCAGCAGCATCCTTTGCTCACCATCTAACTGATCTTTTTCAATGATAGGTAGCTGCTTGATATACTCAAGATTTTTTCTTTCATTTTCTTGATTCGCCTTGATCCTATCCAACTCCTTGATAGCTTCTTCTTGAGTTTTTCCATCAACAGTCAAGGAAAGTATATCTATTGCTTGATGTTGATGGCCTGCTGATGATTGAATAGAGAGTTGAGCAGCAGGAAGAGAGGATGGAGTAGCAATTATTGGACGAGCAGTAGATCTCTTGAAGAATCCAGACTCAGTGAGCTGTTTTCGACGATCATCAGAGAGAGGAGTGATTTCAGCATTTCCCATGAAGCGGTTGTGAAAAATAGGAAGTATTTCCTTGGATCTATCAGTGGCCATTTCAGCATCAAATCCGACCTTCCATGTTGTTTCAAGTTCTTTAGGGTCAAACTCCTCCCTAACAGCAGCAGGAGGTGCATTAAATATAACAATTTGTTGCTCCCCCTCAATACCAGCTGGGGGAGCTTCATCATTTCCATCTTTCTCAATCTCCCCCTCAACACCAGCAGGGGGAATTACAACATTCGCCTCTTTTTCAGTCTCCCCCTCAACACCAGCAGGGGGAACATCATCAGCAGTATCCATTTCTAGTACCCCTTCAGCAGAGTCTTCATAGATTTGGGCAACTGCCTTGTTAACTGCTTCAGTTACCAGATATAAAACAGCAGTATCAACTTTCTCCCCCTTGGAAGTTGTAGTGTTAATAACAACTTCCACAGTTGCTGGCTGTTTAGGTTGTTGGTTCACAAGTTGCGCCAACAATTTCTTAATTTCATCAACCTCCTTCTCCAGCTTAACTTGCCGCTGGCGATCATCCTCAGTGAAAGAAACTTGAGGAATAGGAAGATTAGCCACTTGTTTTTCTAAGGCATGAATTGCCTTAGTGTTATTTTCTACTTGAGTGGTCAGAAGAGGAATGAGACCACTTAGCTTCTTGACACCAGCAGCAGCAGACTTGCTAGTAGAGGCTGCCTTCTTTGCTGAGTAGCTGGTGGAGTTGGCACATTTCAGCAGCGACAAGCCACTAGATCGAAGGATCTGCTGATCATGCTTGATAACTTTGGTGGATTCATTGATTTTGTGTTGATCAGCAGCCATGGAGATGAATTTTTCTTTAAGCATCTCTACTTCTGAGCAGTTTTCAATTTGCTTATTGTACCAGCTGGTCAAAGTAGAGATTAGTCTTTCAGACTTATTTTCCTTCACTTCTACAGCAATTTCTGCATACTTGGTGAGATCATTCAATTGATGCTCCACCCTTTCCAACCTATCAGCAGAGTAGGTGGAGTAAGAAATGCCCAAATCTTTAGCAGTTTGAGGTTCGATTTCAGAGGGAATTGAGGATGAGCAGCCAGGAACACTTGAGAAGGAAGAAGGCATGCCAAGAGACAGCATGGTGTTCACTGGTCGCATTGGAGGAGTTTTGGGTCTTGCTGTATGAGTAACTGCTTCAGCAGTTTCTTCAATATTTTCATCAGTCACTGCTGCATTTTCACCAGCAGCAGCATCAACATTTTCATCAACCTCCATGTCACTTGCTTCTTTCTCATCAGCATGATTGTAAGAATCAAGCTGAAAATCGTCAGCAACAAAATCATCTAAGTCAAAATCACTTTCATCATCAATAATACCAACATCCTGTTCAGCCAATTCAGTTACATTTTCACCCCCAGTAACTTGCACTTCAGGATTATTAGCAGTAGTTGTGTCTCTTTCAGCAGTAGAGAAGCTGATTGGGTTGGGGGATTGAAGAGCTTCTGCATCAGTTTGTTACTGTTCTATGTTTTCAATAGCAGCAGGGGTTTCTTCCTCATCAATGAGAGAAAGTTGATAGGATTCCAACCCCTTAATCATCATACCTTTTGCTGTTTTCTTCTTTCTTTTTGGAGCATCGGCAGCGGATGAGGATGGAGCAGCAGATTTGGTGAGCTTGGTTCTTACCTTCTTTGGTGCTTTTGTACTAGTGTCAGTGATCACGAAGGAGGATGGTGCAGTCTCACTGCCACCAACCTTTTTATACATAGAGGGATAAGCAGAGAATAGAACTTCTTTCATTTGAGGAGTGAGAGAGGCAAACTTGCTATCAAAAAGATTACTATCACAGGCTGGCTGTTTATAGACAGAGGGACCAATTCTTGGTGCTTTGCAGATAGTGGCACCAAATTGATTGTACTTTTCTTTCAACTCTTGTTTGAATATTAGGGAGAAAAATCTTGTGAATGGAACTGTGTAGGAACGATTGCTTGCTTGGACTTTAGCCTTCATGTCTTCAAAAATGACTGAGGCAAAATCAATAAACCTCCCAGTGGCTAATGCATGTATAATTTGCATATTTGCTGCTGTGGCTTGGTCATGAGATCCAGAATTGCCTCCCAAGCATTGAATAACATGAGAAAAAAGTAATCTCCATATACCAGGGAGATTTTTCTTGGTGGGGTTGCTGGGAACAACTTCTGGTTTTTCCAAGTTCGCACCATACCCAATGGTTGGCAACCACTCCTTCCATTGTTCAACTGTTGCCGGAGTTACAAAAGGTTTTTCTTTTGTTTGGTCAGGTAGACCAAGAGCAGTTCGAAGAATTTTGGGTGTTATTGATATGCGTACCTGCTTCTTTTTAATGGTGCCAGAAATAGCACCTATGCTTACGTGATAATCACACGTCCACCAAAATTCTCTAAGAAGATAGACATACATATCTTCTGGGTCAGCATAAATAGCACTGCTTGCAGGACATGCCTTTATAAAGTCCAGCATTTGTTGATATCCAGTGATACCAGATGGAACTTCAATGGACCCCAAATAATTATTAGGTTTGATTGAGATTGTATGGGCTTGAAATTTGGCTTTGGAAGAGGGAGCAATTTTTTCAGGGTCAAAAGTTTTCGAATTCATGTAGAGGGGAACATTTTTAAGAGCCTTTTGAGTAGCCAGATCATCAGGCAACTCAACATAAGCTGGAGATTTAGGTTGATTTTTCGATGGTTGTTGTTGTTCCGATGAAGAAGCCATTTTAGTTTGAGATTTAGAAATGGAAGAGGAAGATGAACAGTGAGAGGAGATAGAAGGGATTTTAAGAAATTTGAGAGATTTGGAGAGTAAGAAAAAGAAGGAGAATTATGAGAGTAAAAAAAATGGTGAAAGAAAGATTTGAATATATATATATAGCATGGATATGGGCCCCATAACTATAATAGTGAACTCACCAATACTCTCTTTCATACGTAATATATACATATACATATACGTATTTGAGTAACGTATAAAAGTGGATTGATGTGACAACTTGTACCCTTATTTCAAAAGTACTCGAGTTTTACGGCGGATACAGTGTACAAGTTGTCCGTATGGGAGAAAATCGAGACTTTTAGCTCTCTATTACTTTTATTTGCTTTTTCCCAAAGCAACAGGGATCAACGGTTTTGATAAGTCTTTACCAGCAGCCGTTTGCTGCTGGACTAGATAGAGACTTTTAGCTCTCTATTACTTTTATTTGCTTTTTCCCAAAGCAACAGGGATCAACGGTTTTGATAAGTCTTTACCAGCAGCCGTTTGCTGCTGGACTAGATAGAGACTTTTAGCTCTCTATTACTTTTATTTGCTTTTTCCCAAAGCAACAGGGATCAACGGTTTTGATAAGTCTTTACCAGCAGCCGTTTGCTGCTGGACTAGATAGAGACTTTTAGCTCTCTATTACTTTTATTTGCTTTTTCCCAAAGCAACAGGGATCAACGGTTTTGATAAGTCTTTACCAGCAGCCGTTTGCTGCTGGACTAGATAGAGACTTTTAGCTCTCTATTACTTTTATTTGCTTTTTTCCAAAGCAACAGGGATCAACGGTTTTGATAAGTCTTTACCAGCAGCCGTTTGCTGCTGGACTAGATAGAGACTTTTAGCTCTCTATTACTTTTATTTGCTTTTTCCCAAAGCAACAGGGATCAACGGTTTTGATAAGTCTTTACCAGCAGCCGTTTGCTGCTGGACTAGATAGAGACTTTTAGCTCTCTATTACTTTTATTTGCTTTTTCCCAAAGCAACAGGGATCAACGGTTTTGATAAGTCTTTACCAGCAGCCGTTTGCTGCTGGACTAGATAGAGACTTTTAGCTCTCTATTACTTTTATTTGCTTTTTCCCAAAGCAACAGGGATCAACGGTTTTGATAAGTCTTTACCAGCAGCCGTTTGCTGCTGGACTAGATAGAGACTTTTAGCTCTCTATTACTTTTATTTGCTTTTTCCCAAAGCAACAGGGATCAACGGTTTTGATAAGTCTTTACCAGCAGCCGTTTGCTGCTGGACTAGATAGAGACTTTTAGCTCTCTATTACTTTTATTTGCTTTTTCCCAAAGCAACAGGGATCAACGGTTTTGATAAGTCTTTACCAGCAGCCGTTTGCTGCTGGACTAGATAGAGACTTTTAGCTCTCTATTACTTTTATTTGCTTTTTTCCAAAGCAACAGGGATCAACGGTTTTGATAAGTCTTTACCAGCAGCCGTTTGCTGCTGGACTAGATAGAGACTTTTAGCTCTCTATTACTTTTATTTGCTTTTTCCCAAAGCAACAGGGATCAACGGTTTTGATAAGTCTTTACCAGCAGCCGTTTGCTGCTGGACTAGATAGAGACTTTTAGCTCTCTATTACTTTTATTTGCTTTTTCCCAAAGCAACAGGGATCAACGGTTTTGATAAGTCTTTACCAGCAGCCGTTTGCTGCTGGACTAGATAGAGACTTTTAGCTCTCTATTACTTTTATTTGCTTTTTCCCAAAGCAACAGGGATCAACGGTTTTGATAAGTCTTTACCAGCAGCCGTTTGCTGCTGGACTAGATAGAGACTTTTAGCTCTCTATTACTTTTATTTGCTTTTTTCCAAAGCAACAGGGATCAACGGTTTTGATAAGTCTTTACCAGCAGCCGTTTGCTGCTGGACTAGATAGAGACTTTTAGCTCTCTATTACTTTTATTTGCTTTTTCCCAAAGCAACAGGGATCAACGGTTTTGATAAGTCTTTACCAGCAGCCGTTTGCTGCTGGACTAGATAGAGACTTTTAGCTCTCTATTACTTTTATTTGCTTTTTCCCAAAGCAACAGGGATCAACGGTTTTGATAAGTCTTTACCAGCAGCCGTTTGCTGCTGGACTAGATAGAGACTTTTAGCTCTCTATTACTTTTATTTGCTTTTTCCCAAAGCAACAGGGATCAACGGTTTTGATAAGTCTTTACCAGCAGCCGTTTGCTGCTGGACTAGATAGAGACTTTTAGCTCTCTATTACTTTTATTTGCTTTTTCCCAAAGCAACAGGGATCAACGGTTTTGATAAGTCTTTACCAGCAGCCGTTTGCTGCTGGACTAGATAGAGACTTTTAGCTCTCTATTACTTTTATTTGCTTTTTCCCAAAGCAACAGGGATCAACGGTTTTGATAAGTCTTTACCAGCAGCCGTTTGCTGCTGAACTAGATAGAGACTTTTAGCTCTCTATTACTTTTATTTGCTTTTTCCCAAAGCAACAGGGATCAACGGTTTTGATAAGTCTTTACCAGCAGCCGTTTGCTGCTGGACTAGATAGAGACTTTTAGCTCTCTATTACTTTTATTTGCTTTTTCCCAAAGCAACAGGGATCAACGGTTTTGATAAGTCTTTACCAGCAGCCGTTTGCTGCTGGACTAGATAGAGACTTTTAGCTCTCTATTACTTTTATTTGCTTTTTCCCAAAGCAACAGGGATCAACGGTTTTGATAAGTCTTTACCAGCAGCCGTTTGCTGCTGGACTAGATAGAGACTTTTAGCTCTCTATTACTTTTATTTGCTTTTTCCCAAAGCAACAGGGATCAACGGTTTTGATAAGTCTTTACCAGCAGCCGTTTGCTGCTGGACTAGATAGAGACTTTTAGCTCTCTATTACTTTTATTTGCTTTTTCCCAAAGCAACAGGGATCAACGGTTTTGATAAGTCTTTACCAGCAGCCGTTTGCTGCTGGACTAGATAGAGACTTTTAGCTCTCTATTACTTTTATTTGCTTTTTCCCAAAGCAACAGGGATCAACGGTTTTGATAAGTCTTTACCAGCAGCCGTTTGCTGCTGGACTAGATAGAGACTTTTAGCTCTCTATTACTTTTATTTGCTTTTTCCCAAAGCAACAGGGATCAACGGTTTTGATAAGTCTTTACCAGCAGCCGTTTGCTGCTGGACTAGATAGAGACTTTTAGCTCTCTATTACTTTTATTTGCTTTTTCCCAAAGCAACAGGGATCAACGGTTTTGATAAGTCTTTACCAGCAGCCGTTTGCTGCTGGACTAGATAGAGACTTTTAGCTCTCTATTACTTTTATTTGCTTTTTCCCAAAGCAACAGGGATCAACGGTTTTGATAAGTCTTTACCAGCAGCCGTTTGCTGCTGGACTAGATAGAGACTTTTAGCTCTCTATTACTTTTATTTGCTTTTTCCCAAAGCAACAGGGATCAACGGTTTTGATAAGTCTTTACCAGCAGCCGTTTGCTGCTGGACTAGATAGAGACTTTTAGCTCTCTATTACTTTTATTTGCTTTTTCCCAAAGCAACAGGGATCAACGGTTTTGATAAGTCTTTACCAGCAGCCGTTTGCTGCTGGACTAGATAGAGACTTTTAGCTCTCTATTACTTTTATTTGCTTTTTCCCAAAGCAACAGGGATCAACGGTTTTGATAAGTCTTTACCAGCAGCCGTTTGCTGCTGGACTAGATAGAGACTTTTAGCTCTCTATTACTTTTATTTGCTTTTTCCCAAAGCAACAGGGATCAACGGTTTTGATAAGTCTTTACCAGCAGCCGTTTGCTGCTGGACTAGATAGAGACTTTTAGCTCTCTATTACTTTTATTTGCTTTTTCCCAAAGCAACAGGGATCAACGGTTTTGATAAGTCTTTACCAGCAGCCGTTTGCTGCTGGACTAGATAGAGACTTTTAGCTCTCTATTACTTTTATTTGCTTTTTCCCAAAGCAACAGGGATCAACGGTTTTGATAAGTCTTTACCAGCAGCCGTTTGCTGCTGGACTAGATAGAGACTTTTAGCTCTCTATTACTTTTATTTGCTTTTTCCCAAAGCAACAGGGATCAACGGTTTTGATAAGTCTTTACCAGCAGCCGTTTGCTGCTGGACTAGATAGAGACTTTTAGCTCTCTATTACTTTTATTTGCTTTTTCCCAAAGCAACAGGGATCAACGGTTTTGATAAGTCTTTACCAGCAGCCGTTTGCTGCTGGACTAGATAGAGACTTTTAGCTCTCTATTACTTTTATTTGCTTTTTCCCAAAGCAACAGGGATCAACGGTTTTGATAAGTCTTTACCAGCAGCCGTTTGCTGCTGGACTAGATAGAGACTTTTAGCTCTCTATTACTTTTATTTGCTTTTTCCCAAAGCAACAGGGATCAACGGTTTTGATAAGTCTTTACCAGCAGCCGTTTGCTGCTGGACTAGATAGAGACTTTTAGCTCTCTATTACTTTTATTTGCTTTTTCCCAAAGCAACAGGGATCAACGGTTTTGATAAGTCTTTACCAGCAGCCGTTTGCTGCTGGACTAGATAGAGACTTTTAGCTCTCTATTGCTTTTTATGTTCAGCAAGTAAGATACTCTTGAGCTCGCTGAAAGATATTTTTGACAATAAGGTCACTTTTCAACATATAAGAGAGATGTATGTTGAAGCATCAGCAGACATGACAAGTCATGTTGCTGATTCACCATTCAGCATTCCCAACTTACTGACCAGATACTTGAATCTGGATTCATCTAAGGGTTTTTCGAAAATGTCAGCAAGTTGGTCATCAGTGGGGATGAAGTAGATTTCAACATCTCCTTTCATGACATGGTCACGAATGAAATGGTACCTGATGTCTATGTGTTTGGTCTTAGAATGCTGAACATGATTATGTGTGATTGCAATAGCACTTGTATTGTCACACATAATGGGAATTTTAGAGAATTCTAAGTCATAGTCAGAGTCAGAATATGCAACTAGGTCAAAATTGGAGTCTTTGGGATACCAGAGACCCAATGTTGAAGTACCTTTTAGGTACTTGAAAATTCGCTTAACAGCGAGAAGATGGGATTCTCTAGGTGAGGCTTGATATCTTGCACATAAGCAAGTAGCAAACATGATATCAGGACGACTCGCTGTGAGATACATCAGCGAGCCAATCATTCCCCGATAGAGAGTGGGATTCACATGCTTGCCATCAGGATCAGCATGAAGGTTATTTGGAGGAGACATGGGAGTGGCCTTAGTAGTGACATTAGACATGTCAAATTTAGCCAGCATGTCTCGAATGTACTTTTCCTGATTAAGGAAAATCCCATTTGGAAGTTGACGAATTTGAAGACCAAGAAAGAAGGTCAGCTCACCCATCATGCTCATCTCAAAATGAGAGGACATCAGTGAGCTGAACTTGGTACAAAGTTTCTTGCTGGAGGACCCAAAAATGATGTCATCTACATATATCTGGACATATAGGACATCAGCACCCTTTCTATAAATGAAGAGGGTGCTGTCAATGGATCCTCGCTGAAACCTATTAGAAAGAAGAAATTCAGAGAGAGTGTCATACCAAGCTCTGGGAGCTTGTTTAAGACCATAGAGTGCCTTATAGAGGCGATAGACATGGTGTGGCTTGGCTGGATCTTCAAAACTAGGTGGCTGCTCAACATAAACTTCCTCATCGAGTTTTCCATTTAGGAAAGCACTCTTTACATCCATTTGATATACTGTGAAGTTTCTGTAAGCAGCATGTGCCAAGAATAAGCGAATTGATTCTAATCGGGCCACTGGTGCAAAGGTTTCATCGTAATCAACACCTTCTTCTTGAAGGTAACCTTGTGCAACCAGCCTAGCCTTGTTACGAGTAACAACACCATCTTCGTCCATTTTATTCCTATAAACCCATTTAGTTCCAATGGGTTCTTTTCCAGGAGGTAGAGGAACCAAAAACCAGACATTCTGTCTTTTGAATTGGGTGAGTTCCTCTTGCATGGCAGCAACCCATGAGGGATCAACCATTGCTTCTCCTATATTTTTGGGAGTATCATAGACAAGAAGTTTACATACAGACATGTATTTGTTGTCGCTGATCGAGTAATAATCCCCTGCTGAGGATCACCGTGATTTGGTGAGCTGGATGACTAGATGTCCACTTAAGTGCAGGAGCACTAGAGACACCAAGTTGAGTGGCAGCGGAAATTGGAGCGATGGGATCAGCAGGAGTATTATAAGTAGAGAGGTCAATGGTAAGAATGGGTTCAGGAGAATGATCAGCAGAGCCATTCGACTGATTTGAGTTATCATTGATGGTGGAGTCTTCAGCAGACTCCATTTCTTCAGCATTTGCTGAAGCATCATGAAACTCCTCCTCAGTAGAGTCATCAGCATGCAAGTCATCAGCCAGTGATCTAGGATTGGCTGATGCTGCATGGATTGATCTTAAGATAGGCTCAACTGGCTCAATCGAGTAGATATGAGCAGCAACTTGCTCTAGTTCAGCATCAGCTGAACTATCCTTTGTGATATGCCGAATTGTATCAGGCAGCGAGCAAAAAGCATCAACAAATAAGTCAGCTTCCTCAGTAAGAGGGTCAGCTAGCTCATTAAAAATGACCTCAGATGAAGAAGATTGAATGTCCTTTAGTGCTGATGAACTTTCATCAAAAGTAACATGAATGGATTCATCAACCTTCTGAAGGCGAGTATTGAACACTCTGAATGCCTTGCTGATGGACGAATACCCAAGAAAGTATCCATCATCAGCTTTAGGATCAAATTTTCCTAGGTGATCCTTGTTGTTTAAGATGAAGACAGGACATCCAAATACATGGAAGTATTTGATTTGAGGTTTCTTACCTTTCAATACCTCATACGCTGTTTTGTCATGTCTTTTAACTATTAGACATCTATTTTGAGTATGACAAGCAGTGTTGACAGCTTCAGCCCATAATTTACTAGGCAAAGAAGACTCACTGAGCATGGTGCGTGCTGCTTCGATGAGAGTTCTATTTCTCCTTTCAGCGACACCATTTTGCTCAGGAGTTCTGGTGGAAGAGAAATTTTGTGAGATCCCTTGATCAGCACAAAAAGCTTTAAGAGTGTGGTTTCTGAACTCAGTACCATGATCGCTCCTAAGTTCTTTCACCCTTATGCTGTTGAGATTTTCCATTTTCTTGATGAAATTAATAATCTCTTCAGCAGCATCACTCTTGGAATGAAGAAAGATAGTCCAAGTGTATCGTGAGTATTCATCCACGATTACTAAAGTGTATCTGCTACCCTTTAGACTTTGGACATTCACTGGACCAAAAAGGTCCATGTGAAGAAGATGAAAGCAGCCAGAGATAGAATTGGCCTGCTTGGCTTTGAAAGTTGCTCTGTGGCTTTTACCTTTTTCACAAGCACCACAGAGTCTATCCTTTTCAAATGAAAGATGAGGGAGGCCACGAACAAGGTTCTTTTTGGCCAGAGAGTTGATGGTTTTGAAATTCACATGCGACAAACGCTTGTGCCATAACCAATTTAGTTCAACAGCTGACTTAGCAAAGAAACAAGTATCACTATCAGTCTTGATAGGAGTGAAGTCAACCAGATATACATCTCGTTTTCTTGGAGCAACCAAGACTACTTCCTTGTTTACATTTACCACAGTGCCTTGATGTTTATCAAGAATCACTTTGTAGTCAGCATCACAAAGTTGACTTATGCTGATGAGATTATGTTTTAATCCATTGACATAAGTGACCTTGTTGAACTTAATGAGTCCATTGGAGAGAAGACCATAACCTTCAGTTTGCCCAGTGGAGTTATCACCAAACACTACAGTAGGGCCAGCAGCCTCTACGTAGTTATCCAGCAGGGTCTTTGAGCCAGTCATGTGTTTTGAACAGCCACTGTCCAAGTACCACACACCTTTTCCCAGCGAGCCCTACATGGATTTAACAGAAGGATTTAGATGGGTTCACTATTGAATTCACTGACGGACATGTCAGCGGGATTAAAGATGGGAGACTCAGAGGATTCTTTTCTACTGACAGCGTCATCAGTAGAGAGAGGAAGAGGAGCACTAAGGTTAATATTCTCGTTACTTGGAGAGTTATCAGCAAGTTGATGAGCAGGAGGCATGTCACGATCAATCACATAGGTGTGATATTGATCAGCAGAGGTGACAGTGGCTCCAGTATCTAGAACAGTCAAGTTGCTGACTTGATTGTTGTTCCCATACTCAACCAGAATGCTACCACGACCACTAGTAATGATCTCTTGAGAGAGAGGAAAGGAGATTCGCTGAGCTGCAATGAATTCAGCAATGTTCTCTTCAGTGAGATCGGTTGACTCTCCTACATTATTCATGTGATCAGCAGAAGCAGAGCTGTCGCTGACCAAAGTGGAGGAGGAAGCAGCCGCTGAAGAAGGAGGATTAGGTTGAATGTCAACCTTAGGAGCATCCCTGGAGTTGTCACAATCAGAAGCAACATGACCTCTGGTGCCACATATGTAGCATTTTTTAACAGAGGTGCTGCCTTTTTGATTTTGAAGGAAGAATTCCTTCAGTTGAGAGGAAAGATCATTAACTTGCTGAGCCAGCTCGTTAATTTTAGGGTCAACGGAGGAAGATGACTTTTTCTTTTGCTTAGATATTTGCTTATGCTTAAGTGTAAGCTGAGGCATCTTAGGAGCAGGACCCAAAATGGATTTTCCTTTTGGATCCTCAGATTGAGAGGTAGAGGGATTTTTGATCCCTTGACTACACTCCAAGCTAGATTAACAGCAGTGTGAGAAGAAGAAGAGGGACCCTGCTGAGATGGATGCACTCTTTTGGGAGTGATAGGTCTTACTTGCTGATGAGGCAAGTGTCCTCTTTGAGGAGTGATAGGTCTTACTTGCTGATGAGGCAAGTGTCCTTTTTGAGGAGTGATAGGTCTTACTTGCTGATGAGGCAAGTGTCCTTTTTGAGGAGTGATAGGTCTTACTTGCTGATGAGGCAAGTGTCCTCTTTGAGGAGTGATAGGTCTTACTTGCTGATGAGGCAAGTGTCCTCTTTGAGGAGTGATAGGTCTTACTTGCTGATGAGGCAAGTGTCCTCTTTGAGGAGTGATAGGTCTTACTTGCTGATGAGGCAAGTGTCCTTTTTGAGGAGTGATAGGTCTTACTTGCTGATGAGGCAAGTGTCCTCTTTGAGGAGTGATAGGTCTTACTTGCTGATGAGGCAAGTGTCCTCTTTGAGGAGTGATAGGTCTTACTTGCTGATGAGGCAAGTGTCCTCTTTGAGGAGTGATAGGTCTTACTTGCTGATGAGGCAAGTGTCCTTTTTGAGGAGTGATAGGTCTTACTTGCTGATGAGGCAAGTGTCCTCTTTGAGGAGTGATAGGTCTTACTTGCTGATGAGGCAAGTGTCCTCTTTGAGGAGTGATAGGTCTTATTTGCTGATGGGGCAAGTATCCTTTTTGAGGAGTTTTATGCCTCAAAATAGGAGTAGGCATCGATTGTGGTACATGCTGGTGGACTTGTCTATCAGCAGGTCGGACCTTAGATGGTCCAACTTGCTGATATCTAACGTCGCCAGACCTGACGCGTCTCTGCATGACACGATCATCCTGCACAGTTTTGCTGTCAGCAAGGGTAGGAGCTTGCTGAGAAGATGAAGAAGAAGAGGGACCCTGCTGAGACGGATGCACTCTTTTGGGAGTGATCGATCTAGGTTGCTGATTAGGTGTTACAGACCTCATTTTCCTATGAGGTAAGTATTGCCTATTAGGGGTAGTAGATCTCACTTGCTGATGAGGCAAGTGTCCTTTTTGAGGAGTGATAGGTCTTACTTGCTGATGAGGCAAGTGTCCTCTTTGAGGAGTAACAGACCTATTTTGGGTATTAGATATTCTCTCTTTTTGAGGAGTTTTATGCCTCAAAATAGGAGTAGGCATCGATTGTGGTACATGCTGGTGGACTTGTCTATCAGCAGGTCGGACCTTAGATGGTCCAACTTGCTGATATCTAACGTCGCCAGACCTGACGCGTCTCTGCATGA
Source organism: Erigeron breviscapus (assembly GCA_034093135.1). Lineage (NCBI taxonomy): Eukaryota > Viridiplantae > Streptophyta > Magnoliopsida > Asterales > Asteraceae > Erigeron > Erigeron breviscapus. Next base: position 37,970,500 of record CM067170.1, on the reverse strand, counting down.
CACGATCATCCTGCACAGTTTTGCTGTCAGCAAGGGTAGGAGCTTGCTGAGAAGATGAAGAAGAAGAGAGTTGAGCAACTGGTTGAGGTTGCTGACTGATATGATTAGCTCGCTGAGGCATGCTATAGTCATAGGGAACAGCAACCTTACTTCTTCTGAAGGGTTCAGAAGGTCTGATGGTGAGTTGCTGAGGAGCGATGGGTTTAAAACCGTCAGTACCAATATCCTCTTCAAAGGATTCCCCAGAAGAGTATTGAACTCTTCCTTCGTTTGGCATCATGCCAATAATGGGAAGATGAGGATAGGGGTTGCTGGTGCTTACTGAGGAGCCAGCACCATTTTCCTCAGTAGGATTAGATGGGTCGCTGGTAGTAGAAGTGGTAGTACCAGCTTCCATTTCATTGTGGTAATTGTTAAGACCCCTAACAAAATACCATTTCTTCATCTCTTCAGGAGAGATGACAACAGATGGAGGAATAGAAATTTCAGGCTTCACCTCATCATTGAACAAGTCAGAAAGAGAGGCAGCGGCATTAAAGTCACCGCCTATTACTGCCTGAACTTGGGCAGGGACTTGTTCGTTTAAACACTGGTGGTGAAACGTGGAAGCTTTTGACCAGGAGGTCACAATCTTCTTAAGGTTGGCAACTTCAAGCTTGAGTCTTTCATTCTCAAGTTGAATCTTTTGTGCCAACAACTCATGAGATTGAAGTTCAATGTGAACATTTCTCAACTCATTGAGTTTTTCAGATTTTTCACTCAACTCTGAACAGACAGTCGAGTTTGGATTGGATATCAGCTCGTATTGATTCAACGAACTGGATATCACAGGGAAGAGATTCGAAGATTTTAGGTTTATCTTCGTCAGAGGCAGAAGAGTGAGCACATACCTTTTTAATGGTGACGTTTACCCACTGACTGGAAGAGACTTGGTCTTTAGTCAGAGCATTACCATCAGCGAGTGCCATAAGACACATGGCATCGACGTATTCTTCACTGTCTGAATCATCTGATTCAGCCCAGTCGTGCTCTTCAGCTACCAGCCCTTTAGCTGGAGTTTTTGCATCTTCCATTTCAGCAACCTTGGCTTTTAGCTGATAGTATTTGTTCCTGTACTCATCAGCAGGTTTGAAAGGATTAGTTTTAGGAGTAGCAGGAGTTGGTAAAGCAACTCTGCACTCCTTTTGGTAGTTTCCCTTTCTACCACATCTCCAGCACTCCTCTTGAGTTTTGTCAACAGGAGGCTTGTATGGAGCAACTGACTTACGGTTGTTCCATTTACGGGAGTACCTCTTACCAGCGACTAAGGCAAAATCCATAAAGTCGCTGAACATCTCTTGTTTCTCATCAGAGTCGAGATCATTAACAAGAGACTGAATAGGAGGTGGGAGATGAGAAGAGCTGGCAACACTATTAAATTAATGTGCTCAGTAGAGACAAGGGCAAGGGGGTCAGTAGCGGTGTAAGCAGAAGAGGTTGAAGAAGAGGAAGAGGAGGGACCAGTACGATGTTGTGCGTCAGCAGCGGCTCTTAAAGTTTGAGCAAGAGCTCTCTCTTCAAATTGAAGAATGCCAAAGAGAGACTCAAGATCAAGCTCATTAAGACGCTCTGTGGTCCTAAGGATTTGTCTTAGACCTTGCCACTTGATAGGTAAACTATCAAGAAATTTGTGGCATACCTCAAAGTCATCATGGGAGATACCAACAGTGGTCATGTCGTTCAGCAACCCTTTAAATCGGGTATAAGTGCCGTTAAGACCTTCGTTGGGGAGAGAGAAGAATTTTTCATAGGCTCTTTTGAGGTCTATCTTTTTAGTGGCTATGGTAGCAGCAGAGCCTTCATACATGCTACAGAGCCTATCCCACACTTCTTTAGAAGAGGGATATCTGATGACGACTTTCATGATATCAGAAGGAAGAGTGCTGATTATCATGTTCTTAAGTCTTGCATCAAGATTTACAAGTCTCCTCTCATCGTCAGTCCATTGAACCTCTGGTTTGACGATGTCAATCACAATCTCAGGAGCATCAACAGTTGCTCCTGGTGTTCTTTGCACCAGAGTGGGAATATATGGACCAACGGTCAGAATTGACATAAGGTAGGGTTCCACACCCACAATGTGAAGTAACATCCTTTCCTTCCAAGACCCAAAGTCATCGGGCTCGAATCTTGGAGGGACAGATACGTAACCAAAGTCACGTGTGTTAACTAGGGTGGGAACAGCAGTCATGTTCTTGTTTTAAGAAGAGATAAAGAAATAGATTTAAGAAAATAAGTATGCAAACGGATCTTTGTTTCAATAATTTAGAAACGTTGTCTCTGATACCACTTGACAGTCCACAATTTGCACACTTATATTTGTTTTATCTAGACAAGAAAGTTAAGAACAGAAAGTAAAGAACATGAACAAGAATAAGTTCAAATGCAAATATCTAAGCATGTAATCATATGTTTCATTGATTAAACGATGAATACATGGTCGATATTACAACTTGTCTTACAAGAATACAAATGAACTAAATAATTGCTAAGTCTAGACACACTATAAACTTAAGCAATTAAAAGAGAGAAAATAAAGTGACACACACTTTGTGGTGACAAACACCAGTATAAAAGATGCGGCTGTGTTGCTTTATATAAGGGAGGAATTAGGGCAACACAGCCTTACAATGATAGTGATAGAATGGTGGTTGTCGACTTCTCATAGGCTCGTTGTACTTGGATACTGGAGCCTTTGTCTTCTTTACCAAAACGGGTATGAAAGAGAAGAACCCTTGTTTTGGTCCCAACTGTACCTTTGCCATATAAGGTAATATTCAGTTGGAAGAACCACCATGTGACTTCTTGTCTTCTTATGATTTGAAAACTTCCCGCCTTGACACACAACTTGGAAAGTAAACCACCTGCTGACAAGAGTCATTGACTCGCTGATCACTTGCTGGCGACTCACGCCAGCGACCAAGTCTGGTCAGCGAATCCTTGACTCAACAGGTAACCACGAATTATGAGGAATACAAATCTATGTTGTAGCAGGACTACAGGTGAGTATATAACTTAAACTGGCAGGTGACCATATGAAATCAAATTACATGTGACAAAGAGATTTCATATGATTACACGATTGAATATTGCCGTTTTTGTTTTATTGTTTTAATTGTTATGTACATGTGTTATTTGCTGTAATGATATAATTATGAGAACCGAGCAGTTGAACGAGTGTAGTTGGCAGTGATATGACAGATGTTAATATGTAGTTATGTGTAATTATGTGATGATTCGTTTATATGTTAGTTATGATGATAGATAAGACGTAGCAGTGAAAACTTGCAGTTATTGATAAGAGTATGCAAGGTATTGCGATGATTTAGTCATTAGCAATGAAAGTGTCATTATTGAAGGATATATAATGGTTAACTAATTAAGCATTAATTGTTACCAATTGTATGACTCATTTGGGGTTTAGGCATTTAGTTGAATAATAACCATTATTATCAAGTCGCAGTTGATGATTATACCGTTGGCAATATTCTAATAGTCGATGTTTCATGCGTAGATATGATTACGGTATGGAATTAATCGGTGTATTAGTTGGAATGTTAATTAGATCAGAAATGTGTTAGTTTAGATGGTCATTAGACTAACAATGTGCGAGCTGGATATTTTATGGTGGGAGTGTTTATTTGATATGATTATCTGCGTTGCGATCATTATGTGAGTTGTGTAATGTGCTTAGTGTATATGATGGTGCGGTGTTTATTTAATGTAATTATCTGCGTTGTGATCATTACGTGAGTTGTGTAATGTGTTAGGTATATGATGGTGCGAGTGCTTATTTGATGTAATTATCTGCGTTGTGATCATTATGTGAGTTGTGTAATGTGCTAGGTATATGATGGTGCGAGTTTATTTGATGCAATTATCCGTGTTGTAATCATTATGTGAGTTGTGTGATGTGCTAGGAGTATATATGATGGTGCGAGTGCTTATTTGATGTAATTGTTTATGTTGTGATCATTATGTCAGTTGTGTGATGTAAATTTGTGATCACAAGTTTAATGTGCGGACTATATGAATACATGCAAGTTGACTTTGTACCATTAGAGGAAATCACTTTATCCGTTTGTGCATATAGTTGTATAACGTATCTCACTATAATATATGAGGAGTATAATATATTTTCAGAGTGATATGATGTCCATATTATGTTTAGCAGACATATAGGATTATATGGAGGTTGGCTATATACGTGTAGTCTGGTCCATATAATTGAGCAGTTGGCAGATTGTACTTGCAGTCTATATCATGAGTAGTATAATATTTCAGAATGATATGATGTCCATATTATGTTTAGCAGACATATAGGATTATATGGAGGTTGGCTATATACGTGTAGTCTGGTCCATATAATTGAGCAGTTGGCAGATTGTACTTGCAGTCTATATCATGCAGTATCATATATACATAGTTTATATAATGCAGAACCTTCATGCATTTACTTTCTATATATTCACTAAGCGATATGCTTATTCTTTTAATTATAAATGTTGTAGGTGCAAATGAATTTTGCGTTAGTGATGAGCAACCATAAAGGATGAGCCCTGAGAAGCCATAGCCGTGGATGAGCACTTGCAGAAGGTTTACGCAAGTGTTATCTTTAAATTACAGCCGAGTATATTATGCTTGTTACATTACTAGCCCATATTTTATGAACTTAATGTGTCGATTTCTTTAAGTTGCCCATGGGGTCGTAAAACTGAGTCATGTCAAATATGTTTGGTTGTTTATAAGCAGTTGTTTTGTTAGGGAGTTAACAGATGCTCAGATAATGAGTATTGGTTGTCGACTTTACGATGAGGTCATGCCGAAATTTCTAATTTTTTTGTCTTGTCGTTTTGAAATAAATTGGTATTCGGCTTGTCGAATAGATATGTATTTACTGAATACATATTTATCTATAAAAAGTTAAATGAAGTTTTCTTTATATATATAAAAAACGGCCGTAACAGTTTATTGAATTCAAGGTCTTGAAATATAGGTATATAAAAGTTTTAGAAAAGACAAAAGAGTATCGAGCTCGAGTTCGAACAATAATGAATCGAGTCGAACTCGAGCTCGGACATATTTTTAGAAATTTAGACGAGCTCGAGCACGATCCGAGTTATAAATAAACAAACAAGTCTAAAATTCTTGAAACTCGGCTCGGCTCTTCTCACCCTTAGTCGCCGCCAACAAACAGCCGTTGTCACACCATCATCCTCGCATTGTTCTAGCATACGTCTAATTATCACATATGGAAATGATAAGGTAGAATAAATATAGAAATAATATAAATTTAAATATATGAATGGTAAGGTAATGAATAATATACTAAATCTCTTGTATTAAAAAAATTTAACTTCTAAAACCCATGTCATTTCTTTACTCCTAAGTCCTAAAGGAGACAACCTTCCCTGTCCCCTCAAACTCTCCATCCTCTCCTCTCCTCTCCCACCCTTTCTTTTCTAAAACTACATACCCGATGTAAGTAAATTAACTCTCTTATTTATTCATTAATTTAAACATCTTCATTTGATATATGTATAATACCTTTAATGAAATTAATTTACAACCTATATCTCTCGACCCTTAAAATAACTACACTATCTTTTTTAACATTAATTACGTTTACATTCACCACCACATCACCACTGCTGCTACCACCACCGCCCCCACTACCCTTCGCCGCCATTGCCGCTATCCTTCTCCGCCAATGCCACCATCCATCGTTGTCGCATCGCATAGGAATACGTCTAGTACTTTATAATGTATGATTGATTTAGCAAGGGTCATACTATTGGCATGTTAACTTGTGAGACCCTGACAAAGACATAAGAAACAAAGAGACATGTGTCTTTGTTTGAGTTTTTATTAACACTTTTCATAGATAATCTTTTACTTTTTAAACCTTTATACTATTATTATATATGTTTCATAATTTATAGTATATCCTCTATAATTATATAAATAACTTATGATTACTTGAATTTGAATATATTGTTGGACCATAGCATTGAAAATATATATTTTTTAAATCAACTATTTTAAGTAAATAATGTGATCTTATTTAATGGTATATATGTAACATCCGTGATTTTGACCCGTTTTACTTTGTGTGTAATTTGAATAACGACTTTGATAAATGATATAATTGAGTGCATTTTATGGAATTATGATGAAAATTATGCTTGACGGGTCGATAATTTGACTTATTATATGGAACAATACGAGACGACTTAGGAATTAACTAGTAAATGATAATGGGTCACCCCATGGACTTAAACCATGACCCATGACCCACTAGAACAACCCAACCCTATCTCTACCCAATCCCCATCCACTCCATCCACTCATTCATCCATCCATTTCATTCTCTCTCTAACTAAATGCTTACACACACAAACTCATCTCTCTCATTTAATTCTTGTAACAATTAAGGTTGTTGGGTTAGATTAATGATAGAAACATCATCCTTATCATCATAAATTCATCATATCAAAAATTTGGTGTTCAAAGGTGCTAGGAAACATTATTTGGGTCAATTTTCGAGTGTGAGCTTGTGGTGATTTTTGGTAAGTAAAACTTCACTCAAACTAATCATTTTACATTTATTATTATGTTTCTAAGCTAAACCCTTGAGAAATTTGAGTCAAAATCGGGTCAAACTCAATTTAGGGTTAATTTGACCTAATTTAGTCAAACCAAAAATTTATGCAAAATTTAGGAAATGAACAAGATTTTGAATGTGGGTTTTGTTAAAATAAGTTAGTTTATGCTTAAACTAGTTTACAAAAAATCTCTGGGCCAGGTCAGAAACCAACGGGTCGAATTAGGGTTTCATTTACATGGAATTAGGTTTCTTGACCTAGATGGGTCAAATCGATTTAAGAGACAAATTTGGAAGTTTGAGATGTTAATTTCGAATGGGTTATGTGTAAACGAGTTTAGTTATGTGCCAAAAGCTATTTCCAAGCCTCTCAAATCGGGTTTTAGGTTCAAAGGTGGAATAAAAGCTAAAATGGGTCGAATATTGCTTCAAAACTACACATGCTGCTGCTGTTCTTGAACTTGCCCAGAAACGGGCGTAGCTTACGCCTCATCTTGGCATGGGTTATGCTGAGTCTGACTTGCATAGGCGTATGGTACGCCATTTTTGGCGTAGCTTACGCTGGATAGGGACCAATGGGCGTCTCCTACGCTGGAAGAGCCGTAGCTTACGCTTGCCCTTCCGATTTGACCTTACGCCATATATTGTCTGTTTACGCTGAAAACTTGATCACAAGACGCTAAAACATCAACTTTTAGGGCACCGTAAGGTACGGTGCCTGGACCGTAGTTTACGCCGGGTGGTTTTGAACCACCGTAACCTTACGCCGGAGAGACCGTAATTTACGGTGGCCTATTTTTGTCAATTTCCTGATTTAACCTTTGTTGACTTCCAGAACCCTAGGCTTGCTTCCAATTGCAACCAAAACGATTTGTAGACTTTGCAATTGATTAATATGAGCCTTGGAAACCCTTTTAGTATTGTGAGATCATTGAAACCTTAATTTTGGTTCTTAAAACCTAATTAAGGCTTGATGCAATTATTATCGTACAAGATATGTATATATGATAAAATTAGAAATGAGCTTAATTGAAGGTTTAATGGAGGATTTAGGTTAGTGTGTGAAAAGTGTGTTTGTGTGTGAAAGGGAGGTTGAAGATGATAGGGAGGAGAGAGAAAGTAATTAAGTTTAGAGAGAAGTGTGTGTTTATTATGGCAAGAGTTATTACAAAATGATTAAGGAAGGAGTATTTATACTTATGATCTAATTATAACTAATACTCCTTCTACTATTGAATATTTACAATTTAACACCATATTTATATTTCTAACAATCTCCCCCTTGGTGTTGAATTGTAAATGTTGCATCGTCTTCGGTCTTTAAATAACATGATGAGCCCATTTGTTGAAAATCTTCAATGTTGATTGGACTTTGTAGCTTTCTCATTGTCTTCAACGTCTTGTATCAACCTTGACTTTGAATCTTCTCAACAAACAAATATATTTGACTATGACTTATTAAATCTTGATCTTCTCTTGCAACTTTGAATACTTTGGAAGCATCTTTGAAATCTTTGTAGCTTTTGAGCTTTCACAACTTGAACTTTTGGATGTTGATTTCAACTTGATGTTGCTTTGAGAAGTAACTTGAACTTTTGAGTAGCATGCGGAAGCCTGGTTTTGACTTTGAATTCTTTTGGAGTGCGGAAGCTTGGTTATCTTTAAATTCTCTTGGCAATGCGGAAGCTTGATTTAACTTTGATTTTTTTTGGCTTTGCAGAAGCTTGGTTTTGACTTTGAATTCTTTGAATTCTTTTGGTATTGCGGAAGCTTGATTTAACTTTGAATTCTTTTGGCTTTGTGGAAGCTTGGTTTTGACTTTGAAATCTCTCGGCATTTCGGAAGCTTGGTTTTGGAATGCGGAAATTTGATTTTGTCTTTAAAACTTCAATTCTTGGTCTAACTTGTCTCTGAATCAATAAACATCTTGGAGCACTTGATTCTTTGATCAATTAACTCTTGCTCCCCCTCAAATAAACAACTATCTCGGAGCAAATTATTCAATAACAAATCTTTAATCTCTTGCTCCCCCTCGAACAAACAATCATTTCGGAGCATTTTTAACAATTCATGAGTTTACTCTTGCTCCCCCTCAAATGAACAATCTCTTTTAAACTTTGAACGAACTTAACTATCCAATTATCAACAAAATAACAATCTCCATTTAATCTCAAACTCTTCTTATCATCGAACATGGTTATTTTTCCTATAAGTCTTTCAAATATCGACCATGTACATCATCTTGAATATACCCGATCTCGAATCAATCCTTTAACTTTCTCAAAACAATCTTAGAATCCTTTAACTTTCTCAAAACAATCTTAGAATCCTTTAACTTTCTCAAAACAATCTTAGAACTTTCAACTTATCACGATAATTATTCACTTTCTTCACCTAAACTAACGATCCTTTGAACATCCAAACACAACAATCATCCTCGAACAAATTCTACCAATCAAATTCTACCTATATCCTTGAACTCTATCTATCAATCATATAATCATTTCTCCCCCTTATGATGAAAATGTGAAACGGTTTCATCATACAATAATGATTGATAGCATAAACGGTAGATGAAAACAAACAACATGCAAGCAAAATTAACCCAACCCAATTCCCAATTCCCAATGAACCTATTGGTGAACTAGAATGTGAGGTTGCGTTTTTGGAAAAAGATTTTATAATGGTGTTTGTGTTCTTTGTGTTTGTGTGAAGAGAAATAAAATCCGGATAAAAATGATCCGTTGACACAACCAAAAATCGAAAGGATTAATGGTGTGGCCTAAAAATACGATTACTATTTTAAGGACTTCCCATTATCATCGAGAATGCACAAAGCTTATCTCTAAATGGTTCGGTCTATGGCTTTTCAACCGATAGATTGCTTTAAAGAATGTAATTCATGGTCAGTGTCACAAAGGCGTTCGATAACCATGTCTTACTATCCTCAAAGACTTTTTGGGTAAATAAATCCGAGGTCACATAGACTTCTCGTTAACTCAACAAATTCATAAAATGAAAATGTGAGACCTACGTTCAATGTTGGAAAAGATGTTAGCATTGGTAGGATTTCCATTCAATCATCGTGGAATATCAAAAAGATGACATCACTACGAATGTTCCGGAAATATCACAAAGATATGCGATGTCACAAAGACATATAAAGACTCATTGTGTCTTAGTCAAATGAAAGATATTTCAAGTACGCTCTAGACTCAATAGTGATCAAATGAAGTCGGGGACCGGAGCAGAGTGTCTCCCTTTTTCAATATCAACATCTTCCAAATGAAGAGTTGTTATAACACGATTTCTATCACTGAATTCAATTCATCAATGGCGGTTTGGATAGTGTGTGTTCTTGGTGTTTGTGTTCTTTGTGTTTGTGTGAAGAGAAATAAAATCCGGATAAAAATGATCCGTTGACACAACCAAAAATCGAAAGGATTAATGGTGTGGCCTAAAAATACGATTACTATTTTAAGGACTTCCCATTATCATCGAGAGATGCACAAAGCTTATCTCTAAATGGTTCGGTCTATGGCTTTTCAACCGATAGATTGCTTTAAAGAATGTAATTCATGGTCAGTGTCACAAAGGCGTTCGATAACCATGTCTTACTATCCTCAAAGACTTTTTGGGTAAATAAATCCGAGGTCACATAGACTTCTCGTTAACTCAACAAATTCATAAAATGAAAATGTGAGACCTACGTTCAATGTTGGAAAAGATGTTAGCATTGGTAGGATTTCCATTCAATCATCGTGGAATATCAAAAAGATGACATCACTACGAATGTTCCGGAAATATCACAAAGATATGCGATGTCACAAAGACATATAAAGACTCATTGTGTCTTAGTCAAATGAAAGATATTTCAAGTACGCTCTAGACTCAATAGTGATCAAATGAAGTCGGGGACCGGAGCAGAGTGTCTCCCTTTTTCAATATCAACATCTTCCAAATGAAGAGTTGTTATAACACGATTTCTATCACTGAATTCAATTCATCAATGGCGGTTTGGATAGTGTGTGTTCTTGGTGTTTGTGTTCTTTGTGTTTGTGTGAAGAGAAATAAAATCCGGATAAAAATGATCCGTTGACACAACCAAAAATCGAAAGGATTAATGGTGTGGCCTAAAAATACGATTACTATTTTAAGGACTTCCCATTATCATCGAGAATGCACAAAGCTTATCTCTAAATGGTTCGGTCTATGGCTTTTCAACCGATAGATTGCTTTAAAGAATGTAATTCATGGTCAGTGTCACAAAGGCGTTCGATAACCATGTCTTACTATCCTCAAAGACTTTTTGGGTAAATAAATCCGAGGTCACATAGACTTCTCGTTAACTCAACAAATTCATAAAATGAAAATGTGAGACCTACGTTCAATGTTGGAAAAGATGTTAGCATTGGTAGGATTTCCATTCAATCATCGTGGAATATCAAAAAGATGACATCACTACGAATGTTCCGGAAATATCACAAAGATATGCGATGTCACAAAGACATATAAAGACTCATTGTGTCTTAGTCAAATGAAAGATATTTCAAGTACGCTCTAGACTCAATAGTGATCAAATGAAGTCGGGGACCGGAGCAGAGTGTCTCCCTTTTTCAATATCAACATCTTCCAAATGAAGAGTTGTTATAACACGATTTCTATCACTGAATTCAATTCATCAATGGCGGTTTGGATAGTGTGTGTTCTTGGTGTTTGTGTGTGTTTTGAGAGAGAATCAAAGGTAACTGTGTGTAAATTCACTGGTATAAAAGTTATGTGTAATTGTTATGGAATTGTTATCTAATTGTTATGATCTCTAAGGTATGAGAGGGCTATTTATAGTCTAATTCTACAATTATGCTAATTGTCACAATTAGCCCCTCAACCTTAGTAATCATCTATCTATGAATTAACAGCAAGAAATTCATCTAATCTAGATTACAATTTATCACTATTTTTGGATTTCTAACATTCTCCCCCTTAGTGATACATTGTAATGAAGTACGTGTTATATTGTCTTGTAGGAATGAATTTGATGAGCCCGGTGGTGAAGACAATTGGGGTGTTGAAACAAGTCTTCAAAGCTTTCTCTTTTGTCTTTGGAGAACTTGATTCAGTCTTGATCTTGGTCTTGAACTTCTTGAAGTTAAATCATGTGAGGATTCTCAATGTTCTTTTAGAACAGAGAATAATGAATGCGTGTGAGTCTTGAATGAAGAGAATAATGAATGAATCATGAATGAAGAGAATAATGAATGCGTGTGAGTCTTGAATGAAGAGAATAATGAATGCGTGTGAGTCTTGAATGAAGAGAATAATGAATGCGTGTGAGTCTTGAATGAAGAGAATAATGAATGCGTGTGAGTCTTGAATGAAGAGAATAATGAATGCGTGTGAGTCTTGAATGAAGAGAATAATGAATGCTGTGAGTCTTGAACAGAGAATAATGAATGCGTGTGAGTCTTGAATGAAGAGAATAATGAAGTCGAACAAATGTGTGTGACTTGAATCTTCGAGAATTGTTGAATCATGAATCAGAGTTGTCTTTTGAAATGCGGAAGGTATGAATCTTGGTTTCGAATGTTTCAATCTTCGAATCTTGAGTGAAATTCTTTTCATCTTCGGTTTCATTCTTATCTTTGACGTCAATTCAGATTCTCCCTTTTTAAAATCAAAATTTCAATCACCTAAAGTCTAGTGAAAATCTGAAACTATTGTCACATCATGAATAATTTTCTCCCCCTCATAATGACATCATTGGGAACCAATGTCATTATGTACACATTTGATTGATTAAATATCAAAAGAAACCATAAAGAAACTGCAACCAACAAAACATCAACCCAAACCATTAGCCCAACCCAAGAAATCCTAGGGGTGACTAAAATGTAAGACCGAAGTTGTTGGTACAAACGTTATATCATGGTGTTGGTGTTTTCTGTGTTTGTGTGATGAGAAATGAAACCGGATAAGAATGATCTGTTAGCATGTTCAAAAATCGAAAGGATTAATGAAATGACCGATTGAAATGTATAACATTTTTCGGATTTCCTATGTATCATTGAGATATGCACAAAGCTTATCTCTAAATGGTTCGGTCTATGGCTTTTCAACCGATAGATTGCTTTAAAGAATGTAATTCATGGTCAGTGTCACAAAGGCGTTCGATAACCATGTCTTACTATCCTCAAAGACTTTTTGGGTAAATAAATCCGAGGTCACATAGACTTCTCGTTAACTCAACAAATTCATAAAATGAAAATGTGAGACCTACGTTCAATGTTGGAAAAGATGTTAGCATTGGTAGGATTTCCATTCAATCATCGTGGAATATCAAAAAGATGACATCACTACGAATGTTCCGGAAATATCACAAAGATATGCGATGTCACAAAGACATATAAAGACTCATTGTGTCTTAGTCAAATGAAAGATATTTCAAGTACGCTCTAGACTCAATAGTGATCAAATGAAGTCGGGGACCGGAGCAGAGTGTCTCCCTTTTTCAATATCAACATCTTCCAAATGAAGAGTTGTTATAACACGATTTCTATCACTGAATTCAATTCATCAATGGCGGTTTGGATAGTGTGTGTTCTTGGTGTTTGTGTGTGTTTTGAGAGAGAATCAAAGGTAACTGTGTGTAAATTCACTGGTATAAAAGTTATGTGTAATTGTTATGGAATTGTTATCTAATTGTTATGATCTCTAAGGTATGAGAGGGCTATTTATAGTCTAATTCTACAATTATGCTAATTGTCACAATTAGCCCCTCAACCTTAGTAATCATCTATCTATGAATTAACAGCAAGAAATTCATCTAATCTAGATTACAATTTATCACTATTTTTGGATTTCTAACATTCTCCCCCTTAGTGATACATTGTAATGAAGTACGTGTTATATTGTCTTGTAGGAATGAATTTGATGAGCCCGGTGGTGAAGACAATTGGGGTGTTGAAACAAGTCTTCAAAGCTTTCTCTTTTGTCTTTGGAGAACTTGATTCAGTCTTGATCTTGGTCTTGAACTTCTTGAAGTTAAATCATGTGAGGATTCTCAATGTTCTTTTAGAACAGAGAATAATGAAGTCGAACAAATGTGTGTGACTTGAATCTTCTAACCAATCTCTGATCCTTTTTGAAGCTTTGATCTTTGTCATATCAATTCGAACACTTTGGAGAGTAAGCAATTGAATGAGATTTGGATGAAATTCTTCCGAAGTAATCATGCTCCCCCTCAATCCATGATAATAAACATTTTAGAGCATCTTTGAACTTTTGAAGCATCTTGAGTGAAAATCTTTTTATCTCCGGTTTCATTCTTATCTTTGACGTCAATTCAGATTCTCCCTTTTTAAAATCAAAATTTCAATCACCTAAAGTCTAGTGAAAATCTTTTCATCTTCGGTTTCATTCTTATCTTTGACGTCAATTCAGATTCTCCCTTTTTAAAATCAAAATTTCAATCACCTAAAGTCTAGTGAAAATCTTTTTATCTCCGGTTTCATTCTTATCTTTGACGTCAATTCAGATTCTCCCTTTTTAAAATCAAAATTTCAATCACCTAAAGTCTAGTGAAAATCTGAAACTATTGTCACATCATGAATAATTTTCTCCCCCTCATAATGACATCATTGGGAACCAATGTCATTATGTACACATTTGATTGATTAAATATCAAAAGAAACCATAAAGAAACTGCAACCAACAAAACATCAACCCAAACCATTAGCCCAACCCAAGAAATCCTAGGGGTGACTAAAATGTAAGACCGAAGTTGTTGGTACAAACGTTATATCATGGTGTTGGTGTTTTCTGTGTTTGTGTGATGAGAAATGAAACCGGATAAGAATGATCTGTTAGCATGTTCAAAAATCGAAAGGATTAATGAAATGACCGATTGAAATGTATAACATTTTTCGGATTTCCTATGTATCATTGAGATATGCACAAAACAATTCTCTAACATAGTTCAGTCTGCGGCTTTGCAACCACGAGATTGCTTCAAAGAATATAAATCATGGTTAACACTACCGAAGCATTTGATAACCACAATTTTATCCTTAAAGACTTTCTAGGGAAAACCGAGGTCACTTAGACTTCTTGTTAACTCAATAATCACATAAATGTAATCATGAGACCTACGTTCAACGTTGGAAAAGATGTTAGCATTGGTAGGATTTCCATTCGATCATCGTGGAATATCAATTGAGATATCACTACGAATGTTCCGGCTATATCACAAAGATAAGCAATTATATCACAAAGATATGACTCGAATGTGTTCTAATACAAATGAATGATGATCAAATTAATGACCAAACAAGATAGCTCTAGACATATCGTGATCAAAAATGAAGTCGGGGACTGGAGCAGAATGTCGCCCTTTTTCAATATCAACATCTTCCAAATGAAGAGTCAATAGAAATGTGGAAATCTCCGTGAGAAATGAAACAAGTATTTGTTAAGAAACACTTGAGTGGGTAGGAAAAGATGTGCATTGCTTCACTGGGTCCATGAAGACTTTTTCAATATCGAGAAATCAACAAATGAAATCTGATAGAAACGTGTTTACCCGGCTTTTTGAGAATTTAGGGAGGACTTTTGTTTCTTTTAGCCCTTTCTCACATCATCATTTCACCGTAACCTCTCACTTTTCGACTTTACTCCCTCCATCCTAGTTGCACGTAAACAACAACACTCAAAATACCCTCATGTGCAAACTAAACACCGAACTCCATTTGATTGAAAATCATTGGAAAAACATCAAATGTGTGAATGAGAAAACATTTGAATCACATTTGAAGTTTTGAAGGTTGTTGAAATCACAAACTCCTCCTTAATCTATGCAAGAATAGATCAAAAAAATTTTCATAGAAAGGTGGAGCAAAAATTGGTTTTGTGAGATCAAAAGTAGTAAAATCTTTGTTGTGAAAAACATAAAGTTTTGCTTCAACAACAATGTTGATAGTAAGACAGCTAGGGAGTACACAAAGGCGTTCAATCCTTCGCATCTTACAACAACAAGTTGGAGGCAATTAAAACGTTTAAGCAAATGAAAATCCAATCAATTGTTCAAGATGAGATAACAAGGGAGTACACAAAGGCGTTCGATCCTTTGCTTCTCATATCAACAATTGAAAGTTTGAAAAAAAATTTATTCGTAGGAAAGAAAAATTTGATTGCTATTACACATACATACTCATATAAGACCACTTGGAAGTACACAAAGGCGTTCGATTCCATGTTATCTTATATCAATTTATATGTATAATAACAAAAGCTTAAAATGTAAAAATACTCTACAAATAAATATATCTTTTAAGAACGGGTTGCATACATAGTATATGCAAGCCACTGAAAATAAAAATCTTTTTGTTTATTTTTGAAAATATGCAATTTTGTATTTTGGTTTTCCGGAATGTGTCAAGAATTCCTTCAAAAGAGTTAAGGTTTAAGATTTAACATACCTAGCTTGGAGATAAGAAAGTTAAACCTCTTTTCATCCAGTGGTTTTGTGAACAAATCTGCAAGTTGAATGTCAGTACCCACAAAGTAGAGCTCGATGTCACCTTTCTCAATATGATCTTTGAGAAAATGATATCTAACATCAGTATGCTTTGAGCGAGAGTGGTTTACTGAGTTGACTGCAATGGCAATGGCACTCTGAGAATCACAATAGATAGGGATATGATCATATTTCAGACCATAATCAGTTAGTTGTGTCTTCATCCATAAAACTTGAGCACAACAACTAGCCGCAGCCACATATTCTGCTTCAGCCGTTGATAGAGCACAACAGTTAGTTGGGTTTGCGTTTATTAATAACCTCATAAGGAGTCTTTTCGAACCGCTGATTGATAATGGACCGATTCTGAGTGTGACATGCAGTGTCAACAGCTTCTGCCCACATATTGGATGGCAATTTGGAATAAGCAAGCATTGTCCTTGCTGCTTCCACCAGCGATCGATTTCTCCTTTCAACAACACCGTTTTGTTGTGGGGTGCGAACTGCTGAGAATTGATGAGTAATACCTTTGGATTTGCAGAATTCATCAAAAACAGCATTCTTGAACTCAGTTCCATTATCCGAACGGATGTAACGAACTGGAAGTTGAAGATTTACTTGAGTATTAGTGATGAAATCTATCAACATCTGAGTTGTTTCATCTTTGGATGCAAGGAACTTGACCCAAGTATATCTTGAATAATCATCAACAATAACCAAGATGTATTTCTTCCCATTTCGGCTTTGTACTTTCATCGGCCCACAAAGATCCATGTGAAGCAAATGAAGAGGTGCTAAAGAATTTGGAGATTTCTTCGGTTTATGAGAAGCTCTCTTAATCTTCCCAACAGCACAAGAAGGACAAACATGTTCACTTTCATACTTATAGTCAGGTAAGCCTTTAACAAGATGCTTGTTGACCAAAATATTGATGGTTTGAAAGTTCAGATGTGACAGCCTTCTATGCCATAACCAAGAATTCTTTGAAGCAGCCTTTGAAATGAGACAAATATTATCGGTTGGTTGGTTATCATCGAGATTGACGGTAAAGAGATTATCATCACGGTCAGCACAAAGAATATCAACTCCATCTAGAGTTTGGACTTTGCAAAGAGATTTTCGAAACAGAACTTGAAGATTGTTATCACAGAATTGTCCAACACTGAACAAGTTGTGACTTAATCCTTCAACATAGTGAACTTTCTTGATGATAATTCCATTTCTTTCAATGTCTCTATAACCTAAGATAGGAGCGAAATTGTTGTTTCCAAAGCGAACTGTTCCCATGAATCTTTCAACAAAATTCTTGAGCAAAGATTTATTTCCAGTCATGTGCTTCGAACACCCGGAATCGAGTATCCAAACACAGATGGTTATTTCCTGCAATCAAAGAAATTTAACCGTTTTAGGTACCCACTTGAAGACGGGTCCTTTATGGTTAGTTAAAACAGGCAGGGTATATAACTTAGGATTCGCATTCAAACATGTTTTTGAATCAACATAAGCATTGACAAGCACATTATCAACAAACACATTTGAATAAAAAGTACGAACATTCACATGAGAATTAAAAGTAACATGTCTACAAGCATTAATATCAGTAGATACACAAGTACGAGAATTAATATTGTTTACAAGCTCACAAGGTCTTGCCTTGGTATTTTCAACATTATTTGACAAAGAACAATTGTTTTGATTAACATGAACACCCTTCCTCCTATTAACATTCTTTCTCCTCTTTCTTTTCTTCTTTTTCTCAACGTCCTTTTGATTACTAGTGAACTTAGGTACTAATGTATTAGCAACCCATCTAGCACCACTAGTTATGCTCTTTCCACCTGTTGAATTGAATTTAAGAAGATTCTTTCGGAAGTTTCACTTTGGTGTACTTTGTCCTGAGTGGGGTTTCAGCTTGTTCCTTTTTGACATGTTTCACTGGGGTAGTAACAAAGGTTTCTAACTTAATGGTCTTTGGTTCAGTCTTCACGAGTTTGGTCTTAACTCGTTTCTTTGAGTAATATGAAGTTGGAGCTTTGGACAATGGTTTTTGAGATTCCACTTTTGTTTTCACTTTGGTGTACTTTGTCCTGAGTGGGGTTTCAGCTTGTTCCTTTTTGACATGTTTCACTGGGGTAGTAACAAAGGTTTCTAACTTAATGGTCTTTGGTTCAGTCTTCACGAGTTTGGTCTTAACTCGTTTCTTTGAGTAATATGAAGTTGGAGCTTTGGACAATGGTTTTTGAGATTCCACTTTTGTTTTCACTTTGGTGTACTTTGTCCTGAGTGGGGTTTCAGCTTGTTCCTTTTTGACATGTTTCACTGGGGTAGTAACAAAGGTTTCTAACTTAATGGTCTTTGGTTCAGTCTTCACGAGTTTGGTCTTAACTCGTTTCTTTGAGTAATATGAAGTTGGAGCTTTGGACAATGGTTTTTGAGATTCCACTTTTGTTTTCACTTTGATTTTGGTAGATTCAATCTTTTTCTCAGTTTCTGAATCAAAAACATATTCTCCCTCCATGAATTTATCAAAATCATTTTTCGTGAAATCTTTTGAAAAATCAGGAATCGTGGTGTCCAACTTCACATCATGGTTAGTCTCGGAAATTAGGTCAACTTGAACTGACACATCTTTGGTTTCACAAAAAAATTGAGTAGAGGTATCAACACCTATACTAGCACTAGGCTTAGGGTGAACAACTAACTCATCAACATTGTTGCATGTGAAAAACCTATAGAAGTACCATATCAAAACTAAACTATGTGCAAGTTCTTCATTAGAAAAATCAGATTGCACATAATCCTCAGCTATAAAAGTAGCAGTATTTTGACAAGTACATCCAAGAAAATCAGTCAAGGTCTGGGTAGAGGTATTGGTAGATGAATCACAAGAAGTTTGGGTAGAATTGTCTACTAAAGCATTTTGGTCAGTTTGAGTAGAAGCAATCTCACAAACTTTCTTAGTATCAACAACAATACATTTATCCTCTGAATTCGGACTTTGAGACTTGAGATGATCAATAAATTTTTGTTGAGATTCTACCTTTTGTTGTAAACCTTCTATTTGTTTTTCCAAAAATGTGGTTGGAAAATATATTTTAGTTGGTTTAGATGGAGTACAGACAGATTCTTGGTTTTGAAAATTTGATTCAATTTCTTCTAATTTGAAAATTGAAGACTCTTTTGTTTTGTATGAATCATTTATTGCATCATAATTAACCAAAAATTCTTGTTTTGGTATTCTCTCAACTTCATCAGTCTCAAATTCGTCATCCAATGGACGAATAAATTGTTGTATCATACCAAGACGTAGGAATTTTTCATCATACAAGGGTTCAATTTCCTCTTTGGCTTTTTGCAATGGTGTGATATTCTCAAATCCCAACCCTAGAAGAAATTCTGTTTTGTCAATTTTTGACTTGTTGAAATAGGCAGTGAAATTCAAGAGAGGATTTTGTTCAACTTTATATAACTTTTCTTGATAGAAAAGTATATTCTTTTTAAATTCCTCAACTTGTTTTTCAAGATTCTCAATCTCAATGCCTTTTAGAAAACAATTATGATTTAAATCAGAAATCTTCCTTTCGAATTCAACATTGTTTGGTTTAGCTTCTTGGAGTTTTTTATTAAGAATATCAACATCCATTTGTCTTGCATTTGCCCGAAGCCATTCATTGGTCTTTTGAATTTCAAGATCTTGATTGGCCTTTTCAAGATCATGAATGGTCTTTTCAAGATTTTGACATTTTGTAATAACTTAGAATCAGGAGAGACATTCAACTCACATTCTTTAACCAACATCTTATCTTTGTAAGCTTGAAAATCTTGTTTAATAGCTTCATGTTCAAAAAGTAATTTTGAATGTTCTTCAATAAGTTTTGAAAATTCACTTTTAGAAAATGAAATGCTATTTTTCAACTTTTTGTTTTTGTTGGCTAAAGAATTGATATGAGTTGTTAAATCTGATAAAGCTAATCTACATGACTCTTTGTCCTTAATCAAAGAAAAAGTAGAGTCGAGATTTACCTCATCATCTGGGTATTCATCATCAGTGCTTTCTTCTTTAAAGTCTTTGTTCTTGGCCAACCTTGCCATATAGCAAACATTAGCAGAGAGATCTTGATCTTCATCATCTGTGAGTAACAGCCATTTGTCATCTTCAGCTAGCAATGCATGTCCTGCTTCGACTTGTTTGGCTAACAGCCATTTGTCATCTTCCGCTTTCGAGGTTGTTTGCAATCAACAGCAAAATGTCCAGGAATTCCACAATTGTAGCACTTTTTGTCTGATGCCTTACCCTTCTCAACAACGTGTTTCTCATAGATTTCCTTCTTTTCACCACACCTTGATCCATTAGCTTCACCTTGCTCATTACTCCTTGGATGATAATGTTCCTTCTTGGGAAATGCACTTGTAGAAGAAGTGCGGAGATTGTTGTTTGTTGGCCTCGCTTTGTAAAATTTCCTCTTGAAATGCTTTGTTACCGCGGCAAGAGCTTGATATAGTTCATCTGAAACACCATCCCTTGTAGCCATCAGATCATCTCCCTCCTCATCAGACGAAGAAACAACTACCATTTGCCTGTTAAGAGCTTCAGAAATCTTCTTCTCATCTATCAATGCCAAAGGATCAGAAGATACAACTTCTGGCATTTTGTTTGATGAAGCTTTGTTTAGGACTTGGTTTTCATTGAGTTTGAAAGATTCATAAAGAGTATGAATGGTGAACTTGGTTAGATTTTGATGTTGCTTGATCTGTGTTCCAAAATCTTCCCATTCTGGACCAAGAGCTTTGATGAATTTGATGTTTAGCTCAATCTCTGTTTTCTTGACATTGTTCTTCCTCAGCTCATTTATGACATTGCAGAATCTGTAGTAGACAGCTTCAAGAGTTTCATTAGGCAATTTCGCGAAGTTGTCAAACTCAGTCAAAATATTGGTCAATCTTATCGTCGAAGTCACGTCAGCTCCTTCCATCTGTCTAGCCACCTCATCCCAAATCTCCTTGGCCGTATCATAAGAGTCAACAGAGCCATAGATTTCATCCGGTAGAGCTTTGTATAAGCATGACCTAGCTCTGTTATCTGCAGCTGATCGATCTTTTTGTTCAGCATTCAAAAGATCAGGAGTTAGAATTATTGCACCAGTAGTGGGATGGCGATGAACGGCAAGTCCATTAAGGATGGAATCTTTCATCATATGACCATTTGTTTGACTTTCCACATAGTCCATAAATCTTTTCTTCCATAGTCCATAGGAACCACGGTAGAGAACTGGAGGTCTTGTATCTGAAACCAATGCCAATGCTTCACGAGAAGTCATTTTGAAATTGATTTGATTTGAAAAATTGAATTGTATTAAGAACAGAAAATGAAACGATCTTGAGAAGAACAGGAAATGAAACGATCTTGAGAAGAACAGGAAATGAAACGATCTTGAGAAGATCGTTCTTGGTAAGATCGTCTTGGGTGAGATCGTCTTGAGTGAGATCGTTTTGAGTGAGATCGTCTTAGGATTTTGATGAAATTTGGTTAAGTATTGAACTTGAAACGATCTTGAAATGAAATGGTCTTGAAAATGAAACGGTCTTGAAATGAAAATGATCTTGAAATGAAATGATCTTGAAAATGAAACGGTCTTGAAATGAAAGTGATTTTGGTTTGAAATTATTCAAGGAAATGAGACGATCTTGGTGAAGATCGTCTTGGGTCTCGAGGGTATGAAACGATCTTGTGAAGTGATTTTGGTTTGAAATTATTCTAGGAAATGAGACGATCTTGGTGAAGATCGTCTTGTTTTCTTTCTCAAAAAACTTATAAGTATTTGAATTGACCAAACCAATCCTTTCGGATTAATTAGCCAGAAACAAACACTGCACAACACACTTTTTTCTAAAACGATCTTGTGAGGATCGTCCAACAAGCCACAAAGCACAAGAATGAAAGAACGAGCTTTGAACGACTAAGACGATCTTAGGAAGATCGTCCTAGTGAAGATCGTCTTGTAGTCATCTTCTTCATTGTATCAGTTTTCCAGAAAAACTCCATTGACAACTTTTTAAAGCTTCAATAACTTTCGATTTACTATGAGTTTGAACTTGAAATCACTTGCAAACTGATTGAATTCATGTCCGCAACAAGTTTATGAACAAAATTCAGCACAAAACACAACAGATTCAAATCCCTCAAAATTCGCGCCAAAACTCAAAATTCAATCTCGAGATATAGATTGAATTGGAACTTGAAACTTGACAAGATTATGTTATCAATAACCACGAATCTATTGGTGAACAAATAATTGTGATTTTATGTGATTTGAAGTGTGAATTTTGATGAAATTTGGTTAAGTATTGAACTTGAAACGATCTTGAAATGAAATGATCTTGAAAATGAAACGATCTTGAAATGAAAGTGATTTTGGTTTGAAATTATTCAAGGAAATGAGACGATCTTAGTGAAGATCGTCTTGTAGTCATCTTCTTCATTGTATCAGTTTTCCAGAAAAACTCCATTGACAACTTTTTAAAGCTTCAATAACTTTCGATTTACTATGAGTTTGAACTTGAAATCACTTGCAAACTGATTGAATTCAGTTATGGATCGTCATCAGATTGATGTTTCTCTCTGATACCACTTGTTATAACACGATTTCTATCACTGAATTCAATTCATCAATGGCGGTTTGGATAGTGTGTGTTCTTGGTGTTTGTGTGTGTTTTGAGAGAGAATCAAAGGTAACTGTGTGTAAATTCACTGGTATAAAAGTTATGTGTAATTGTTATGGAATTGTTATCTAATTGTTATGATCTCTAAGGTATGAGAGGGCTATTTATAGTCTAATTCTACAATTATGCTAATTGTCACAATTAGCCCCTCAACCTTAGTAATCATCTATCTATGAATTAACAGCAAGAAATTCATCTAATCTAGATTACAATTTATCACTATTTTTGGATTTCTAACAAGAGTCGATAGAAATGTGAAAATCTCTGTGAGAATAAAACAAGCATTTGTTAAGAAATACTTGAGTGGTTAGGTAAAGATGTGCATTGCTTCACTGGGTCCATGAAGTCTTCTTCAATATCGAGAAATCAACAAATGAAATCCGATAGGAACGTGTTGACCCGGCTTTTTAAGAATTTTGGGGAGGGCTTTCATTTCTTTTAGCCCTTTCTCACATCATTTCACCGTAACCTCTCACTTTTCTACTACTCCCTCTTGTCCTATTTGCACAAACATCATCACCACGCTCATAAACCCTCACAATCTAAAATAGAGAATTGAACTCTGGGGTTAGATCTCATCGGTGATGACAAGATCATGGAGTTTTTATGAGTGGCCTAAACTCTCGTGTGCAAATCTAACACCGAACTTCTTTGAATTTGATCGAAAATGGTCTGAAAATCTTCCAAAGTGTTTTAAAATGGAAAATGAGTTTGAACACTTGGAAGTTTTGGTTTTATAAACAAACTCCCCCTAAATATATGCATGATATAAACAAAGTTTTTGCATATAAAGGGTGAGTAAAGAGTTTGAAAGTTGCTCACAAACATTAAAAATGAGACTACAAAGGCAGTACACAAAGGCGTTCGATGCCTTCCATCTCATCCTAATACATTGTGAGTAACTAAAAGACAAAGTAAAAATGATGAAAAGAGAAAATCTTTTTGGATTTTTAAAAATAAGAAAATGAAAATCTTTTTGGATTTTTCTAAAATAGAGAATTTAACTCTGGGGTTAGATCTCATCGGTGATGACAAGATCATGGAGTTTTTATGAGTGGCCTAAACTCTCGTGTGCAAATCTAACACCGAACTTCTTTGAATTTGATCGAAAATGGTCTGAAAATCTTCCAAAGTGTTTTAAAATGGAAAATGAGTTTGAACACTTGGAAGTTTTGGTTTTATAAACAAACTCCCCCTAAATATATGCATGATATAAACAAAGTTTTTGCATATAAAGGGTGAGTAAAGAGTTTGAAAGTTGCTCACAAACATTAAAAATGAGACTACAAAGGCAGTACACAAAGGCGTTCGATGCCTTGCATCTCATCCTAATACATTGTGAGTAACTAAAAGACAAAGTAAAAATGATGAAAAGAGAAAATCTTTTTGGATTTTTTAAAATAAGAAAATGAAAATCTTTTTGGATTTTTCTAAAATAAGAAAATAACAAAAACGGTTTTAGTACGGGTTATACACTAAAGTGTGCATATGCCACTTTTCATCAAATCATTTGGAAATCACTTTTGGAACCCATTTGAGATCGGGTCCAATGGTTTTTGAATTCTTGAAAGTCCAAATGTAAGTCTCATCAATTTGATGAATAGAAGTTGCATTCCACGGAGAACTAAAACCCGGTGGTTTAGTTGAAAAGAGTTTACGTGGAAGCAACGGTGAAAAATCATTTGATTTCTTTGAGAAATTCCAATCTTGGGAGATTGAGTTGAAAAATGATTTTTCGAAGCAAAATCATTCACTTTTTGCACAACTGCTTTCACAGGTTTTGGTGCAAGATCAAAAAGTTCTGAAAAAGAATATTTGAATGATTTTGACTCAGTTGACTGATCTATTAAAAACGGTTTCCATTTAGATTTAGTCAACTGAGATTTTGCTTGCGAAATGTGTGAAGAATTATCCTCAAAGGATAGAAAAGACACTAAAGTAGTTGTTCCATCAAAATTTGGTTTCTTAGTGTACTTCTTACCCTTTTGTAAGGAGTAATTAGTAAACTGAGAGACCTTTCTTTCAAAATGTTTTGAAGATTTACCCGTGTAAATCCTCTTTGGAACATCAACTTTAGGTTTGGAAGACTTGGTATTTGGAAAACTTTTGAGTTGAGGTCTCAGAGGTCTTAACATCACATTCAGATTGCTCAGAGGAATTCACAACTTCACATACGGGACAATTTGTTTGAATGCAAACTTGAACCACTTCACATATAGAGCAATCAGTTTGAGTGCAAACTTTAACAACTTCTTTGGATGGGTCAGAAGAAATAGAACAATGATTTTGACTCAGTTGACTGATCTATTAAAAACGGTTTCCATTTAGATTTAGTCAACTGAGATTTTGCTTGCGAAATGTGTGAAGAATTATCCTCAAAGGATAGAAAAGACACTAAAGTAGTTGTTCCATCAAAATTTGGTTTCTTAGTGTACTTCTTACCCTTTTGTAAGGAGTAATTAGTAAACTGAGAGACCTTTCTTTCAAAATGTTTTGAAGATTTACCCGTGTAAATCCTCTTTGGAACATCAACTTTAGGTTTGGAAGACTTGGTATTTGGAAAACTTTTGAGTTGAGGTCTCAGAGGTCTTAACATCACATTCAGATTGCTCAGAGGAATTCACAACTTCACATACGGGACAATTTGTTTGAATGCAAACTTGAACCACTTCACATATAGAGCAATCAGTTTGAGTGCAAACTTTAACAACTTCTTTGGATGGGTCAGAAGAAATAGAACAATGATTTTGACTCAGTTGACTGATCTATTAAAAACGGTTTCCATTTAGATTTAGTCAACTGAGATTTTGCTTGCGAAATGTGTGAAGAATTATCCTCAAAGGATAGAAAAGACACTAAAGTAGTTGTTCCATCAAAATTTGGTTTCTTAGTGTACTTCTTACCCTTTTGTAAGGAGTAATTAGTAAACTGAGAGACCTTTCTTTCAAAATGTTTTGAAGATTTACCCGTGTAAATCCTCTTTGGAACATCAACTTTAGGTTTGGAAGACTTGGTATTTGGAAAACTTTTGAGTTGAGGTCTCAGAGGTCTTAACATCACATTCAGATTGCTCAGAGGAATTCACAACTTCACATACGGGACAATTTGTTTGAATGCAAACTTGAACCACTTCACATATAGAGCAATCAGTTTGAGTGCAAACTTTAACAACTTCTTTGGATGGGTCAGAAGAAATAGAACAATGATTTTGACTTTGAAAAGATTTGGTTTGTGTTTGCAATTCAATCTCAAGGTCAAAAATTTTCTTGGTCAAAGATGTTTCGTTTGACTGAAGTTGCAAACACTTGTCTTCAAGACACTTGATTTGAGCACAAAAAGTAGATCTTTCTTTTTCAAGTGTGGTCTCAAAAATGGCGGACTTGTTTTGCAACTCATGGTTGAGGTCAGAAATCTTTTGTTGCCAAACAAGTTCTTTGATTTGAGTGTCCAAAACATTTTGATTGAGCTCTGTGAAAGAATTGTCCAACTCATTTGTCAATTTAGAAATCTTGGATTGCAAATGATCATTTTCTTTTTGAAGACTTTCCTTGTTGGACAAAATGAGATCATTTGCAGATTTGAGTGCTTTATTATCAGATTTGAGTTGGTCAACTTCAGATTGAAGACTTGCCATGTTTGACAAACTGAGATCATTAACAAAGGAGAGCTTTTTATTTTCAGATTTGAGTTGATCATTAACAGATTTAAGACTCTCATGTTCCTTTCGAAGATCTCTGTAATTCTCGAAATATTCCGTAAACTTTTGTAGCATTTGAATAACATAAGCATGACCTCGAAAGCATGAACACTCTCGACTTTCATGAAGATGATACGACTCTATGCTTGGTTTATACTTGAATGTGAAAGACATTTTGAATTTAATCTTGATTACAGTCCAATAAAAAATTCAGTCCAAATGTAAGCCCACGAAACAATTTTATTCAGGCCCAAAAAAAATTTAAGCACTTGAGCCCAATAAACAATGACTCTCCAACCCAACAAATATTTTAGTCCAAAATGACACAAAATCTTAACTCAACTTTAATTTTGAATTTAAAAGACTTAAAAAAAATTTGAAATTTCTATTTGTGAAGAACGCCGAGCTCAGATCTCGGCAAATGGACCAATAAAATTTGAAAATTTTAATTTTCTGCACACTTAAAGATTATTGATCAAAAATGATTTTGAATCAATTTTCTGGAAAATTTTGATTTGACAATTTCAATTTCAACTAAGTGCCGAGCTTAAATCTCTGCAAATGGTGCAAATAGCCAAGTCACAATCCAAGTACACTGATCAACAACCAATTTCAACTGAGTGCCGAGCTCAAATCTCTGCAAACAGCACAAATGAGAATTTCACTTGGTTGAAGAAAACCAAAATAACTGTTTGCCGAGCTTATATCTCTTCAAATAGAACAAATAGCACCTGCCTTGATCAAAATTTCTTGTAACAACTATTTGCCGAGCAGTGAGCTCTGCAAATAGAACAATTAGCACCAGCCTTGATCAAAATTTCTTGTAACAACTATTTGCCGAGCAGTGAGCTCTGCAAATAGAACAATTAGCACCAGCCTTGATCAAAATTTCTTGTAACAACTATTTGCCGAGCAGTGAGCTCTGCAAATAGAACAATTAGCACCAGCCTTGATCAAAATTTCTTGTAACAACTATTTGCCGAGCAGTGAGCTCTGCAAATAGAACAATTAGCACCAGCCTTGATCAAAATTTCTTGTAACAACTATTTGCCGAGCAGTGAGCTCTGCAAATAGAACAATTAGCACCAGCCTTGATCAAAATTTCTTGTAACAACTATTTGCCGAGCAGTGAGCTCTGCAAATAGAACAATTAGCACCAGCCTTGATCAAAATTTCTTGTAACAACTATTTGCCGAGCAGTGAGCTCTGCAAATAGAACAAATAGCTCTAGTACTTAGTCAAAATATGCTGAAACACGTATTTGCCGAGCAGTGAGCTCTGCAAATAGACCAAGTAAGATCAAACCAAGCCAACGACCTCTGCAAACACGAGTAATCACTAGACGACAAAATAGTCGGTTACTGGTTGTCTTCTTCGTTCAGCCAAACACTCAAACGCCGAGCTTACTGAAAATTGATGATTTCTCCTTCATTTTTGTGAATTAGAACTCGAAATTTATATCAAAATGCTCAGAAACTGATCGCGAACACAACCTCGAACAAAATAACAACTAATTTCAATCAGAATCAAATCCCACTGAAACCTTCATTTGCCGAGCTCGCACGAAATGTGATCGAATGATGAAATTGAAGACTGAAATCGATACAGAATGATGATATACTAGCAACTAATCGATCGGTGAACAAATTTCAACAACAAACACACTAATATTGCAGAAATCACTAAAACAGTTATCTCAGAAAATAGACCTTTCAGAAAATAAGCTAAATTCAGAAAATAAGCACAATATAAGCTTCAATTAAGCTTGTGGATCATTTAGATATGCTGATTGTGCTCTGATACCAATTGATAAGAATAGATTTGAGCTTAATTGAGTAACAATGGAGGTTTTAGGGTTAGTGTGTGTAAAGTGTGTTTGTGTGTGAAAGGGAGGTTGAAGATGAGTTTAGAGAGAGAAAGTAATTTAGAGAGAAGTAACTATGGAATTATGATTAAGGATTTTTTTACATAAGAGGGAGAAATGATTAAATGATTGATAGATAGAATTCAAGGTTTTAGGTAGAATTTGATTGATAGATATTGATTGAGGATAATTCATAGTGTTTGGTTGTTCAAAGGATCGTTAGTTTAGGTGAACAGAGTGAATACTTATCGTGATATGTTGAGAATTGAAATATTGTATCGAGAAAGTTTAAAGATCGTTTCGAGATCGAGAATATTCAAGATGATTTTCACATGATAACATGGAACAGAGATAGAAACCCTTTTAATCAATATCACTCTGACCAGCACCAAGATCTTGTGATTTCTTTGTTCTTCGAGAAGCTTGGGATTGTATTGTTTGGTGAGTTTAAGAAGCTCTTTGTATTCTTCAACTTGCCTTGCTTCCTTAAACTTGTACATACGAGCCTAGTCATCTTCCTGGACCACAAAACATTCCACCAAGAAACTTTGAAGCAAACATGATTGTTCCAGATGATAGACCTGAAGGGGATAATTACTTCTGGCATCCTAACAAAGACATACCGAATACAAGAGTTTGAAGATTGACAAAGACTGGATATTTTTCACAAATCACTACTAAGGGGGAGATTGTTAGAAATATAAATGTAGTAGTTGATTTGTGCATTTCTATGTAAATTGTACCTTTATTGTAAATGTCTTTAATATGGAAGGGGGCATAGTGTAAATAGCTCATATGTATATAAACCCCCTCCATTAAGCATTTTGTAACCTTTTACCCATTTATGCTATCCAAACTTTCCCTGCCATCACTAACTTTCTCCCCCTCTATGATTAAATATAAATGTATAATATATAAATATATATTAATAAATGTATATTATAATGATAGGTGGTGGGCGTGAAGTGAACGTTGAACGACCTTAATTCGATCATAAATCAATATTAACTTTCTTTGCCGATCAAGGTGAGTTCCGTAGCTCCCTACTCATTGAGATTCGGGCTGAAAAGTGTACGTTTATGCGATTACGTGTTGGATTATTTGATTGAATGAATGATTGATGGATTGATTGATGCGTTTGATTGATTTTATACTTGATTGTGATGTATATATTGATAAATTAGGATAGTAGTGCATACATGGAAGTCGATTATGCCTTCAAGGGGTTTTAGATATGGTGGGAAGGTTGCGGGTGACCCTATATATAAACATCTAGGACTCGTTGGAAGTAGAATCCTCCTAAGTGTATGTACGTATTGTTTTGGTTGGTTTGATGGTTTGATGATTGATGGACTTATGATTGAGACAAACACGCATATGTATTGATGTGGATGTTGATGAGATGAATAAGTACATCCGAGTGTATAGACGTATACACTTGCGTTGAATTGATGAAACGTACATGACTCCGGGTATATAGACGTATATACAACGATGATTTTGAGATGCCACATTGTTCATTGGGATGACATGTGAGTATCGTTGCATTGTTGACTTGATGGTCACACATATGATATGCATTCATGGCTTGTTATGCATATGACACATACATTGGTATTGACATCACTTGTGCATATTTTATTACATGCATTATATTATGAAGTCTGATCTTAATGTGATTGATAGGGTGACACTTAACGGCTATTTGTACGTATTGACTTGCCTTTACTTATACGCATTGTGATTATTGACGATGGTTCCTTGCGAACCATTACTACGAACTCACCAACCTCGTGTTGACGTGTTTAGTACACTTTTCAGGTAATCAGGTGAACCCACGACAGGATGCATGATTGATGATTAGATATGGACCCGGGCATGGACTTACATGGATCCACGATTCATTGCCCACTTTTGCATTATGCTTAGGATCATTCGCCATCTCTTAATGATTGTTTTGTAAACTGTGATGGTCACTTGCTCCTTATGCATTTTGTACTTGAATTTATGTTATTTATAGATTCACCGAATTCACTTACTTACATTTAGTTGTCTACGATAATCCCATCATGTGCTATATAATTTCCGTAATATTTTGAGCCCTAGCTCGGGGTGTTACAGAATGGTGGCCCATGCGTGGTCGTAGAGAATTAGGCGGTTTGACCTAGACTAAGGCTTAACTTAAAACTCTTCATATAGCATGCATGGTTAGGAAAATTGTGTGCAACGTGAATTATGTGAACCCTAAAAGGTGTATATTGTGAGTTCGTAGTTAAGACCGATTACGTGATGACTTGAGTACAATGTGATGATTGTGTGATGAGTACAATATGGTTGATGTGTACATTAATTCGAATTTGATTGTTGCTATTGATTGGTGTTAATTGATGATATAGGGCAAAATGAAGTTATGGCGTTAACTTGATGTAACATTGTGGCAACCCTAAAAGAGCCTGATCAACTATTTTATGGTCACCCGGTATTATAACAAGTTAATGACATCACGGATTGCACGCGCTTGGCTTAGGGTATAATAAGGAACCAACATGCTTAATGGAAGTTGATTGGGTGGAGGGTTAGCCGCTGGTACACCCTATATACAAACCCGGTCAATAATTAGAAAGCATGTCGAATTCGGATTATACCTTGAACCATTTGTGTTAGTTACTTAGATTGTATAATGTGGTGAACATGAGTACTTGGATTGATGATAAACGATGGTAGTAAACTTGGCATGATGGTATGAAAAGTAACAATCCCCTTAGAATTCTAGCACTCTTGCCTTAGCATAATGATATGAAACGAGTATGTTATATCAATATGAGAGCATTGACTACTTGTGTGACTAACATGTGAGCATTTGAGACTAACTCTCGGGTCAACGTGTTACTTGTTTTATAGAAATGGTGAGACCAAGAAGAGTCGGAACAAATTATAGGGCTAACTTGGAAGAACCCTAACCGGAAGCTCAACCGGAGGTGAAAAGAGGTAGAGGTAGGGGCCGTGGTGGTAGAGGCCGTGGTGGAAGTCGAGGTAGGGGCCGAGGAAGGGGTCGTGGTGAGGCCCCCGGGCCAAACTTGGCGGAGGTGATCACTCAAACGGTCACCAATATCATGCCAACCATTATTGCCCAAGTCACGGCAACTCTTGGGGGAAACAATGTGACTCCAAACAATGGGCCTCAAAACAATGAAGCCCCAGATAATGTGAATAATGAGGGTGCTCAACCTCATGTTATGGTAGATGAAGAGGAAGAACCGGTGGGAGTTGATAACTACATGCCTATGTTCAATCAACATGGGGTATATCGCCAAGGTTGCCAATTCAAAGATTTCAACAATTGTGGGGCGCCGGAGTTTGATGGTAAGGGTGGTCCCATGGATTCTATAAGATGGTTTGAGAAAATTGAAGCGGTGATAGAAAGGAGTCATTGCACTTATGATTACCAAGTTCATTATGCTTCCGGTATGTTTAAAGACGATGCGTTGAGTTGGTGGAACCAAGAGGTAACCTTGGGTCGGACCTATAACTTGTCATGGGCCGATTTCAAGAACAAAGTGAAGGAGAAGTTTTGCCCTCCTTATGAACTCCAAAATTTGACCATTGAGGTTGTCCATCTCAAAATGGAAGGAGCCGATTACAAGGGCTATATTAGGCGGTTCCAAGACTTGTCCACTCTTATTCCCCACTTAGTGGACCCCGGGTCTCGGGCCATTAAGAAGTTTGTTTTGGGCTTGAATCCTCATGTTCGTTCTCTTATCAACTCGGTCATGCCTACTTCCATGGCCGAGGCTATTAACCGAGTCGGTAGTGTGACCGAAGACTTATTAAGAAGCGGAGTGTTGAGCAAATCATCAAAGAGGAAGGAAGTGCCGGAATCTAGTGGGGTGAAGAAGATGGGGAGATTTGACCCAAAGAATACTAATCGGGGTAGGGTGATGGCGGCGGTGGAGCCGGTGAAGAAAGCTTATTTGGGACCCCACCCTATGTGTGGAAGATGCACCAAACACCACCCCATCAATGTTCAATGTGGGGCGTGTTTCAATTGTAACCGAATGGGACACATGTCCAAAGATTGTAGGGCACAAGGATGGCACCACAAAATGTAGCTCCTCTTCAAGCTATTCCTCTCGTGCTAACCAACAAAAGGGTGGATGCTATGAATGTGGTAGTCCTAATCACTACCGTTATAATTGTCCTCAATGGGTTGGACAACAAGTCCAAGTAGCCGTCCACCCCAACCAACTACAAATTGCAGGGCCTAATCAAAACCGGGGACAACAAGGTCACCAAGTGCAACCCCGTGGCCGAGCTTTTGTGGTTAATGCAAATGAAGCCCGTATGATCCCAACGTGGTGGCAGGTACCCTTCTTCTTAATGGTCACTATGCAACGGTTTTATTTGATCCCGGAGCCGATTATAGATTTGTGTCCTCTAGCTTTGTTCCTTTGATTGATGTACATCCTTGTGCTCTAAACTATGTGCTTGATATTGAAATGGTAAATGGTGCTCTAACTAAACTTAGTCAAATACTTCGTGATTGTATTTTGACTCTAAACGACGTCGAGTTCTTCATTGACCTCATGCCTCTTGATATCGGTAGCTTTGAAATTATTGTGGGTATGGATTGGTTGACGGCGGTAAATGCAACTATTGATTGTGGTGAGAAAGTTGTTAAAATACCGTTGTCTAATGGTAAAATTCTTAGAGTTCAAGGTGAAACTTCCGATTTCCTAAATTCTAAAGTCTTTAGTGCTACCGTCTCAAAGGTAGAATTGAAGACCGTTCCTATTGTTTGTGAATTTCCCGATGTTTTTTCGGATGACTTACCGGGATTACCCCCATCTCGTGAACTTGATTTTCGTATCAATCTTATTCCCGGAGCCGCACCCGTGGCAAAAGCTTCTTGTAGACTTGCCTTAACCGAAATGCAAGAACTTGAAATTCAACTCAAAGAACTCCAAGAGAAAGGCTTCATTCGTCCTAGCCAATCTCCTTGGGGTGCTCCCATTCTCTTTGTCAAGAAGAAAGATGGGTCCTTTAGAATGTGTATCGACTACCGGGAGTTGAATAAGCTCACGGTGAAGAACCGGTATCCTCTCCCTCGAATCGACGACCTATTTGATCGACTCCAAGGTGCCAAGCACTTTTCCAAAATTGATCTTCGCTCGGGTTATCATCAACTCCGGGTACATGAAGATGACATTCCTAAAACGGCTTTTCGTACAAGGTGTGGTCATTTTGAATTTACCGTTATGCCTTTTGGGTTGACTAATGCACCGGCGGTGTTCATGGATTTGATGAACCGGGTTTGTCGACCTTTCTTGGGCAAGTTTGTCATTGTCTTTATTAATGACATACTTGTTTATTCTAAATCAAAAGAAGAGCATGCCGAGCACTTGCGTGAAGTGCTTAAGTTGTTGAGAAGGGAGAAGTTGCATGCTAAATTCTCTAAGTGTGAGTTTTGGTTGGAGAAGGTCCACTTTCTTGGATGGTGATCAAGGATGGCATTCATGTGGACCCAAGCAAAATTGAAGCGGTCAAGGATTGGAGGAGACCTGAAACGCCATCCAAAATCTGACAATTCCTTGGATTGGCGGGTTATTATAGAAGATTCATTGAAAATTTCTCTCGTATCGCACAAACTCTTACACTCTTGACTCAAAAAGAAAGAAGATTTGAATGGGGTGATAGACAAGAGCAAGCTTTCCAAACTTTTAAGGATATGTTATGTGAAGCACCTATCTTAACTCTTCCAGATGGAGTCGAAGACTTTGTCGTGTATTGTGATGCTTCGGGGCAAGGTTTGGGTTGTGTTCTTATGCAAAGGGGCAAAGTCATTGCTTATTCCTCTTGTCAATTGAAAGTGCATGAGAAAAACTACCCGACACATGACTTGGAATTGGGAGCTGTAAGTCCCAACTCAATAGATGGTACTAACTGAAGACACCTCTATGTCAATGATGAGATACTTTGCAATATACACACTGTATCTGGAGACGACCAGTTGCAGTGTGTGATATACCAGGTATACTGGAAGTTACTTATTTAGGTAACAACGTAAAATAAGTAAAGACAATGCAATAATAGAAAGTACTTGTAAAGTAAATTGGTGAGACAATGTGTATTTTTCAAGTGTAATTTATTTATTAACTTTAAATAAATTACAAGGTTGTTGCGGAACCAAGATAATACAAAGTATGTAAATATCCTAACAACCTATGAAATACAATTGATCTATACTTGGAAATTCTCTAAACAATCGAAACACTTAAAGTTGTGAAATGTTCCTTTTTGCGATTGAGAGAATATTGCACAAGTTCACCAAGAATATTGCAGGTTTGCAAAGTTGTTTCTTGGTTGTGCAAAGACCTCTATTTATAGGCAAAGTTGACATTGGGATGTCAATTTTGGCCGTACAAATATAGTTGAGAGCATTTAAGGAATAGCATTTAATTCCTTAAAATGTTGTGTAAAGTTATGACATAAAGTAACTTTACTCAACCTGCTTTATGTACCTTTTGTACTTTATACAGAGATAAATCCTTTTATCCGTGTAATAGCACATAAAGCATAAATGTCTTTTCCTCGTGATCAGTGTAAAGCTTTGTAAGTACTTTACACTGATGTTCTCCAGTTTATATCTGAGTAGAATGTCAACTGGGCTTCGTTGGCATTATCATTCTTTATCTTCCACTTGTTGTCTTCGACTTCAACTGGAATGGTTCTTCATCTGGCCAGATCTCAACTGGAGGAAGTCTTCAGTTGCGTTAACTGTACGTTGCAACTTGACTTCAATATATTTCTGGACAAATCTTCTTAGTCTCAAGATGCAACTGGAGACTGACCAGTTTTCAGCAAAACTGGTCCTAACAAATTCCCCCTATTTGTCCTGAAATATTGCCAAGTCTTTTTCAGTTCTTGTATCTATACAAGTATGAACTGGAAAGACTTGTTCGATTAAATCTAAATTTTTCCAAGGCATTTTTATAGATCAATAAATGCCTTGGGTTTTTTCTTTCGAGTTTGTTAGATTTAATCTATTATCTACCTTGTGGTTACAAACTGGTAACTTCATTTATACAAGGAAATGAAATTTACACAAGTTACAGAATGTAAATAAAAATACAAGTAGATAAACTGGAAGGAGAACTTAAACAGATGGCCCTTCGCCAGTTCTCCTTTTCTTTGACACTGAAGAGATAGGACGAGAGTCTTCAGGATCCATATTCAACTTCAACTCCAGATTCTCTTTATGTTGAATCTTGCCTTTTAAGAAGTTGACCCATGCCTTCTCAAACCTATTCTTTTGTGCCTTGGCTTCCAAAAAGTTCACCATCTCAACCCATTCAGAGAACCCATATTGCATTGCACCAGGATTATCAGTTTTAACTAGTGGCCCTCTAGTATAACTGACTTCAACATGAAAGAACTTGGTGCCTGGATTGATTGTTACAAAGACACCATTTATTGCACCACTGTGCCTTCTGGTTGCCATGATCTGGGAATAATAGTTTCTGGCTTCAGATTCATTTGTCATTTTAATAGTCCCAGCTCCAGCAGCCTGCACAACAACTTTGATGTCATCATTTGAAATTTCGCCAGATGGTTCAATGAAGGTTCTTAGATCAGCATCTATGGGCAATGGTTTTCTTGGTTGGGGGTTCCTTCTTGGTGGATTCACTACCCTTTTTACAACCTTCTTAACATTTTCAATTCTCTTAAGAATCCCATTGGCCCGAATCTCCTTTGCCTTCTCCATAGATATGTTCAGATTTTTGGCATCATGTTCAGCTTCATCATCAGGATAATGTCTGTCAAGTTCAATATCAAACATTTCTTTTAACATGCCCACTATCCTTGCATCATTTTTGACTTTGGCATATTCCTCCTTTTCGATTCCCAAAAGAAGAGCATCACTTACATCAAGCAATTTTATCTTTGCAAGATGTTCTCTGGCTTCAGCTTGGTTTGCTTGTTTCATCTTCTTTCTTTCTTTGATTTCATTTCCAAGTCTTGCCAATCTTTTTCTATCACTTTCTGAAACTGGAGGAAGCCTATCAACATTGCCAGTTTCTAACATTGGTACATCAGTGGCCGGCTGGGCAGATTCATCAGTTGCTTTCCTTTTGCCCTTATCAACATTCCCCCTATCAATCACATCTTCATACTCTTCAATCCTTTGCTCACCAGCTTCAGTACTGGCAGCTATTACAATTTCTCTACCAGTTGATTGTTGAGTAAGCACACCTTGAATTTGCTGGCCAGCATCAGTACTGGCAGCAGCAATAGTTTGACTTCCTGATGGAGCACTTCCAGTTGCAATTGGTGCAAGGACTGCACGTCTTTCCCCCTTGGCAGCATCTAGACCTGCCCTTATGACTTCCCAGTCGTGATGGTTAGATGGCAACCGGTCAAGAGGCTGCCATGATTGCATGTCCTTGCACTCTTTAAAAATTGTGCACATCATTCTAAAGGATCTCCACAGGTGGTTGGTCTCTTTAGACTGGGTTAGAACATTTGCTGCAACTTGTTGCTGACCAGTCTTCAGTTCGTCCAAGATCTTAGAATCTTCTTCAAGACCAGAAACCACCCTTTCCTTTACCTCTGCATCCTTTTTCTTTAAATTCTTTACTTCAGTTGTCAGCTTGTCAATAGACTGGGTATGATTTGATACCTGGGTGTTTAAAGTGTCTATGCTGCCCCTCAACTGGTTGATCTCAGTAGTGAGTGGGGCCAGATCAACCTGAGGAGTGGCCAGCTTGGTGATCTCAGCTATCACCTTTTCAATCAGTTGAGTTTCTCTTGCACCCAGCGTCTCATCAATCTTCTGACCAACTGAAGTCATCAACTGCTGCCCAAGCTCAGTCACATTCAAGCCAGGTTTTTCAACTAAGTCCTTAACCTGCTTTTCAATCTCCTTCAAATCAACTTCCGATTGTCTAACAGTATTACCCAGCAAGTTGTAGATTGAAGTAGTGACTTTGGTCTGAGTAAGGTCAAAGGCTTCCTTTAGAGAAGTGGCCAGATTGTTACAGCCTTCGACCAGCTCATTGAGCTTCTTGAACACCAAGTCCTCATTTTCTGCAAACTTATTTATCCCCATATCAACAACTTTAGAATTTATGGTGGTGTCCTTGTTGTATCTGGAGAGGGACTTAGTATTTTTATCAATTGCCTTCTGAACATCCTCCACCCTTTGAATAAGGTTTTGGATGTCGGCTTGGAAGGAGGCAAATTGAGTGTCCAGTGACGGAGGAGAACGTGTCACTGGACCAGCAGCAGCTACCACTGGAGTAACTGGAGGGGAGAAGAAAGAAACAGGGATGTTGAGGAAAAAAGCGAATAGAGGGTTGTGTGTGAGAGGGGGGAGAAAGGTGAAGCAAGTGGGGGGGGAGGGAAAGGCCAGTACGCAAGAATAAGGGTGGGGGCGGTCGGGGGGGGAGGGAATAGGGGTGGGGAATTGTGAGGGAAGATAGAGTATGGGGTGGGGGTGGGGCGGCGGAATAAAAGAGGGTAGATGCGGAGGAGGGGAAAGACGCAGGTGACTTGAGAGGGGGGGGGATTTCAAATGGTGGATGAGTAAAGAAGGAAGGGGTGGTATGAGGAAGAAGGATGGTTGAGAAAGGGTAAATGGGGAACAAGAAAAGCGGATGGTGGGGGAGGCGTTGTTAAGAGGCTGGGCGAAAGAGGAAGGGACAGAAGAGAATTCGATTGAAAAGCGGAAGAACGGGGAACGAAGTAGAGAAGGCCAGGGGGGGGGATGGGGAAGGTAGATTAAGTTGATGGGGAGGGGTAAGGGGGGAGATGAGGAGAGAGGTAGAAGGAAGGGAGTGCGAGTCTTGGGAGGGGTGGGGAAAAGGGATAGGAAGGATGATGTGAGGGGCAGAGGGGGGGGGTTAGGTAAGGAGGTTAACGGGAGACGATGATAAAGGAATGAGTAGACGAATGAAGGGCTAGGATTGTGTGGAGGTGGGAGGGAGTAAGGAGTTGAGGGGAGGAGAGTGGGGAAGGGGCTAGAAAGCAAATTTGCGTTGGGACATGCTGAGAATGCTCAGGTGTGTCCAACGGCGGCGGTGGTGGCATTTTTCGAAGAAGTGAGAACTGCCCAGATGGTAATGGTATCATACGTCTGTTTCCAGACATATAGTTATATTTGGGAAGTGGAGTTTCAGTAGGCTCATTTGTTTGAGATGGTAAAATTGAAATTGAAGCTTCTGGAGGCGAGACATGAGATGAAGGGTTTTGATCTTGTACAGAAGAATCAAAAATCTCAATGTCTGAAGCAGTTCCTTCAGAATCCGAGTTTCAATAAGGATTTCCTCGTCATTAACATTCATGTCCAGATCCATGAATGTAACTGAGGGCTGACCAGATTGGTCAGTCTCCAGATGACCTTCTCCAGTTTCCTGGAAGGTTGCATCTGTTGAAGGTTCAGTTACCAGGGTAACTTCACCAGGGATAGAGGTCACTGGGGTTGCCTCAGTTACAACTGCTTCATCCACGGTCATAACATCATCGGCCGTAGAGTTTGGAGCTTCAGTCTCCAGCTGTGACTGGCCGAAGACATCGTCAGCTCGTGCAAGAAAAGAAGTGTCAGAAATTTGGCTTGACTCAAATTGTGCAGACACGGACTCTACTCTAAGTTAGGTTAGCCCAGTATTATCTTCACCACCCTCTCCTACAGAAATTTCAAGGGTGGTTGCTTGCGGTTGTCCCATTTGACTATTTCCAGGTTCCTGTTGGGAGAAAACTGGAGGGCTGGCTTGGTTTCTACTGTCAGTGGCAAGTGCTGACTGAATCCCAAGGACGACGTGATCTTGTTGCCTTTGGAACACCTGGAGGACCTGTTGGGAGGTCTCCAGGGTATATAGTTAAAGGGACTGACACGCTGGTGCTGGAGGGGTTAGACTGTTGCCCAGGTTCGGCAATTGTCACGATTCCAGCAGACGAACTGGTGGGTCCCTCATTGTTTTGAGGCCCGCCCAGTTGTCTTTCTGACTCACCTTGGACTGGTGCATTGGTTTTAGAGAATGCCAGCAACATTCTCTGAGGGATCTCAACCTCCCCATCGATAGATGTTAGGGAGTCAAGATTCCTCAGCAACTCTGGGACAGTGTACAGTGATTGAGTATTATAATATTCTTCACTGCCCAGAAGTTGTAAAAAACAGAGTGACAAATACCTGGAGAAGGGGATGCATAATCCCCTGGAGCCCTTCAGTTTTATTACCAGGCTTCTGAATAATATGTCAGCAAAGTCCACTCTGAGTCCATTCCACAAGCAGTAAGCCATCTCTGCTTGTGTGGAGTTGATCTGGTCCAGTCCACCAGAACTCCCGCCCATGCTTTCAACTAGGTGAATGAAGAAGTACCTCCAGGATGGTGAGAGGCCCTTCAAGGTCATAGCACCTTTGGTTTTTAATACCCCATTCTCCAAGCACGCTTTGTTTCCCATATCGAGGAGTACCTGGCGAAAATTTATATTCTGGGATATCACAACTGGAGACTCACCCTGTCTTCAGTAGTTGAGGTGCAAGGCATCCCTCAACGTTTCTGCAGTTATGATACACTCGACTGATCCATCCTTAAGGGTGAAGGAAATAGATGAACAGTCTTCGGAAAGTTCTGCTGTGTACCAAAACTCACACAAGTACTCATGGTACATCTTGCGTGGTTGAGGGAAAAAGACTCGCCGAGGGGA
Organism: Erigeron breviscapus; assembly: GCA_034093135.1. Taxonomy (NCBI): domain Eukaryota; kingdom Viridiplantae; phylum Streptophyta; class Magnoliopsida; order Asterales; family Asteraceae; genus Erigeron; species Erigeron breviscapus. Next base: position 37,930,362 of record CM067170.1, on the reverse strand, counting down.
GAATCACGAAGAAATGTTTGGATTCTCCCGATTAGTGTATCGGCGGCTTGAGTCCCTCTCAAACTAGCCATGGGATTGTTTGGATTTAATTTAATGGATGTGGAATTTGAAGGGGCACCATTGGCTCGTCTGACATTTTGTGATGGATTATAAGGGACTGTAAGCAGATTTACATCCCTACTTCTTGATTTAGGTGCCATTTTAGAGAGATTGGAAAATGAAAATTTAGGAATTAGGGTTCTTGATTTATGAAGCAGAGAGAGAAGTAAAACTATTTTGATGATGATTGAGAGTAAATGAAGGAATGTAAAAGAAAGTAAATGTGATCGGAGTAAATAAGGGGTATTTATAATGAAATTGAATTCCAAAAGACAAATACCAAGAATATTTTAATGTCAAAAATCAAATTTACAAGATATTTTGATAAATGAAAGTTTGAATTTTGAACCAAAAATTTAATTCTCCGTGTCAGCATTAAATGCTACGACGGCTTAACTTCTCACGCGCCCACTATCTCTTACAATCCCATTACAAAAAGTGTTACCTTTTTACAAAAATGACCTTAACACGTCATATGACGATAGTGAGTAGGTTAAAACACTCGAGTACCATCACGTGTCACAAGTATTAACCAAGTATTTTACAACGTTATGAAATCTGGTTGACCACCAGTTTTTAGACAAGACTGAACATGTACACTGGAGGATTAGTCCAGTGCCAGTTTCCAACTGGAGAGTTCTCGAGTTGCAATTTTTCAAACTTAAGAATTTTGGTTAGAAAAATATTTTGAGTCTTTCCTCCTAGAATGATGATACAGAAATCAATAAGTGCCAGGATAGTATCACAAAGGCGTTCGATAGCCTGGCGAGCAAAGATTATCTGGATCTCCTCAACTGGAGAACTTCATTAGTGTCACTGACGCGTTCATAACAAAATCTTCAGTTTTAAGGATTTAACATTCCCAGTTGGTTGATGAGATGTTTAAAAGTTTTTTCATCAAGAGGTTTTGTAAAAACATCAGCGAGCTGTTTGTCAGTGGGGATGAAATGAATTTCAATATCTCCTATCATAACATGATCACGAATAAAATGATACCTGATGTCAATATGCTTTGTCTTAGAGTGCATCACTGGGTTGTGAGATATAGCAATTGCACTGGTGTTGTCACAAAAGATTGGGGTCCTTGTATACTTTTGACCATAATCTAGTAACAGGTTCTTGATCCAGAGAATCTGGGCACAGCAACTGGCCACGGAAATGTACTCTGCCTCAGCAGTGGACATAGAGACTGACGTCTGCTTCTTGCTGGTCCAACTTACCAGTTTTCCTCCGAGAAAATGACAACCACCAGTTGTTGATTTTCTATCTATCTTACAACCTGCATGATCTGAATCTGAATAACCCATTAGATCTAACCCTGAGCCTTGGGATACCAAAGACCAAGGCTAGGACACCCTTTCAGGTATCTGAAGATGCGCTTAACAGCATGCAAATGTGATTCTTTTGGGTTAGCCTGAAATCTGGCACATAGACATGTTGCAAACATTATATCTAGTCGACTGGCAGTTAAATACATCAGTGAACCAACCATACCACGATATTTAGTGGTGTTCACTGGTTTGCCAGTTGGGTCAGAGTCCAAATTTAAAGGTGCTGCAATAGGTGTGTTTTTCGATGGGATTGAATCATATTTGAATTTTCTTAACAAATCTCTGACATATTTTTCTTGGTTTATCAAAATTCCATTTTCAGTTTTCTTAATCTGAAGACCCAAGAAAAACGTTAATTCTCCCATTAAACTCATTTCATACTCAGATGACATGATTTTAGAAAACCTTTTACACATTGCATCATCAGTTGAACCAAATATAATGTCATCAACATAAATTTGTACCAATAAGATATTACCTTTTTCTTTCAAGATAAATAAGGTATTATCTATTGCACCTCTTTGAAAGCCATTTTGAGAAGATGTTTAGTTAAAGTATCATACCAGGCTCTTGGGGCTTGTCTAAGACCATACAAAGCTTTGTTCAGTCTATATACCCAGTGAGGATGCTTCTCATTGATGAAGCATAGAGTCTGTTTAACATACACTTCTTCTTCCAAAGTTCCATTTAGGAACGCACTTTTGACATCCATCTGGAAGACTTTGAACTACAGATGGGCTGCATAAGCCAAGAATATTCTGATGGCTTCAAGTCTTGCAACTGGAGCAAAAGTTTCATCAAAATCAACGCCCTCTGCTTGACAATAACCCTTGGCAACTAATCTGGCTTTGTTTCTGACAACATTGCCATCTTCATCCATCTTATTTCGGTAGACCCATCTTGTACCAATGGGTTCTTTCTTTAACCCTGGTGGACAAGGAACAAGTTGCCACACATTATTCCTTTCAAACTGGATGAGCTCTTCTTGCATAGCTTCCACCCAGCTTGGATCTGCCATAGCCTCGTCAATCTTCTTCGGTTCAATCAGTGATAAGAAGGTGACGTTTAAGCATTGCTCACTGGTGGCTCTTCTAGTCTGAACCCCACTACTTGGATCTCCAACAATCTGATCAATTGGATGTGTTCGAGTCCATTTAGTGTATTGACTAGGCTGGTGTATTATAATATCAGTGCAAGTCACCTGGCGATCTTCTTCAGTTGCAGCAGCTTCTGGAGGAGGATCAGCCCAAACTACTTCTATATCCTCATCAGAGTCAATGAGGTCACGATTTGCATCATGAAATTCTTCATTAAAAGGCATTTCTTGAAGAACTGGAGAAGTTTAGTTTGAACTGGTGCTGATATTGGAGTGGCACGTACATCAGATCCAATCACCAGTTTTTGTGGTAAGTTGAAACTGATGGAGGGATAAAATGAAGTGTCACTGGTGGTGCTCTTCTTCTTAACTGGTTCCAGTTGAGTGTAACTGGAAACATCTTCTGGTGAAACAACTGACTGAGGAACTTGGTCAGTTTCACCAAAATTTATTGGAACGACTGGAGAAATATCAAGACTTGGTCTCTTGTTAATTGCATCATTTGATTCGTCAAATGTGACATGAATTGTCTCGTGAACCTTTTGGAGTCTATAATTATAAACTCTAAAGGCCTTTCGAATATCTGAATAGCCTAAAAATATACCTTCATCAGCTTTTGCATCAAACTTTCCAAGCTGACTTGAATCATTTAAAATATAAATTGGACAACCAAATACATGAAAATATCCAATATTTGGCTTTCGATTCCTGAGTACTTCATAGGCAGTCTTCTTATGTCTCTTGATGTAGACTGACCGGTTTTGGGTGTGACAAGCAGTTGCAACTGCTTCAGCCCAGAAACTGGTGGGAAGACCTGATTCAGATAGCATGCTTCTGGCCGCTTCTATCAGTGTGCGATTCTTTCTTTCCACAACTCCACTCTGCTCTGGAGAGTGTGCTGATGAGAAGTTTTGAGAGATGCCAGTATCATTGCAAAATGTTTCAAGTACTTTATTTTGAAATTCAGTACCATTATCACTTCGCAACTGACAGGCTTTTCGAGTGTACTTGAGTTCAATTCTTTTGATGAGAGAGATGATTTCAGCAGGTGCATCACTTTTGGATCTGAGAAATACCACCCAACAATATCTGGTGAATTCATCGACCACAACTAGAGTGCACTTCTTTCCAGCTCTAGTTTGAACATTCATTGGACCAAAGAGATCCATATAAAGCATGTGAAGAGGTTCAGTGATGCTAAAGTTTTGCCTTGTTTTGAAACTGGCCCTTTTCTGCTTGCCCATCTCACACCCTGGACATGGCTTTTCTTTATTAAAAGAAATTTGAGGTATCCCATCCACCAGTTGTTTGCGAGACAACTTATTAATATTTTTGAAATTAAGATGGGATAATTTGTTGCCATAAATACAAAGTCATTTGATGTGACTTTATCCTTATTCCTTATCCAATGCATTTAATGTTCTTGTCGGATCATTAAATACATGCAACCATATTTGTACGGCACACAATTCACTGGTGAATTTTGTTGCCTATAAATACAAAGTCATTTCCTTGACATAAATACTTTTAAGCATACATTTTGCATTAAAGTGAATTTGTCTAAATACTCTCGATCTTAAACTGGGATACTTCACAACTTTAAGTATCTCTATCCAAAAGAGTTATTTGAAAAATATAGATCATTTGTAATTCATAGGTTGTTAGGATACATACTTATTTGTATTATCTTGATTCCGCACAACCTTGTATTTATTTAACATCATAAATAAAATACACCATTGAAAAATACATAATGTTCCACTTTACTTGTTTATTGCTTTAAGTCTTGTATTACTTTATTTATATACTTGCATTTATATTTAAGTAATACTAGTCCAATCTAGTGTTTATTAGACTTGTTGTATTTTACACTTTCCTGGTTAACCATCGTATTTCAGGGACTCACATCGAACAATACCTTGTATCCATCATCACAAAGTTGACTGACACTGATCAGGTTATATTTCAAACCATTCACAAATGCAACTCTGGTGAACTGGACTTGTCCATTATTGATTACACCATATCCTTCAGTCTTTCCATTCTGATCAGTACCAAACCTCACTGCCGGTCCATCTTGGACAGTGAACTCTTCCAGCAGGGGCTTACATCCGGTCATTGTCCGTCCAGCTGCGATGTCCAGATACTAGGTGTTCTTCTTTCGATCGCCCTGCACACCCACAAAAATCATCAGTTATTTTTGTGAACCCATCTTTTCTTGATGGGTTCACTGGACTTCACTACAGAAGTCTCAGTTGATTGTTGTGGTGTTAAACTGAAGACTACATCTGGATCTTTTCACCAGCTCCAGGTGCAGGAGTAAAAACGATTGGTATTTGATATTTACTTCCCTTTTTCTTTTCAGATTTTGTTCCAGATGGAACCTTTTGTTTTGGTTTCAAGGGGGTTTAATATTTTGTTTTTCAACTGGAGGTGATGAACCTTCTTCCAGATTTTTAATCCTGGCAGTAAAACTCTGAACCTGTCTAGACAAAAGTTGGAGTTGACTTTCCAGTTTGGACAAAATATTATTTTCATCAGGCTGCTGAACCTTGGACCTAGGTTCAGCTGGAGTTTTGGTCTTTTGAGTCTTAGGCTCCTTAGACTTTTGAGGTAAAGGCTTGTTACCAGATGCCTTTTTAACTGGAGCTCTAGCCTGATTGGCTCCAGGTTTAACCTCAACGGGGGTGGTCTCAATGGGTTCAGTTTTGACAATCTTAGGTTGATCATATGGAGTTTCAACCCTAAGAGCTGGAGGCAATGCATGAAGATCTGGTATGAGAGCTGCCATCTCAAGATCTCCAGATTTCCATGCATTTTTCTGGGCATCAATAGTTCTTGAAAATGAATCATAATTCTCTCCAGATGCTTTTACTCACGACTTGATAATCATTTGTTCTTTTTCAAGATCAGATTTTAATTTTTGATTTTCAAGTTCAAGAGCCTCAATTTTCAAAACTGACTCCTTGAGATCCAACTGGACACTTTGTAAATCATTTAATTGTGGTTTAACATTATTCAGTTCAGTTAAGATAGTATCCAGATATCTTTCACTGTCTGCTCTAACAGTTTCCACAAACACTAAATCACCATTTAGTGATTCAGCATGGTCCAGTTTCAGTTCTGGGTCAACCTGGTTGTCATAATCACATACATTTTTCAAAATGATGTCCACTTATCTTCCAGTGATGACATCTTCTTTTGCCACATGTTGCTGTTGATCTTCCAAGGCCATGAAACACATGTCTCTTTCCTCTTCATCATCAGCTGATGAATCATCAGAGTATTCCCACTTTCCTTCAGTATTTGCCATCATGCATTTGTTCTTTTCATTTTCTCTTTTAAATGACAAGAGGGCAATCTGGGCCTTAAGCTTTTTATATTTGGCTTTATAGCAGGTAAGATTGGCTTTATCCAGAGAGTTGGAGCTGGAAGCATTGTTTGGGCCATTAAATCTTTTAGATTTATGCTTAAACCTATTAAAGGTTTTAGCAATCATGGCTACCAGATCATCATCGTCAGTTTCATCACAACCATCACTGATTTTAGTGGTCAGGCCAGAGTTCATGAAACTGTTTAACATCTCCTTCATTGAGTGTGACTGGACACTCTCTGCAGACATTAAGGCAGCACAAGGTCGCTCAGTTATGCTAGAAACCTTGGGACTCTGGGCATGGTTCATGGCATCCTGCTCAGCCACCAGTCTTGCTGCATTATTATCTTCAGTGAATCTGAAGGCTCCATAGAGCGATGCAAGAGTGTGACTGTGTAGGGTTTTACCTTGTCTTAAGACAAGAACCATGTTTTCCCATTTGGAGGGAAGAATATCACAAAACTTCTCAAGAAGAATATCCTTATCCTTCTCAACACCCAAGCCTCTCAACTGGTTGATAAGGCTAGAAAATCTGGTATAAGTACCAGTTAAACTTTCATTGGGTAGAGCGAAGAAGGATTCATACTTCTTGTTCAGGGCAACTTTACGAGTGACAATAGTGTCATCTCCTCCCTCAAACTGAATGACTAATTCATCCCACATTGCCTTGGCACTGGGGAACAACACAAGTGTTGGAATTAAGTCTTCAGGGATAGCTCCAAGGATCATGTTCTTGAGTCTGGTGTCCAGATCTACAAGTCTACGATCCTCATTAGACCAATGGTCTTCGAGCTTTTCTCTAGAACCTCTTCTTCCAGTAGGATCTAGAAGAGGACTTACCCCAAAAGACATGGGTATATAAGGTCCATCCTTAAGGATTTTCAGCATATACCTCTCTATCCCACCAAAATGCAAGAGCATTCTGGCCTTCCATGTACCAAAGGTCTCACTATTTCCATCAAATTTGGGAACAGGAGTGTTTGAGTAATGTACATGGACATGGTTAGGGGCATTTGGAGGAGGAGGAGGGTTGGTATTAGCATTTTGAACAGGTGGTGTACCAGGTGGTACATTAAAGTTAATATTTTCAACATTAGCACCAGAACCATTCTCACCTTCAGTAGTAGACATCTAAGCAGATCTAGGCAAGTATATTAGCCTTCTGCTCTGATACCACTTGTAAGTCCCAACTCAATAGATGGTACTAACTGAAGACACCTCTATGTCAATGGTGAGATACTTTGCAATATACACACTGTATCTGGAGACGACCAGTTGCAGTGTGTGATATACCAGGTATACTGGAAGTTACTTATTTAGGTAACAATGTAAAATAAGTAAAGACAATGCAATAATAGAAAGTACTTGTAAAGTAAATTGGTGAGACAGTATGTATTTTTCAAGTGTAATTTATTTATTAACTTTAAATAAATTACAAGGTTGTTGCGGAACCAATATAATACAAAGTATGTAAATATCCTAACAACCTATGAAATACAATTGATCTATACTTGGAAATTCTCTAAACAATCGAAACACTTAAAGTTGTGAAATGTTCCTTTTTGCGATTGAGAGAATATTGCACAAGTTCACCAAGAATATTGCAGGTTTGCAAAGTTGTTTCTTGGTTGTGCAAAGACCTCTATTTATAGGAAAAGTTGACATTGGGATGTCAACTTTGGCCGTACAAATATGGTTGAGAGCATTTAAGGAACAGCATTTAATTCCTTAAAATGTTGTGTAAAGTTATGACATAAAGTAACTTTACTCAACCTGCTTTATGTACCTTTTGTACTTTATACAGAGATAAATCCTTTTATCCGTGTAATAGCACATAAAGCATAAAGGTCTTTCCCTCGTGATCAGTGTAAAGCTTTGTAAGTACTTTACACTGATGTTCTCCAGTTTATATCTGAGTAGAATGTCAACTGGGCTTCGTTGGCATTGTCATTCTTTATCTTCCACTTGTTGTCTTCGACTTCAACTGGAATGGTTCTTCATCTGGTCAGATCTCAACTAGAGGAAGTCTTCAGTTGCGTTAACTGTACGTTGCAACTGGACTTCAATATATTTCTGGACAAATCTTCTTAGTCTCCAGATGCAACTGGAGACTGGCCAGTTTTCAGCAAAACTGGTCCTAACAGGAGCGGTTGTATTTCCTTTGAAGTGTTGGAGGCATTATCTCTATGGCACAAAATGTGTGATTTACACCGATCACAAAAGCCTCCAACACATCTTTAATCAAAGTGAATTGAACATGAGGCAAAGACGTTGACTTGAACTCCTTAGTGACTATGATTGTGATATCCGCTATCATCCGGGCAAGGCCAATGTTGTAGCCGATGCCTTGAGTCGGAAGGAAAGAGTTAAGCCAAGGCGGGCTAGAGTCATGAGTCTCACGGTAGGGCCAAACATTCGTGACCGAATCATTGAAGCCCAAATGCAAGCCACCCTACCGGGGAACTTTGGCTATGAAAACTTGGACGGTATGGAGCAACAATTCGATAAAAGGGTGACAACGGGTTATATTTGGTTGAAAGGCTTTGGGTTCCCATTTTCGGAAATCTAAGAACACTTCGCATGAATGAAGCCCATCGATCGCCTTATTCGGTCCATCCCAGATCGGATAAGATGTATTTTGATTTGAGAGACTTCAATTGGTGGCCGGGTATGAAGCGGGATGTGGCTAGATTTGTAAGTGAGTGCCTTACTTGCTTGCAAGTGAAAGCCGATCATAAAAAGCCACCCGGATTGTTGGTGCAACCGGTGACACCCGAATGGAAATGGGAACATATTGCAATGGACTTCATTACGAAGTTACCGAAGACAAGAAGTGGTCATGACATGATTTGGGTGATAGTAGATCGGTTAACGAAGTCGGCTCATTTCTTGGCCATTCGTGAAACCGATAAGTTTGACACCCTAGCACGGTTGTACATTAAAGAAGTGGTGTCTAAACATCGAGTTCTGGTTTCTATCCTCTCCGATAGAGATGCCCGGTATAACTCAAGTTTTTGGAGAGCCTTTCAACATGCCATGGGCACACAACTTAATATGAGCACGACATTTCATCCTCAAACGGATGGACAAAGCGAAAGAACAATACAAACGCTTGAAGACATGTTGAGGGCTTGTGCTATTGATTTTGGTGGTAGTTGGGAAGATCATTTGCCATTGGTGGAATTCTCTTACAACAATAATTATCATGCAAGCATACAAATGGCACCTTTTAGAGCTCTATAAGGTAGAGTATGTCGTTCTCCCCTAGCTTGGGCGGAGATTGGAGAAAGTCAACTCATTGGGCCGGAAATCGTAGTTGAAACAACAAAAGTGATCTCTCAAATCAAAGAGAGGTTATAATTGGCCCGTGAACGACAAAAGAAGTATGCCGATGTGAGACGAAGACCGCTAGAGTTTGAAGTTGGTGATCATGTACTTTTGATAGTATCTCCATGGAAGGGTGTTATACGTTTTGTGAAGCGAGGCAAACTCGGACCAAGATATATTGGTCCTTTCAAAATTCTTGAACGGATTGGAAAGGTTGCTTATCGGTTAGAACTTCCACAAGAACTTGGTGGTATACACGATGTCTTCCACATTTGTAATCTACGTAAATGTTTGACGGACCCTACTCATCATGTGCCCATGAATGAGATACAAGTTGATAATAAGCTTAATTTTGATGAAGAGCCGGCAGAGATCTTAGATCATCAAGTTAAGAAGCTCAAGAACAAACGCTACATGATTGTTAAAGTTAGATGGAATGCTAGACGTGGAGTCGAGTTCACTTGGGAGCGTGAGGACCATATGAGGTCTAAGTACCCACATTTGTTTAGTGATTAGTGTTTTGTTGAATTTCGGGACGAAATTCTTTTAACGGGGGAATGATGTAACATCCGTGATTTTGACCCATTTGACTTTGTGTGTAATTTGAATAACGACTTTGATAAATGATATAATTGAGTGCCTTTTATGGAATTATGATGAAAATTATGCTTGACGGGTCGATAATTTGACTTATTATATGGAACGATACGAGACGACTTAGGAGTTAACTAGTAAATGATAATGGGTCAACCCATGGACTTAAACCATGACCCATGACCCACTAGAACAACCCAACCCTATCTCCACCAATCCCCATCCACTCCATCCACTCATTCATTCATCCATTTCATTCTCTCTCTAACTAAATGCTTACACACACAAACTCATCTCTCTCATTTAGTTCTTGTAACAATTAAGGTTGTTGGGTTAGATTAATGATAGAAACATCATTCTTATCATCATAAATTCATCATATCAAAAATTTGGTGTTCAAAGGTGCTAGGAAACATTATTTGGGTCAAATTTTTGAGTGTGAGCTTGTGGTGATTTTTGATAAGTAAACCTTCACTCAAACTAATCATTTTACATTTATTATTATGTTTCTAAGCTAAACCCTTGAGAAATTTGAGTCAAAATCGGGTCAAACTCAATTTAGGGTTAATTTGACCTAATTTAGTCAAACCAAAAATTTATGCAAAATTTAGGAAATGAACAAGATTTTGAATGTGGGTTTTGTTAAAATAAGTTAGTTTATGCTTAAACTAGTTTACAAAAATCTCTGGGTCAGGTCAGAAACCAACGGGTCGAATTAGGGTTTCATTTACATGGAATTAGGGTTTCTTGACCTAGACGGGTCAAATTGATTTAAGAGACAAATTTGGAAGTTTGAGATGTTAATTTCGAATGGGTTATGTGTAAACGAGTTTAGTTATGTGCCAAAAGCTATTTCCAAGCCTCTCAAATCGGGTTTTAGGTTCAAAGGTGGAATAAAAGCTAAAATGGGTCGAATATTGCTTCAAAACTACACCTGCTGCTGCTGTTCTTGAACTTGCCCAGAAACGGGCGTAGCTTATACCTCATCTTGGCATGGGTTATGCTGAGTCTGACTTGCATGGGCGTATGGTACGCCATTTTTGGCATAGATTACGCTGGATAGGGACCAATGGGCGTCTCCTACGCTAGAAGAGCCGTAGCTTATACCTCATCTTGGCATGGGTTATGCTGAGTCTGACTTGCATGGGCGTATGGTACGCCATTTTTGGCATAGATTACGCTGGATAGGGACCAATGGGCGTCTCCTACGCTGGAAGCCGTAGCTTACGCCGGGTGGTTTTGAACCACCGTAACCTTACGCCGGAGAGACCGTAATTTACGGTGGCCTATTTTTGTCACTTTCCTGATTTGACCTTTGTTGACTTCCAGAACCCTAGGCTTGCTTCCAATTGCAACCAAAACGATTTGTAGACTTTGCAATTGATTAATATGAGCCTTGGAAACCTTTTTATTATTGTGAGATCATTGAACACTTAATTTTGGTTCTTAAAACCGAATTCAGGCTTGATGCAATTAATATTGTACAAGATATGTATATATATTAATAAAGATGTATATTATAATGATAGGTGGTGGGCGTGAAGTGAACGTTGAACGACCTTAATTCGATCATAAATCAATATTAACTTTCTTTGTCGATCAAGGTGAGTTCCGTAGCTCCCTACTCATTAAGATCCGGGCTGAAAAGTGTACGTTTATGTGATTACGTGTTGGATTATTTGATTGAATGAATGATTGATGGATTGATTGATGCGTTTGATTGATTTTATACTTGATTGTGATGTATATATTGATAAATTAGGATAGTCGTGCATACATGGAAGTCGATTATGCCTTCAAGGGGTTTTAGATGTGGTGGGAAGGCTGCGGGTGACCCTATATATAAGCATCTAGGACTCGTTGGAAGTAGAATCCTCCTAAGTGTATGTACGTAATGTTTTGGTTGGTTTGATGGTTTGATGATTCATGGACTTGTGATTGAGACAAACACGCATATGTATTGATGTGGATGTTGATGAGATGAATAAGTACATCCGAGTGTATAGACGTATACACTTGCATTGAATTGATGAAACGTACATGACTCTGGGTTTATAGACGTATATACACCGATGATTTTGAGATGCCACATTGTTCATTGGGATGACATGTGAGTATCGTTGCATTGTTGACTTGATGGCCACACATATGATATGCATTCATGGCTTGTTATGCATACGGCACATACATTGGTATTGACATCTCTTGTGCATATTTTATTACATGCATTATATTATGAAGTGTGATCTTAATGTGATTGATAGGGTGATCACTTAACGGCTATTTGTACGTATTGACTTGCCTTTACTTATACGCATTGTGATTATTGACGATGGTTCCTTGCGAACCATTACTACGAACTCACCAACCTCGTGTTGACTTGTTTAGTACACTTTTCAGGTAATCGGGTGAACCCACGACAAGATGCATGATTGATGATTAGATATGGACCCGGGCATGGACTTACATGGATCCCCGATTCATTGCCCACTTTTGCATTATGCTTAGGATCATTCGCCATCTCTTAATGATTGTTTTGTAAACTGTGATGGTCACTTGCTCCTTATGCATTTTGTACTTGAATTTATGTTATTTATGGATTCACCGAATTCACTTACTTTCATTTAGTTGTCTACGATAATCCCATCATGTGCTATATAATTTCCGTAATATTTCGAGCCCTAGCTCGGGGTGTTACAATATATATATATATACATGAAAAAAAATGAATATGCAGTTTTCATGTACCTAAAGATATTTAGAACCCCTTACATACTAATCTATAGTTCTATACTATATTATAAAAAAAATAACACTTTATTTTTTGAAGTGTTGAAAATATGTAATATTTTCAAGTAGCACCCCTTAAAATATTTTCACATACACTAGCCCCTTAACATTGATTAAATTACACTATCAATTCTTTATCTTTTAAACTCTTTCCATTAATCCTTTATATCAATTACATTTACATCAATTATCTGCACCACTCGACGTGTTCACCACCAACAGTGGCCCCCACCACCACATCGTCGCCGCCACGACCACGTGCATTGCGTGGGTACCGTGCTAATATTTTTAATATTTATTGTATAATTTATAAATAATTAAGCCTTGATGTGTCGTATTTTATACCCATTTCCCACAATGTATTTAGTTGATTTAGCATGGTTTATAAGTCGTTTTAGTATACATTTGGTGCGTTTATGGTATTTGTTAGTGTTTCAGGTTACTGACAGATCTTTAAGCGTAATTCTGGTAAAAACGACATTGTTGAGGTGAAATAAGTGCTAACGGAGGATTTCGGAAGCATTTGGATGAAGATTGCAGAAAGTCAACAAAAGTCAAATCTGGCAAAAGGTTAATTGCGCCGCAACCAGAAAGCAGAGTGTTAAGTTGCGCCGCAACGTAGCTCGTTGCGCCGCAATGCCTTCAATACCCAGCCAGCTTCGGTCAACGAAAGTCAACGTTCGAGTCAAACCTGATTGCGCCACAACCAGGAGGATTGCGCCGCAATGGATTTTCAGAAAGTTAAGTTGCGCCGCAATGATCTTCATTGCGCCGCAATGCCTTCAAGTTTAAGCCAGCCACGAGTCAATGGAAGTCAACGGTCAACGCGGTCAAAGACCTATTGCGCCGCAACTACCCTAGTTGCGCCGCAATAGGTGCCGATTCTGGACTGATTTTAGGGAAGTATAAATAGCATGCAAAAACATCCCGAAACCCTTCTTCTGGCTCCCAGCCGATTTTGAAGACCTTTTTCCAGATATTTTCACATTTTGAATCATCTTTAAGGAATTCAAGCACGATTGGATCAATTTCGTTATTAGCTTTCAATTCTTTGTATTCGGTAACGATGAATTCTTCTCTTTTGATTTGTTCTTTCATATTTAATATGAGTGGCTAATCACTTTATCATCCATCTTTATAGAGTGAGACAATATGTAAGGATTGCACAATTTTAATAATTCAATGTTGATTTCATTTAACGTTATACCGAGATCTTAGCGTATTTTTCTCTTTTAATTTATCTTGGATTGATTGGTGATATATGTGCGACTTTAATGGTAATTATTGATTGCGTATATGTCGTTTTGATTTTTTGGGTACAAATAATTGGATCTATAACGGGTACGGTAGATAATCATCCAATGATAATAGGGGGAAATGTGTTAACGGTTGGGTACAATCGATAGGTATAATTGTTATTTCAATAACCAAAACAATTGTTTGATTAGGGAAGTTATAAAAGATGTCTTGGGGTACCGGTCTTTGTAATGAAACTAGTTTAAGCAAGAGAGTCAAATGATGTCATTAACTTGACGGGTACGGGGTTGGTGCTTGTTTGAGTCTCGGTTATTTAATCAACTTATTTAGGATTTGAACTTCATTTATGTGCAATCTGAGCGTATTGTTGAGCGAAATCAAGATGGATGCCTTTTAAATTATTGTCATACAAATTATTTTTACTTTCGTCTTCAGACGAACCCTGCCCCGGTCATACCGGATTTAATTTATTTACTTTTACTTTTTGCAAAGTGACAATTCGGTCACAAACCCCTTTTCATTTGAATTACTTAATTTTAACAATTGCTTTCAAAGTCCTTGTGTTCGACCTGGTCTTACCACTTAGCTATACTATATACGATTGGGTCCACTGCCCAATAGTGTGTGGTAGTCGTTATTTGGTATTACTTGTTTAAAATTTATAAACTCGATATTACACATCAAGTTTTTGGCGCCGCTGCCGGGGACTTTTGTTTAAGTAGTTGTTTTATTTTGTAGTTCGATCCTTTTTCACATTCATTTGTGAGAAAGTTATTGTTTTACTAGATAGATTGTATTTTATTTTCTTTTAATTATACCACAGGTGCGGTTGACGGTTTGTTTGTGGTGATTGTGCAGGTTCTTGCTAGTTGATGAACACAAGAGCTTCTGGCCGACCTTTGCTTAGCCCATTATCTAATCCAGGGAAAGTCAGACGTCGACTTGTGTCAAGAGATAACCAAGAACCATCCACATCAGTCAAAATAGATTCAAAAACCGCAAATCAAGCTCCACCGGACCAAGCCTTGAAAGAGAAAGTGGTTAATAGTGCGGAAGCAGCAGCTTGGATTTTTAGAACAGAAGAAGACTCAGATACAGAAGAGAAAATTCAAACACCTGAACCGAGCAGTATTGTCATACCTTGAACCAACCTTAATATTAATCAACAACCGAGGAGAAACGGAATGGGTGATGAACAACCATTAGATCCAAACGTCCGTCCTTACGGGGAACGAAGAAGAAACATACCGAATAACTGGGGCACAGCTATTCGCCCTCCGGCTATTTCAGTAGATTTCTCCTTGAAAGGAAATCACCTCAAGAGTGTTGAAGAGGACAAGTTTGATGGGATTCGAAGAACCGACCCTCATGCACATCTTGAGAGGTTTAAGAAGATTTACAGGTTATATCAGTATGGTCAAGGGCAAACTGAAGCTGTTTAACTTGAGCTATTTCAATTAACTCTCATTGGAGATGCAGCTGTTTGGTTTAAGGAGTTACCCGATAACTCATTAGCCACTTAAGTCGAACTTCGTGAAGGTTTTATTGATGAGTTCTATTCATTAAGAACTCAAAGGCAACTAGAAAATAAAATCAGAGGATTTACTCAAGACAGTGGTGAGGATGTTGTTGATGCATGGAAACGGTTCAAGGAAATGCTAAGGATTTGCCCCGGACATAGTATGGGTACTAAAGAAAGTTTTGAGATTTTCTATGATGGACTGGATAGAAAGACTAAAAGGGAGCTCGGTTATGCATTTGGGGGTAGTCTAAACAACATTTCCCCGAATGAAGGATACAAGATTCTTGAAGATATGGCGAAGGAGTATTCAACCAGAGACTTTTACGACCAGACGAATTTAGGGTTCTTTGGAGACTTTTCAAGCAGTTTTTACATCTTTGAAGATCATAGGATTGCTCGTGAGATCCAAGGCATTCAAACATCGTATTTCTTATCCTTTCGATTGTTTTCTTTGTTAGGACCAGTTCACCTGGAACTGGCCAGTCACCAGTTGCATCTGGTGACCCAGTAAAACTGGTGACCAAGAAGATTTGTCCAGAAATATATTGAAGTCCAGTTGCACCGTACAGTCAACGCAACTGAAGACTTCCTCCAGTTGAGAACTGACCAGTTGAAGAATCATTCCAGTTGAAGTCGAAGACAACAAATGGAAGATAGAGAATGGCAATGGCAGCGAAGCCCAGTTGGCATTCTAGTCAGTTACAAACTGGAGACCATCAGTGGAAAGCCCTTACAAAGCTTTACACTGATTATGAGGAATTGACTTGTATACTTTATGTACCTTTACCCGGATAATAAGCCTTGTCTTATTATTTAAGTAATAAAAGGTACATAAAGGTGGTTGTGTAAAGTTGCTTTATCATGCGACTTTACACTGCTTTTTAAGGAATTAAATGCTATTCCTTAAATACTCTCAACCACATTTGTACGGCTAAAGTTAACATCCCAATGTTAACTTTGCCTATAAATACAAGTAATTGCACAACCAAGAATTACAAGTTATTTCACAAAGACGAATAACTTCACACTTTGCAAACCTGCAATATTCTTGGTGAACTTGTGCAATCTTCTATCAATCGCTAAAAGGAACATTTCACAACTTTAAGTGTTTCGATTGTCTTGAGAAATTCCGAGTATAGATCAATTATATTTCATAGGTTGTTAGGATATTTACATTCGTGTATTATCTTGGTTCCGCATCAACCTTGTAATTTGTTTAATATCAATAAATAAATTACACATTGAAAAATACATATTGTCTCATCAAGTTATCTTACAAGTTATTTGTATTATTGCATTGTTCTTTACTTATTGTCTTTTATATAAGTAATCTATCTAGAACTTGGTATATACACACTGCAACTGGTCGTCTCCAGTTCAGTGCATATATTGCAAAGTAACTCCACCATCGACATAGAGGTGTCTTCAGTAGTACCATCTATCGAGTTGGGACTTACAAGTGGTATCAGAGCAGAAGGCTAATAAACTTGCCTAGATCTGCTAAGATGAACACTACTGAAGGTGGAGATGGTTCTGGTTCAGGTGAAAACCCCTCGAATACTAATGCACAACCTTTTCAAAATGTTAACACCAACCCTCCTTCTCCTACTGCCCCAAACCATGTCCATGTACACTACTCTAACACTCCTGTTCCAAAATTTGATGGAAACAGTGAGACATTCGGTACATGGAAGGCTAGAATGCTTTTGCATTTTGGTGGGATTGAAAGATATATGTTGAAAATCCTTAAGGATGGACCATATATACCCATGTCCCTTGGGGTCAGTCCTCTTCTTGATCCAACTGGAAGAAGAGGTTTAAGGGAAAAGCCAGAAGACCATTGGTCTGATGAGGATCGTAGACTTGTTGATCTGGACACCAGACTCAAGAACATGATCCTTGGGGCTGTTCCTGAAGATCTAATTCCAACACTTGTGCTGTTCCCCAGTGCAAAATCTATGTGAGACGAGTTAGTTATTCAGTTTGAAGGAGGTGATGACACTATTGTCACCAGAAAAGTTGCTTTGAACAAGAAGTATGAATCCTTCTTTGCCTTGCCCAATGAAAGTCTAACTGGTACATACACCAGATTTTCTAGCCTCATCAATCAGTTGAGAGGTTTGGGTGTAGAGAAGGATAAGGATATTCTTCTTGAGAAGTTTTGTGATATTCTTCCTTCCAAATGGGAAAACATGGTTCTTGTCTTAAGACAAGGTAAAACCTTGCACACTCATACTCTTACATCGCTCTATGGAGCAGAGTCCCAAGGTTGCTAGTGTAACTGAGCGAGATGCCATGAACCATGCCCAGAGTCCCAAGGTTGCTAGTGTAACTGAGCGACCTTGTGCTGCTTTAATGTCTGCTGAGAGTGTCCAGGTACACTCGATGAAGGAGATGTTGAACAGTTTCTTAAACTCTGGACTGACCACTGAAAACAGTGATGGTTGTAATAAAACTGACGATGATGATCTGGTCGCCATGATTGCTAAAACCTTTAATAGGTTTAAGCATAAATCCAAAAGTTTTAATGGCCCCAACAATGCTTCCAGCTCCAGCTCTCTGGATAAGACCAATCTTACATGCTATAAGTGTGGTAAGAAAGGTCATTTTATGAAGGAATGCAGATCTAGTCAGTTGAACAAACAAACTGGCCCCCCTGTCCCTAATTTCAATCGGCCTGATGATAGCTACAAAGCTAAATACAAGAAGCTTATGGCCCAGATTGCCTTCCTATCCATGGAAAAGAAAAAGGATCAGTGCTTAATGACACAAACTGAGGGAAAATGGGAGTACTCTGATGACTCATCTGATGATGAAGAAGAGGAAAGGGACATGTGCTTCATGGCCTTGGAAGATCAACAACAGCAGCATGTGGTGAAAGAAGATATCATCTCTGGAAGATGGGTGGACATCATACTGAAGAAGGTATGTGACTATGATAACCAGGTTGACTCTGAACTAAAACTGGACCTAGCTGAATCATTAAGTGGTGATTTGGCATTTGTGGAAACTGTAAGAGCTGATAGTGAAAGATATCTTGACACTATCCTAATTGAACTGAACAATGTTAAACCACAACTAAATGATTTGCAAAGTGTCCAGTTGGCTCTCAAGGAGTCAGTTTTAAAGATTGAGGCTTTAGAACTTGATAATCAAAAACTATTTTCTGATCTTGAAAGAGAACAAAAGATTATCAAGTCATGGGTAAAAGCATCTGGCAAAAACTATGATGCATTTTCAAGAACTATCGATGCCCAGAAGAATGCATGGAAATCTGGAGATCTGGAGATGGCAGCTCTCATACCAGATCTTCATGCATTGCCTCCAGCTCTCAAGGTTGAAACACCTTATGATCAATCTGAAGCTGTTGAAACTGAAACCTTTGAGACCACCCCCATTGAGGTTAAAACTGGAGCCAAACAGGCTAAAGCTCCAGTCAAAAAGGCCACTGGTAACAAGTCTTTACCTCAAAAGTCTAAGGTGCCCAAGACCCGACAGACTAAAGCACCAGTTGAACCTAGGTCCAAGGTTCAACTGCCTGAAGAAAATAATATTTTGGTTAATCTGGAAAGTCAACTCCAACTTTTGTCTCGGCAGGTTCAGAGTTGTACTGCCCGAATTAACAATCTGGAAGGAGGTTTATTACCTCCAGTTTTCAAACAAAATATTAATCCACTCTCTTTAATACCTAAACAAAAGAATGTTCCCCCTGGAACAAAATCTGGTAAAAATAAAGGGAGTAAGTATCAAATACCAATTGTTTTTACTCATGCACCTGGAGCTGGTGATAAAGCTCCAGATGCAGCCTCCAGTTCAACACCACAACTGTCAACTGTGGCTTCTGTAGAGAAGTCCAGTGGACCCATCAAGAAAAGATGGGTTCACAAAAAGAACTAATGATTTTTGTGTGTGTGTAGGGCGATCGAAAGAAGAATATCTGGTATCTGGACAGCGCTGCTGGCCGGACTATGACCGGATGTAAGCCCCTACTGGAAGAGTTCACTGTCCAAGATGGACCGACAGTGACGTTTGGTAACGATCAATCTGGAAAGACTGAAGGATATGGTGTGCTCAATAATGGACAAGTCGAATTCAAAAGAGTTGCATTTGTGAATGGTTTGAAATACAACCTGATCAGTGTCAGCCAACTTTGCGATGATGGCTTCAGAGTATTGTTCGATATTGCACAAGGCACCATATTTAACAAGGATTGGAAAGTGGTGATGATTACACCAAGAAAAGGAAATGTGTACATCATGGATATGGAACCAGCTCCAAAAGAGCAATGTTTCTATACCAAAGCTGATGAGGACACCAACTGGCTATGGCATAAAAGGTTATCCCACCTTAATTTCAAAAACATTAACAAGTTGTCTCGCAAACAACTGGTTGATGGGATACCTCAGATTTCTTTCAATAAAGAAAAACCATGTCCAGGGTGTGAGATGGGCAAGCAGAAGAGAGCCAGTTTTAAAACTAGGCAAAATTTTAGCATCACTGAACCTCTTCACATGCTACATATGGATCTCTTTGGTCCAGTGAATGTTCAAACTAGGGCTGGAAAGAAGTACACTCTAGTTGTGGTTGATGAATTCACCAGATACAGCTGGGTGGTATTCATCAGATCCAAAAGTGATGCATCTGCTGAAATCATCTCTCTCATTAAAATAATTGAGCTCAAGTATACTCGAAAAGTTTGTCAGTTGCGAAGTGATAATGGTACTGAATTCCAAAATAAGGTACTTGAAACATTTTGCAATGACACTGGCATCTCTCAAAACTTCTCATCAGTTCACTCTCCAGAGCAAAATGGAGTTGTTGAAAGAAAGAATCGTACACTGATAGAAGCAGCCAGAAGTATGCTATCTGAATCTGGTCTTCCCACCAGTTTTTGGGCTGAGGCAGTTGCAACTGCTTGTCACACCCAAAACCAGTCAGTCTACATCAAGAGACATAAGAAGACTGCCTATGAAGTACTCAGGAATCGTAAACCAAATATTGGATACTTCCATGTATTTGGTTGTCCAGTTTATATACTAAACGATTCCAGTCAGCTTGGAAAGTTTGATGCAAAAGCTGATGAAGGGGTATTTTTAGGCTATTCAGATATTCGAAAGGCCTTTAGAGTTTATAATTATAGACTCCAAAAGGTTCATGAGACAATTCATGTCACATTTGATGAGTCAACTGAAGCAATCAACAAGAGACCAAGCCTTGATATTTCTCCATTCATTCCAATTAATTTTGGTGAAACTAACCAAGTTCATCGGTCAGTTGTTTCACCGGAAGATTCTTCCAGTTACAACAAATTGGAATCAGTTAAGAAAAATAACACCACCAGTGACACATCATTCTATCCCTCCATCAATTTCAACTTACCACAAGAATTGGTAATTGGATCTGATGTACGTGCCACTCCAATATCAGCACCAGTTCAAACATTTACTTCTCCAGTTCTTCATGAAATGCCTTCTAATGAGGAATTTCATGATGCCAATCGAGACCTCATTGACTCTGATGAGGATGTAGAAGTTGTTTGGACTGATCCTTCTCCAGACGCTGTTGCAACTGAAGAAGATCGCCAGGTGACTTGCACTGATATTGTAGTTCACCAGCCTAGTCAATACACTAGATGGACTCGAGCCCATCCAATTGAACAAATTGTGGGTGATCCAACTAGTAGGGTTCAGACTAGAAGAGCCACCAGTGAGCAATGCTTAAACGTCACCTTCTTATCACTAATTGAATCCAAAGAAGATTGACGAGGCTATGGCAGACCCAAGCTGGGTGGAAGCTATGCAAGAAGAGCTCCTCCAATTTGAAAGGAACAATGTTTGGGAGCTTGTTCCTTGTCCACCAGGGTTAAAGAAAGAACCTATTGTTACCAGATGGATCTACCGAAACAAAATGGATGAAGATGGCCATGTTGTAAGAAACAAGGCCAGACTAGTTGCCCAGGGTTATTCTCAAGCAGAGGGCGTTGACTTTGATGAAACTTTTGCTCCAGTTGCAAGACTTGAAGCCATAAGAATTTTTCTGGCTTATGCAGCCCATCTGCAGTTCAAGGTCTTCCAGATGGATGTCAAAAGTGCGTTCCTTAATGGAACATTGGAAGAAGAAGTTTATGTTAAGCAGACTCCAGGTTTCATCGATGAGAAGCATCCTCATTGGGTTTATAGATTGAACAAAGCATTGTATGGTCTAAGACAAGCCCCAAGAGCCTGGTATAATACTTTAACTAAACATCTTCTTAAAAATGGCTTTCAAAGAGGTGCAATAGATAATACCTTGTTTATCTTGAAAGAAAGAGGTAATATCTTATTGGTACAAATTTATGTTGATGACATTATTTTTGGTTCAACTGATGATGCAATGTGTAAAAAGTTTTCTAAAATCATGTCATCTGAGTATGAGATGAGTTTAATGGGTGAATTAACATTTTTCTTAGGTCTTCAGATTAAGCAAACTGAAAATGGAATTTTCATAAACCAAGGAAAATATGTCAGAGATTTGTTAAGAAAATACAAATATGATTCAATCCCATCGAAAAACACACCTATTGCAGCACCATTGAATTTGGACTCTGACCCAACTGGCAAACCAGTTAACATAACTGACTATAGAGGTATGGTTGGTTCACTGATGTACTTAACTGCCAGTCGACCAGATATAATGTTTGCAACATGTTTATGTGCCAGATTTCAGTCTAACCCTAAAGAATCACATTTGCACGCTGTAAAGCGTATCTTTAGATACCTGAAAGGGTGTCCTAATCTTGGTCTTTGGTACCCCAAAGGCTCAGGATTAGATCTAATGGGTTATTCAGATTCTGATCATGTAGGTTGTAAGATAGATAGAAAATCAACAACTGGTGGTTGTCATTTCCTTGGAGGAAAACTGGTAAGTTGGACCAGCAAGAAGCAGACTTCAGTCTCTATGTCCACTGCTGAGGCAGAGTACATTTCTGCGGCCAGTTGCTGTGCCCAGATTCTCTGGATCAAGAACCAGTTACTAGATTATGGTCAGAAGTATACCAAGACCCCAATCTTTTGTGACAACACCAGTGCTATTGCTATATCTCACAACCCAGTGATGCACTCAAAAACAAAGCATATTGACATCAGGTATCATTTCATTCGAGATCACGTTATGAAAGGAGATATTGAAATTCATTTCATCCCCACTGACAAACAGTTAGCTGATGTTTTTACTAAACCTCTCGATGAGAAAACCTTTAAACATCTCATCAGCGAACTGGGAATGTTAAATCCTTAACTGGAGCTTTCTTTGTTATTGAACGCGTCAGTGACACTGATGAAGTTCTCCAGTTGAGGAGGTCCAGATAATCTTTGCTCGCCAGGCTATCGAACGCCTTTGTGATACTATCTTGGCACTAATTGATTTCTGGATCATCATTTTAGGGGGAAAGACTCAAAATAATTTTCTGACTAAAATTCGTTTTTGTTTGAAAATGCAACTGGAGAACTCTCCAGTTGGAAACTGGTACTGGACTGATCCTCCAGTTACCAGGTTCAGTCTTGTGTTATTTTTATAACGTTACAAATACTTGGTCAATATGTGTGACACGTGATGATACTCGAGTGTTTGAAACCACTTGATATCGTAATCTGACGTGTTTGAAACCATTTTAGTACTTGACAACTGTTTGTATTGGGAAAACAAAAAGTGAGTGGGAGCGTGGGTAAGATAAGCCGTCGTAGCATTTAATGCTGACATAGAAGCATTTAATGTTTACATGGCAAATCAATATTTTATTTCAAAATTCAAACCAACTTTGTTAAAAATATCTACAAAAAGGATTGTCTTTATTAAAATATAATTTTGGTGTTCATTGGGATCTTGAATCCCTTTATAAATACCCTTATTTACTCCGAACTCATTTACTTCCTTCTCTTACATTCCTTCATTTACTTCCAATCATCAAAATTGCTTCATTTTTCTCCTTGCTTCACAAATCAAAAACCCTAAATCCCAAATTTCATTTTCATTCTTCTATGGCTCCTAGATCATCTAGTTCAAGAGATGTAAATCTCTTGACTGTTCCATACAATCCCTCACCAGATGTCACTCAGGCACCTGGTGCCCCTAGTAGTGCTTCGGTCATAAAACTAAATTCAAACAATCCTATGGCCAGCCTACGAGGATCTCAAGGGTCCGATACCCTTATTGGTAGAATTCAAAAGTTTTTGAAGAATTCTCCAATAGGATCCTCATTCTCTCTAAACCCACGTAAGTTGTTTCACAACTACTTATGTGAGTTTTGGTACACTGCCGTTCTTTCTTCCGATTGTTCCTCCATCAGTTTCACATTAAAGGATGGAACAATCCAGTGTACCTTGTCAGCTGATATATTGAGGGACGCCTTACGCCTCAATTACTGGAGAGAGGGTGAATCTCCAGTCGTCTTGCCCCCAAATATAAACTTTCACCAAGTACTTCTTGAAATGGGACACAAGGAGTGTTTGGAGAATGGGGTGTTGAAGACAAAAGGTGCGATGACCATGAAGGGCCTTACACCTTCATGGAGGTATTTTTTTATCCACCTGGTGGAGAGCATGGGTGGGAGTTCTGGTGGACTTGACCAGATCAACTCCTCACAAGCAGAGATGGCTTATTGCTTGTGGAACGGATTGAGAGTGGACTTTGCAGATATTCTGTATAGAAGCCTAGTTCAAAAGCTGAAGGGCACAAGGGGTGTTTGTATTCCCTTTTCAAGGTTCCTTTCACTTTGTTTTAAGCAAATTCTGGGCAGAGAAGCATATAATAGTACAGATTCACCGTACACTGCTCCAGATATGCTAAGGAATCTAGACTCACTGGTATCTGAAGCTGGTGAGGTTGAAATTCCTGAACGAATGCAACTGGCATTCGCTTCAACTGATGCACCTCTTGTAGGTGAGTCAGAAAGGCAACTGGGTGGGCCTCAAAATAATGAGGGACCCTCCAGTGTGTCTAATGTTATGGTTGAGGATAGAGCAACCATAACTGAAGCAACCCCCATCACATCTATCCCTGGTGAAGATACTTCGGTATCTGATCCATCAACAGATGCACCCATCCAGGAAACTTGGGAAGGTCATCTGGAGACTGACCAAGTAACTGGTCAGCCCTCAGTTACATTCATGGATCTGGACATGAGTGTTAATGACGAGGAAATCCTTATAGAATCTTCGGATTCTGAAGGTACTGAAACAGACATGGAGATTCTTGATGCTTCTGTACAAGCACAAGACCCTTCATCTCCAGTCTCACTTCCAGACGCATCAATTTCATTTTCACCACCACAAGTAAATGTGCCTATAGATATATCTTTACCAACAAATTTCGCTCTTTTACCAACTGGCAATTCTCACTTGCTCGAGAAATGCCACCCCCACCGTCGCCGTTGTTCACACCTGAGCATTCTCAGCATGAACAACAATTTGTTTTTCTAGTCCTTTCTTCAATCACCACTCCAATAATTTCTTCAACTGCTGGCCTGACAACTGGGGAGACTTCCATCAGTTTGCCTCCTCCAGTTGCTCTAGTAGTAACTGCTAGTGGTCCAGTGACACCTTCTCCTTTGTCACTGGACAGTCAAGTTGTCTTACTACAAGCCGATCTCCAAAACCTTCTAACCAGGGTGGAGGAGATTCAAAAGACACTTGACAAGAACACCAAGTCCTTCTCCAGATACCACAAAGATCATTTGACAAACATTAAGGTGGTCGATCTGGAGATAAACAAGTTTTCATCTAATGAAGACTTGGTGTTCAGAAAGCTTAATGAGTTGGTCACTGGCTGCAACAATCTGGCTGGTACTCTAAAGGAAGCCTTTGACCTAACTCACTCCAAGGTCTCCAGTTCAATCTCCAACTTGCTAGGAAATACTGTCAGAACTTCAGAAGTTGACTTGAAAGAGATTGAAAGGCAGGTTAAGGAACTTATTGAAAGACCTGGCCTATATGTAACTGGCCTTGGAGAGCAGTTGATGACTTTGGTTGGTCAGAAAATAGAGGATACGCTGGGTGCTAGAGAAGAGCATTTGATTGAAAGGGTGATGTCTGAGATCACCAAGCTGGCCACTCCTCAGGTTGATCTGGCCCCACTTACCAGTGAGATCAACCAGTTGAGAGGCAGCATAGAAAGTTTGAACACCCAGATATCTCTACATGCTCAATCTATAGAGAAACTGACAACTGAAGTGGAAAATCTGAAGAAGATGGATGATGAGGTTAAGGATAAGGTTGTCTCCGGTTTGGATGAGGACTCCAAGATCTTGAATGAATTGAAAACTGGTCAAGACCAAGTTGTTGCAAATGTCTTGACCCATTCCAAGGAGACGAACCATTTATGGAGGTCCTTCAGGATGATGTGTGGCATCTTCAAAGAGTGTAAGGACATGCAGTCGTGGCAGCCTCTTGACCGGTTGCCATCTCACCCCTCTGAATGGGAAGCAATTAGGGCAGGTCTAGATGCTGCCAAGGGGGAAAGAAGTTCAGTCCTTACATGACCAGTTGCACCTGGAAGGACTCCATCTGGATCTGGAAGAGAATTGGTTGTGGCTACCAGTACTGAAGCTGGTGAGCAGAGTGTTAGGGGGAATGTTGGTTTGGACAAAGGTAAAGGTTTAGCTGGTGATGCATCTGCCCAGCCGGCCACTGAAGTAATGTTGGAAACTGGTAATGCTGATATACTCCCTCCAGTTTCAGATAGTGATAGTAGAAAACTGGCTAGACTTGGTAATGACATCAAAGAAAGAAAGAAAATGAAACAAAGAAACCAAGTTGAGGCCAGGGCACATCTTGCTCAGATTAAGTTGCTGGATATGAGTGATGCCAATCTACTGGGTATCACTAAGGATGAGTATGTTAGGGTTAAGAATGATCCTAGGATAGTTGACCAGTTGAATGAAATGCTAGATGTAGAACTGGACAGACACTATCAAGAGGATGAAGCTGAATTCGATGCCAGGAGCTTAAACATTTCAGTGGAGAAGGCCAAAGAGATTAGGGCTAGTGGGCTTCTAAAAAGAATTGCAAATGTCAAGAAGGTTGTGAAGAGTGTACTGGATCCACCAAGAAGAAGGATTCCACAACCAAGAAAACCACTAACAAGAGATGCAAGAGATGATGACCTTAGCACATTCGTTGAATCAACTGGCGAGGTATCCAATGAAGACATTAAGTCCGCTGTACTGGCTGCTGGTGCTGGGAGTATAAAAATCACAAATGAATCTGAAGCTAGAAACTACTACTCCCAGATCATGTCAACCAGAAAACATAGTGGTACTATTAATAGTGTCAATGTTACAATCAAGCCAGGCACCAAGGTTTTTCAAATCGAAGTTAAGTATACTGGTGGGCCACTGGTTAGAACTGATGATCCTGGTGCTATGCAATATGGATTCAACGAATGGGTGGAGATGGTAAATGTTTTGGATGCTAAGGCACAAAAGAATAGGTTCGAGAAAGCATGGGTAAACTTTCTAAGGGGGAAGATTCAACATAAAGAAAATCTTGAGCAAAAGTTGAATATTGACCCTGAAGATACTCAGCCTATCTCTTCAGTTGCCAAGAGAAGAAGAACTGGCGAAGGGCCATCTCATTAAGTTCATTCTTCAGTTTATCTACTTGTAATTTGTATTTACATTCTGTAACTTGTATAAATTTCATTCCCTTGTATAAATGAAGTTACCAGTTTGTAACCACTAGGTAGATAAAAGATTAAAATCTAACAAACCTAAAAGAAAAACCTAAGGCATTTATTGATCTATAAAAATGCCTTAAGAAACTTAGATAGATTTAAATCGAACAAGTCTCTATAGTTCACACTTGTATAGATACAAGAACTAGAAAAAGACTTAGACTATATTTCTAGACAAATAGGGGGAATTTGTTAGGACCAGTTCACCTGGAACTGGCCAGTCACCAGTTGCATCTGGTGACCCAGTAAAACTGGTGACCAAGAAGATTTGTCCAGAAATATATTGAAGTCCAGTTGCACCGTACAGTCAACGCAACTGAAGACTTCCTCCAGTTGAGAACTGATCAGTTGAAGAATCATTCCAGTTGAAGTCGAAAGACAACAAATGGAAGATAGAGAATGGCAATGGCAGCGAAGCCCAGTTGACATTCTAGTCAGTTACAAACTGGAGACCATCAGTGGAAAGCCCTTACAAAGCTTTACACTGATTACGAGGAATTGACTTGTATACTTTATGTACCTTTACCCGGATAATAAGCCTTGTCTTATTATTTAAGTAATAAAAGGTACATAAGGTGGTTGTGTAAAGTTGCTTTATCATGCGACTTTACACTGCTTTTTAAGGAATTAAATGTTATTCCTTAAATACTCTCAACCACATTTGTACGGCTAAAGTTAACATCCCAATGTTAACTTTGCCTATAAATAAAAGTCATTGCACAACCAAGAATTACAAGTTATTTCACAAAGACGAATAACTTCACACTTTGCAAACCTGCAATATTCTTGGTGAACTTGTGCAATCTTCTCTCAATCGCTAAAAGGAACATTTCACAACTTTAAGTGTTTCGATTGTCTTGAGAAATTCCGAGTATAGATCAATTGTATTTCATAGGTTTTTAGGATATTTACATTCGTGTATTATCTTGGTTCCGCATCAACCTTGTAATTTGTTTAATATCAATAAATAAATTACACATTGAAAAATACATATTGTCTCATCAAGTTATCTTACAAGTTATTTGTATTATTGCATTGTTCTTTACTTATTGTCTTTTATATAAGTAATCTATCTAGAACTTGGTATATACACACTGCAACTGGTCGTCTCCAGTTCAGTGCATATATTGCAAAGTAACTCCACCATCGACATAGAGGTGTCTTCAGTAGTACCATCTATCGAGTTGGGACTTACATTCTTCACTTTGGTACAAGATGTTTTCTATTTCTTTTACTCGTTGTGATATGATTATGATTATGAGTGGCTAAATACTTCATCATCTACTGAGATGAAGTGACACAATGAATATTGGTTGCATATTATTTTGAATTCAAGTTGATAATTAAACGTTTCATCGAGATCTTAATATATTGATATCTTATTATTTATTCTATTGCTTGTTGATGATGTATGAATGGTTTTAGTGGTAGCTAAGTCCAGAAATTCATTGTTCTAGTTGATTTGGTAGAATCAATAGGTGTTAATTCGTGGTAGCGAGTTGATAAACAACGATAGGTAATAGAATTCAACGTATTAACGGTTTGGTAGAATCGATAGATGAAATTGTTTAATAATAACAAAACAAATTGGTCAGTTAGGTAGATCTTAATTGAGAAGGTGGTAGCCGGATCTTTAGGATTGAATCAATTGGTTAATGGGTTCGGATTGGGTAATAAGCTAGGTGGCCAACTAGTGAGTTCCTTGTTTAAACTTAGTTATTAAAATCAACATATTTGAATTGGTATTAACTATAATGCAACCAAAATGAAATGTGTCATGGAGTCGAGGTAGATGATCCTTAAAATTATTGTTTTAAATCAATTTTTACTATCGTTTTAGGACGATCCTTGCCCCGGTAACACCGGATTTAATTATTTACTTTTGCAAAGTGACAATACGGTCACAAAAACCCCCCTCTTTACTTGAATTACTTTGTGTTAACAATTGCTTAACTTAGTCCTTGTGTTCGACCTGGTCTTACCACTTAGCTATACTATATACGATTGGGTCCACTGCCCAATAGTGTGTGGTAGTCGTTATTTTGTATTACTTGTTTAAAAATTTATAAACTCGATATTACACATCAAGTTTTTGACGCCGCTGCCGGGGACTTTTGTTTAAGTAGTTGTTTTATTTTGTAGTTCGATCCTTTTTCACATTCATTTGTGAGAGAGTTATTGTTTTACTAGATAGATTGTATTATATTTTCTTTTAATTATACCACAGGTGCGGTTGACGGTTTGTTTATGGTGATTGTGCAGGTTCTTGCTAGTTGATGAACACAAGAGCTTCTGGCCGACCTTTGCTTAGCCCATTATCTAATCCAGGGAAAGTCAGACGTCGACTTGTGTCAAGAGATAACCGAGAACCATCCACATCAGTCAAAATAGATTCAAAAACCGCAAATCAAGCTCCACCGGACCAAGCCTTGAAAGAGAAAGTGGTTAATAGTGCGGAAGCAGCAGCTTGGATTTTTAGAACAGAAGAAGACTCAGATACAGAAGAGAAAATTCAAACACCTGAACCGAGCAGTATTGTCATACCTCGAACCAACCTTAATATTAATCAACAACCGAGGAGAAACGGAATGGGTGATGAACAACCGTTAGATCCGAACTCCCGTCCTTACTGGGAACGAAGAAGAAACATACCGAATAACTGGGGCACAACTATTCTCCCTTCGGCTATTTCAGTAGATTTCTCCTTGAAAGGAAATCACCTCAAGAGTGTTGAAGAGGACAAGTTTGATGGGATTCGAAGAACCGACCCTTATGCACATCTTGAGAGGTTTGAGAAGATTTGCAGGTTATATCAGTATGGTCAAGGGCAAACTGAAGCTGTTAAACTTGAGCTATTTCCATTAACTCTCATTGGAGATGCAGCTGCTTGGTTTAAGGAGTTACCCGATAACTCATTCACCACTTGGGACGAACTTCGTGAAGGTTTTATTGATGAGTTCTATTCATTAAGAACTCAAAGGCAACTGGAAAATAAAATCAGAGGATTTACTCAAGACAGTGGTGAGGATGTTGTTGATGCATGGAAACGGTTTAAGGAAATGCTAAGGAATTGCCCCGGACATAGTATGGGTACTGAAGAAAGTTTTAAGATTTTCTATGATGGACTGGATAGAAAGACTAAAAGGGAGCTCGGTTATGCATTTGGGGGTAGTCTAAACAACATTTCCCCGAATGAAGGATACAAGATTCTTGAAGATATGGCGAAGGAGTATTCAACCAGAGACTTTTACGACCAGACGAATTTAGGGTTCTTTGGAGACTTTTCAAGCAGTTTTTACATCTTTGAAGATCATAGGATTGCTCGTGAGATTCAAGGCATTCAAACATCGTATTTCTTATCCTTTCAATTGTTTTCTTCACTTTGGTACAAGATGTTTTCTATTTCTTTTACTCGTTGTGATATGATTATGAGTGGCTAAACACTTCATCATCTACTGAGATGAAGTGACACAATGAATATTGGTTGCATATTATTTTGAATTCAAGTTGATAATTAAACGTTTCATCGAGATCTTTGTAACACTCTGACTAGGGCGGAAACACGAGATGCCACAGAACGACATGGTACAAAAAGATTAAGTAGAAAACATCAACATAAAGTTTTAAAGGACATTCAAATCTCAAAAGATTGCAAGTTCAAGTTGACGTTTAACAATCATTACATAACTAAATCCATAAACAAAAGACCAAATGTTTGCATTACATAAGTCCAAGCACATTACAAATAAGCTTCCAAAGAGACGGTCAAGCTTAGTACCTATTGCTCTATACCTGAAAAGCATGAAGAAAAAGTGTCAACTACAAGAGTTGAGTGAGTTCATAGGTTTTATATTACAACTAGTAATTAGTTCATATCGTAATATCATTTTACAAGTCACATATTATTTTCAAGAATTTCCAAAGTTTTGCCATGCCCAAACCGTATGTTCAATTCATAATATCCGACCATAAATAATATCAATAATATTTAGCCAAAGGCATAATTTGATGAGTTTGATCTTGAGCCACTACTAAGACCGGTTATGTCCCAATAATCAAATATATATAGCCCCAAATGATGAGATAATGAT
Organism: Erigeron breviscapus; assembly: GCA_034093135.1. Lineage (NCBI taxonomy): Eukaryota > Viridiplantae > Streptophyta > Magnoliopsida > Asterales > Asteraceae > Erigeron > Erigeron breviscapus. The sequence continues at coordinate 37,899,176 of CM067170.1, read as the reverse complement.
AAGCACATGCTGTCAATCACGTGCATAATAATAGCAAAGGGTCGTGCCATGGAGATGTTAGAAATCCAAAAATGGTGTTAAAATGCAATTATTTTAATAATGGAAGGAGTATTAGTGAAAGTTAGTCAAGTGTATAAATACTCCTTTCCATACCCAAAATTGTAAGCTTTTCCCCCATTTCCTTAATTAATCACAATAATTCAACCTCAATTCTCTCTGATCTTCATCTTCAACCTCCAAAACACACACTACACCTTTTCACACACTAACTCCATTTTTGCACAAATCGAGCTCAAATTTCTACTTAACAATTGGTATCAGAGAAAAATCAGTTAATCTGAACGATCCATAGCTCGATTTGCTGCAATTCTCATCCAATTTTCGAATTTTTTTATTCAAAATCGTTTTCACTGTTCATCAAAATTCACACTCTCAAATCACATAAAATCACAGTTATTTGTTCACCAATAGATTCGTGATAGTTGTAAACATAATCCTGTCAAGTTTCAAATTCCAATTCGATCTAAATCTCGAGATTGAATTTTTTGATTTTGGCGCGATTTTTTGGGTTTTGAATCTGTTGTGTTTGGTGTTGAATTTTGTTCATAGATTTGTTGCGGAGGTGAAAACAAACAGTTTGCAAGTTATTTCGTGATCTAACTCCCACTAATTCAAAAGTTATTGAAGCTTTTAAAGTCATTAATGGAGTTTTCATGGAAAACTGGTAAAATGATGAAGATGAACCTAAAACGATCTTCACTAAGACGATCTTCATAAGATCGTTTTGGTATTTGAAAGTTAATTGTAATACCTGTGCTGTGTGGATTGTTGAGTTGAGAAGTATTTGTTTTTGGCTAACTAATCCAGAAGGATTGGTTTGGTCAATACAAATTCTTGAAAAGAAAACAAGACGATCTTCACCAAGATCGTCTCATTATTCTGAAACCAAGACGATCTTCAACAAGATCGTCTCATTTCTTTTGAAGTTAAGACGATCTTCAATTCAAGACCGTCTCATTTCCTGATCGTTTCACTTTTCATACTTAGCCAAATTTCACCAAAATTTCCAAGACGATCTTCAATCAAGATCGTCCCAGTTCTTCAAGACCGTTTTATTTTTCAAGACCGTTTCAATTCAAGATCGTTTCATTTTCTAGACTTAACCAAATTTTCATCAAAATTCTAAAACGATCTCACCAAGGACTATTTTGTTCAAAACGATCTAGCTCAAGACGATCTTACCCAGAACGATTTTGTCAAGATCGTTTCATTTCCTGGTTAACTCAAGATCGTTCCAATTCCAATTCCAATATAAAAAAAAAAAAAAAAAAAAAGAAGATTTAAAATTTGATAGCATTAAAAAAATTTCAGGCCAATTTTCATCCGTTATCGACGCGGTTTTGGCGAAAATTTTTAGAAATTATCAAATTTTTCCTATGATCATGATATCCAAAGTTTACATGAAATTCTAAGTTTCGTGAGAACATATTTCGGCGAAAAAAATTTGGAGGGAAACCTGAAGTACAAAATCTCCAAATTTCAATTTTAATTCTTTCACTTCAATTTCAATCACAATTACCTTTTCATTTCATTTCACCCTTTGCTAAACAAAATGTCAAGTCCAAGTATCTCAAATTCAGTCAAAAATGATTTCGTCTTCAATTTGTGGTTAACTTCCTCACCCAAGACACCTACTTCATCTGAAGAGAAACTTCATAAAGGTGGACTGTGCTCATGTTGTATGACTACTCATTTGCGATCTGAAACAACTCCTTGTCAAGTGATGAAGATATTGATTCATTCGATTGCCACTGAAAATGTCAAGTTTCAAGAGGAAGTAGTCACGTTACAAGCTGAGAATGTCAAACTGAAAGAACAAATGATCTACTATCGAGCTGGAAATGTGAGACTTACAAATAAGATGAAAGAACTTCAAGTTGAATTTGGAGACCTTGCAGTTTGGAATGAAATTGACACACAAACTTTGAAGAAGAATGATGAGTTGAAGTCACAAATGAAAGCTGCGATAAAAGAACTTCAAACAGAATTGAAAACTTCCAACAAGAAGCTGAATGATAGTATCTTGGAAAGCAAATCAAGAGAACTTATTTTGCAAGAAAAGATTTCAAGTTTTCAATCTCAGTCAAAAAATGAGACATCTATATTCTTAACCATGGAAAGCAAGTTTATTGATGAGATGAACAAAGTTGAGAAAGAGAGACAAGATGTTTGCAACAAAATCAAGACTCTTGAAGAGAATTGTTTGCAATATCAATCAAATGAAACATCTCTACGAAAGAGAATCTCTGAACTTGAGATGGAATTGCAAACACAATCAACATCTTGTGACACTCAAAGTGATGATGGCTCAGTTTATCATGATGCAAGTCCAATATTTCCAACTGAACTTGATGCTCAAAAGAAAGTTTGCACTGAGTCCATCCCAAAGAGCTCAAAGATCAAAGTTTCATCTCCTGCTAAACATAAAGCTTCTCAATTTACTAACTATGCCTTATTCAAGGATAGAAAGTATTCGTCGAAGCCTACTATTGATGGAACACAGACTCTCATTCCATTCTTGTCATTTGAAGACAATACCAAGTTCATCTCTCAAGCAAAAGCTCAGTTGACCAAGATCAAATGGAAACCTGTCTACAAACCAAAGTCAACTGAGTCAAAGACAATCAAATACACACTTTGGCAACTCTATGAACTTGCACCAAAACCAATTACCGTGCAAAAAGTGAATGTCTTTGCATCTCCACTGCGTCCACAAAAACTCAACTTTTCAAAAACCTCGAGTTTTCACCTACCATGGACTGCAGATTCTATTCGTCGAATCGATGACACGTACATTTGGAATGTCAAGACAAAACCGTTGGGCCTACACAAAAATGGGTCCCAAAGGTTGTTTGTAAGTAATTCGATGAAATGGCTTATACACATGTCAGTGTATAACCCGGGCTAAAGATGTTGTTTATTGGACTACTACTTCATAATAGTTGATTCCCCAGTTTCGACTTCAAAGAGACATGATGAACATGTTGCCACACATTCATCATGAGGAGAAGAAAGAGGAAAATGAAATTGAACAATGTGTGTGCTTTCTTGGATTTTGATGGGGAGAAAGAAGAATTCATCAGTTGAGGGGAAGAAAGATAAATTGTTGACTAAAGTGATCCCCAAAATTTTTCTTTGAAGATAGTTATCGCCAACGTGGTGGGTACGCCGCGGGTACACCCTATACATAAGCGTTGGTGGTACGCAAATATGATTGTTTGATCGGGGAAGTTTGTGATGAAAAAGATGTTTGTCCAATTGCTTCAAGAGAAAGATTCATTAATTAAGGGGAAGTGTGACAAAGTTAAGATTGTCAAGAAGAGGCTATCATGTTCAAATCTAAAGAGCCAAGATCAAGTTTCCGCAATGCTCATACTCTGAGAAGTTCAAGACTTAAAGATACATCTTTAAGGTAAGTGTGAAGATTAAAGACGTAAAGCCAAGTTTGATGGAAGATCTTGAAGACAATGAGAAAGCTTCGAAGACCTTCATCAACAAATTCGTATTTATAGATGATATCGTGCATGAATTACATTTCAACACCAAGGGGAAGAATGTTAGAAATCCAAAAATGGTGTTAAAATGCAATTATTTTAATAATGGAAGGAGTATTAGTGAAAGTTAGTCAAGTGTATAAATACTCCTTCCATACCCAAAATTGTAAGCTTTTTCCCATTTTCCATAATTAATTCCAATAATTCAACATTAATTCTCTCTCATCTTCATCCAACCTCCAAAACACACACTACACCTTTTCACACACTAACTCCATTTTTGCACAAATCAAGCTCAAATTTCTACTTAACAGGAGACGACCATAAATATATAGTAGTTAGAGCACCGCGAGGCCGGACTGGCAATGCAGGTGGCCACAAAGGCAGACCAAACATCCCACCGTTACCTATAGTAGTGGATGAGGGGACAAATCCTAGTTGCGCAACCCCCTAACTACAGGCCTCTTATTGAGTTAATAGTAGTGTACCGGGGACATCAGTTTGACAGTACTCAAGCTCATCATATAACATACAACACATTGAACATACAATAAGTCCCATAAAATCATCATTTAACCAATTATAACATTTTCATAAAGAAAGTCATTTTGATATATCATGCTTTTCACCCCGTAAGTTAAACATATAAAAGCGTTTGAAAAGGGGCTATGACTCACTTGATTTTGGGGATGATATGGGCTGATCAAAAGTGATTCCTTCGCTTAGATTTGCGGCGCCTCAAGCAAGCCTAAACCATAATGTATATATTCACGACGTAAGTTCGCGTGACATGAACTAGTGAGCTAGATCATGAGATGTATACTAGTAGACTTGCCCTTCTTTGGTTGTTATTAGTTTATGGAGTTAAAGTGTGTCACATTGTTCATAATGTTTGGTTGGAAGATATTTGATGGAGAAAGTCATTTTCTCACTATACGTAATTTAGCATTGTTGGAATTTCGGTATCTTGACTTTGATTGTCATGGTTTCCATTGTGAGTTTTACTCATTCTTGATACTTGTCATTAGTTACTTAATAATACTCGTTTTTGTGAATATTTTCTGATTTATAAGTATTTATTTAATTTAATATTATTTATTTTATTGATTCATTAGTTAAATAATTCCTTAAAAATACTTTTAAATGCCATAATTGTCTTCATAAATTATGAATAATTATAATTGAGTTATATACTGATTTTTATGCTTTTTAACTTATAATTTTATGTTTTATATAATTATTTGTGTATTTTTCCATTAATTTAATAATAGTGATTAATTAGTGATTTTTACATAATTATTTACCTTTAAATCATGTAACACTTGTTTGTTAGCTTTTAATTATTTTCTCCAGTAGGTTTGAGTTATTTTTACCATTGGTTATGATGATTTAACCACATTCTTGATTTACATAATTTATTTATTGATTTACATGTCCTTTAATTACCATTTAAATTCAATAATTCATGGAAATTCTTAGAAATCACCACACACCATTTTGGTTAAAAATCTCAGGCCTTTTAGGAAACTTTTATCAATAAAAATTCATATCAATTCAACCTCTCTTGTGTCTTGCTTATTTTGAGGACTTTACGCTTAAAAATCGTTAACCAAAATAGTGATTTTAGCCTCATTTCTTAAGCAATTAAAATGCTTCAAAAAGGGTTTTCATTCTTGTTTCATTATTTACAGAAAGTTCATCATATTTTGGTGTTCCAAGTCGTGATACTGGTGGTGGTGTGATATGTGCAATTTAGTGCTTTCGGTTAGTGCTTATTTGACCCGAAAAGATGATTTTTGAGCTTATTATTGTCATGAACCAAATGACTTGAGTTTTATACTTTTGAAACAACTTATTTCCAGTAAGTTTAAGATATTTTTCTTGTCCTTTGATTATGGTGCAAGTGTGTGCT
>CM067170.1:37877696-37892710 GCA_034093135.1 Erigeron breviscapus | reverse complement strand
TCCTATTCATGTTGTCCCTCCCCAAGGTAATCAACAAAGAGGCGAGTGTTTTGGATGTGGTAGTCGTGCACACTACATAAGAAATTGTCCGAAATGGGTTGGACAACAAGCTGAAGTGGCAGAGCCGGCAAGGGAAACTTACGTGGGACCTCACCCCTTGTGTGGAAGGTGTAATCGCCATCACTCTCCCACTATCCAATGTGGGACTTGCTTTAATTGTAATCGAATCGGGCACGAGGCTAAGATTTGTAGAGCACCGAAAGCGATACCATTGAATGTAACGCCTCTTCAAACCATCTATCCCCAAGCTGACCACCCTCGGAGCCATCAAGGTGTTTGTTTTGTGTGTGGTAGCCCCGACCTCTACCGAGATGCTTGTCCTAGATGGACTGAACCACAAGCCCAAGTGGCGGTTCCTCCCGATCAACTACAAATAGTCGTTTATAACCAAAGTCGTGGCCAACAAGACCATCAAGTTCAACCTCGTAGCCGAGCTTTTGCAGAGAAGGGCAAAGGAGACCAAAGTGATCCTAACGTTGGTTAAGGTACATTCCTCCTAATGGTTGTTATGTTACTACACTATTCGATATCGAAACCGACTATGAATCTCGTTTATTCTAACGTTACTCCTTTGAGTTACATTCGTTCGTGTGTTTTGGAATTATATGTTTGCAATTTTGACTGTTTAGCGACTCACTAACTAAATTTATTCAAATACCCCGTGTATCTATCTCGACTCTAAAAGACGACAAAACTCCTCATTTACTTGGTGCCTATGATCTAAAGATTCTTGGCGAAAAAGTGAGTGTAATCTGGATGCCACCGGGTAAGGCAGTTCTAAAGTTGCGTAGTAGGGTTACTAGTGTAAAATATCTAACGGTAGGATTCTTAGGGTTCCGTGTAAGTCTTCCAACTTAGGCGTCCTTAGAGCTACCATCCCAAGAATCTGAAAGCTAACGTCACCCTTGTTAATCTTGAGTCTCCCGAGGACTTTCCGGGTGACTTACCGGGCTTGTCCCATCTCGTTAACTTAAATTTCGTTTATGCTCAACTTCCCAACATCGCGCGCGTAGTCAAAGCCCTTATAGACTTCTGAGACGTGGATAAGCATGTAGTGAAAGACGGGAGAGAGATTGGAAGAAAAACGAATTGGAATGGACTTCGCCGTGAAGTCGCCGACGTCAAGAAGTGATCATGATACGACGAAATCGGTAAAAATTTGACCACTCGGCACATTGGTGTTTAGAAGAAATGGGTTAGGTACACAAAGACTCGATTTCTGTCCTTCCAGATAAAGAAAGTCGCTCAACCCCAATTCAGGGAGCCATCCAATGAGCAACGGGCACTCAACCCATCGTGAGATTTGATCACATGTGAAGATAATGTACTTATAACCATGGCGGAAATCCTGTACAATGACGGTTGTTACGCGAGTATTCGGATGTCACTGACCGAAGCACCAAGTAGTAGAGATGTTATTCTCCACTGGGACGAACCAAGAATCAAAGAAAGCCAAGGTAGCGGGTTAGGATTTCTAATAGGAATGACAAGAACAACTTCTCAAGCTAAGAAAATAGCCAGCTAGCTCACATGCTAAGTAAGGAGTATGCCGGCGTGAGGCTGAGACCGTGAGAGTTGAAAGTGGGTGACTTTGTACGTTTGAAAGTATCACAGTGGATAGGCGTCATCCGATTCGTGAAGCGAGGCAACCTCGGGCCGAGGTATAACTGTTCTTTCAAGATCCTCAAAAAGGGTTGGAAAAATTGCTTATCGAATAGAATTACCACAAGAGCTTAGCGGTGTACATGATGTGTTTCATAATTGCAACCTACGCAAGTGGTTGGCGGACCCTACATATCATGTGTCTATGGACGAGATTAGGGTTGATTCGAATTTGACTTTTATTGAAGAACCGGTAGAGATCTTGGACCGCCGAGTCAAGAAACTCAAGAATAAGCTCTACACGATTGATAGGGTTAGGTGGAAACGCTGGGCGTGGAGCCGAGTTAAGTTGGGAGCGAAAGGATTACAGGAAGTCTAAGTATCCGCATTTATTTGCTAATTAGGGTTTTGTTGAATTTCGGGACGAAATTCTTTCAACGGGGAATAATGTAACATCCGTGAATTTTGACCGTTTGACTTTACGTGCAATTTGACTAACAATTTAAGTTAACGAAATAGTTGGGTCGTTTTGTGATTAAATGACAACGTGGTATACTCGTCGGGTCGATAATATGTTTTAATCGGTGTTTAAATGCCTAACGTTTGTAATTTGGCTTGGGATGAGAAGCGGGTCGGCCCGTGGGTAGTCCACAACCCACCAGACCCAACCTCCCTCCTTATCCCTTCTCCCCCTCTCATTTTCTATCTATCTTTTTTCTCTCTTTTCTCCTCCAAGAAACACACACAAACACATACCTCTCTCTCTCTCTAGATTCTATCTCTCATATTGGGAATTAAGCAAGATTTTGTTTGGGGTTTTCATCATCAACCTCATCTTAACAACATATCAAAAATTTGGGTTTCAAAGTGCAAGATTTCTAGCCATTTCGGGTCAAATTCGGGTTAGAGACTAGGTGAAGGTTTTGGTAAGTCAAATTCATTCCATTTACTTCTATTTATGTTTGTTTATCTATTTCTAGTTGGTGTCCAGCCATTTCGAGCCTCGAATCGAGTCGAAACTCGTTTTAGGTCAAGTTAGGGTTTCGATTAGGGTTAGAGCGATTTGTTATGATTTTGATGTTTTGGGTCGAATTTGTGGATTGGGTTGTGTTTATTTATGGTTAATGGTGTTTAATTATGCTTCAAATTGAGTTACAAGTTCCTACAAATCGATTTGAGTTGGTTTGGGTCGAATTTAAGGGTTTTGGGTTGTTGTTGCTGCTGCTGGTGCTGCTTGTGGTTCTGGCCAGAAAAGGGCCACTGCGGCGCAGTGGCTTAGGCCTAGCCCACTGCGGCGCAGTGGCTAAGGTCTGCCCAGTTCCTGGTTGTCCCACTGCGGCGCAGTGGGAGGGCATAGTCCCCACTGCGGCGCAGTGGATTCTCTCGGCCATTCTCGCTCCTTAGCCCACTGCGGCGCAGTGGGCATGGTTTTGGCTCACTGCGGCGCAGTGGATACTTTCGGGGAAATTTTGCGCGTCAGTTTTAAAACGTCAATAACTTTTGATCCGTAAGTCCAATCGAGTCATATGACCTATTGTTAGAATCGTAAGAGAGTCTAGTTTCATGTTATGACACTCGTTTTATATGAACCTTCTTCCATTTCAAAAAGTGTCGAGTCAAAGTGTCTTGTTCTTACTCGTTTAAGTTGTAAAGGCGTTTAGGGTTTGCGATTTGGCCTAATTGTGCTAACCCAACTTGTTTAAGATTATATAGTTGACATTATGGTATTATGATGTATATGTATAGGTTGTGGCCGTGTGGATCCTAATACTCGCTATTAATCTCTTATTAACTCGACTTAAGCTTCTTTGCCGATCAAGGTGAGTTTCGTATCTCCCTACTCACTTGAGATCCGGGCTGAAAAGTGTAAACCTGGTGTGTTTACTTGCATTTATTGATTGATTGATTGATTGATTGATTGTTTTAGTTGTTGGATTGGTGTGATGGTTCCTTTCGTTTGATTGGTTAAATTGGTTTGAGTATCGAATTGTTGAGATGATTTTTACGTTCGAATGACTTAGTTATATTTGTATGTATCTAGTAATATTAGGATAGATGTACATACATGAAAGTCGGTTATGCCTTCGTCGGATTTTAGATGTGGTGGGAAGGCTGCGGGTGACCCTATATATAAGCATCTGAGACTCGAAGGAAGTAGAATCCTCTGAAGTATATGTACGTATAGTTGGTTTAAATTGTGATTGGTGGCTTATGGTTGTCGAATGTTGATTAGTGGGTTAAAATTGACGATTATTGATTATTAGTTTATGGTTCATCATAGGTTGATTGACTTGGTTAATGTTTTGGTTAAGTATTAATGGCCGATGTTGATGAATGGTGATTATTGGTTTATGATTGACGTTTATTGATTGATGACTCAGGATTGGCGAATATTGATTATTGATTCATATTCATCGTATATCGATCGTTGGTTTATGATTTATGCATTTACATTTGATTGTAAGCATTGCATACTTTATTGTTGGACCCTCGGCAGGGGATTTGCCGGCATCCTGGTGCATAGATGTATGCACCCATTTTGGATGTAGACCTGACCCCGAGTATATAGACATATATATCTCGATGATTTTGAGATACAGCCTTGTCCATTGCGATGGCAGAAGGGTATCGTTGCATACGTGATTGAAGGTCACGCTTGGGATAGGCATATTTGCTTATTCATACATTTGGCACTTGCATTGACACGCATATCATTTGTGCATTCGCATTACACATTCACTTGTCTTGTGTAATCTTGTTGTTGGGCGATGTTGTGTTATGTAGAGGCTCACTGTAAGTCATGTCTAGCCTCTGTTCTTATATTGTGATTATTGTTGTTGGTTCTTTACGAACCATTACTACGAACTCACCAACCTTGTGTTGACTATGCTTAGTACACTTTTCAGGTAACCAGGTTATTCAGGACGTGGAGTTTGATTGTTTGCTTACTGTTGAACCCGGGCTGGACTGATATGGATCAAGGATCCATTTGCCTTATGTTGCATTGTATTTAGGATTGATAGCCTTCTTTTGTTGTCGTTTGTAATCTTGATGTTTACTCGCTCCTGTGGTATTTTGAGACTTGTTCCCCTTATTGTATGGATTCACTGAATCCTCTAATTGCATTTAGTTTGTTCTATTGTAATTCCACCTGGTGCTATGTGATTTCCGTGATATTCCGAGCCTCGGCTTGGGGTGTTACACTTTTACTTTCTCCAATAGAAAAAAAGGTGTTACATATATTTTACCTTATAAATGGGCAATGTATATAATTTACTTCTATGCATATTATTAAATAAAAAAAATATGAAGTGACATAAAAAAGGTATGTTCTATAAGAACACCACGTATTCAAAGTGATATTCGCCTAATGACTTTATGACAAATGAAACGGTGGGTTGTTTTCTAGTTTATCTCTCTCACATTCTTTATTTTCTATCCCAATTATTTTTTCTCTATATAGATGAAGAAGAAGAGATGGAGGGATAGATATATAGATATAAAAGAATGAGGAGGAGGAAGAGGTGAACGGAAACAGAGAAGAAAGAATAAAATAATGGGGGGTTGAAAGTGTGTAGACAGTCAAAGAAAAAGGAAGAAGAAAAAGAATTAAAAAAGAAGCGGGTGTGAGTTGCACGCAAACTCATGCACGGGTTTTAAATATATATAGGGAATTCTATAAATAGGAGAGCATATGTTTGTGATTAAAGAGAAAAGATTTTAGTGAAAGAAATATGGTAAGTGTAAAAGATATCATGAAATCCACTAAAAAGGTTGGAAATGAAGTTTTGATGGTTGAAATGAGGTGGCAAGACATATTGGTGAGTGTTGAGGGTTCGGATCTCATGATACCCTCCACTCTAACAAACTTCTTTATAGAAATAAATTCAGTAGTTGGTATAGTCCATAAATGCACTTTTCATATTACAAAGTAATAGTTAGAGAAATAAAATCAATATTTAGTATAATCCATAAATTTGGTAGTTGGTATCATTCATAATGCATTTCAAGAATTTAACTATTAACTTTATATTTGCAATGATTATGTGTTCTTAATAAACAAACTTATATTAGATGTAAAAAATATATCATTTTAAAGTTTTTTTTTTGAGATACTCGAATTATACGAAAAATTTAAAGGTAATTTAGAATTCGATTTGTGTATCCAAATAACCAATTTGAAATTTGCCTTACTAATCCGAATCAAGAATAACACGATCCAATTAACTCATTTTTTATTTGGATTTGGGATAAACATAATCCATTTATGTTTTAAGGCTATCAATCAGGTCAACGTGGGTCGACTAAGGTAGATTCAGGTTGGATTGGCGGGTTGAAAATTGTTGACCCTTACCCGATCCATTAAAAGTTTCAAGTGAGAAACTTCAACTCAGCCCCAACCGAGTCAGTCAATTTGGGTAGACATTTTAATGCATGGTCAAGTGAGTTTAATGTTAATGATTTCAAATGGTTTGGTTAAATGATGTAACACCCCAAATTTCGCAGTATTACTATATTATTAAAAGTAATATATATATATGAATAAATAGTTATTTAAAAATATAAATATAAATCAAATGTCGGACCTAGTATATATATATATATATATATATATATATATATATATATATATATATATATATATATATATATATATATATATATATATATATATATATATATATATATATATATATATATATATATATATATATATATATATATATATATATATATATATATATATATATATATATATATATATATATATATATATATATATATATATATATATATATATATATATATATATATATATATATATATATATATATATATATATATATATATATATATATATATATATATATATATATATATATATATATATATATATATATATATATATATATATATATATATATATATATATATATATATATATATATATATATATATATATATATATATATATATATATATATATATATATATATATATATATATATATATATATATATATATATATATATATATATATATATATATATATATATATATATATATATATATATATATATATATATATATATATATATATATATATATATATATATATATATATATATATATATATATATATATATATATATATATATATATATATATATATATATATATATATATATATATATATATATATATATATATATATATATATATATATATATATATATATATATATATATATATATATATATATATATATATATATATATATATATATATATATATATATATATATATATATATATATATATATATATATATATATATATATATATATATATATATATATATATATATATATATATATATATATATATATATATATATATATATATATATATATATATATATATATATATATATATATATATATATATATATATATATATATATATATATATATATATATATATATATATATATATATATATATATATATATATATATATATATATATATATATATATATATATATATATATATATATATATATATATATATATATATATATATATATATATATATATATATATATATATATATATATATATATATATATATATATATATATATATATATATATATATATATATATATATATATATATATATATATATATATATATATATATATATATATATATATATATATATATATATATATATATATATATATATATATATATATATATATATATATATATATATATATATATATATATATATATATATATATATATATATATATATATATATATATATATATATATATATATATATATATATATATATATATATATATATATATATATATATATATATATATATATATATATATATATATATATATATATATATATATATATATATATATATATATATATATATATATATATATATATATATATATATATATATATATATATATATATATATATATATATATATATATATATATATATATATATATATATATATATATATATATATATATATATATATATATATATATATATATATATATATATATATATATATATATATATATATATATATATATATATATATATATATATATATATATATATATATATATATATATATATATATATATATATATATATATATATATATATATATATATATATATATATATATATATATATATATATATATATATATATATATATATATATATATATATATATATATATATATATATATATATATATATATATATATATATATATATATATATATATATATATATATATATATATATATATATATATATATATATATATATATATATATATATATATATATATATATATATATATATATATATATATATATATATATATATATATATATATATATATATATATATATATATATATATATATATATATATATATATATATATATATATATATATATATATATATATATATATATATATATATATATATATATATATATATATATATATATATATATATATATATATATATATATATATATATATATATATATATATATATATATATATATATATATATATATATATATATATATATATATATATATATATATATATATATATATATATATATATATATATATATATATATATATATATATATATATATATATATATATATATATATATATATATATATATATATATATATATATATATATATATATATATATATATATATATATATATATATATATATATATATATATATATATATATATATATATATATATATATATATATATATATATATATATATATATATATATATATATATATATATATATATATATATATGTATATATATATATATATATATATATATATATATATATATATATATAAACAGAATATAGTTATATGAATACAGAATATGATACAGAACCAATATATGATACAGAAGAGGATGAAAATATATTAGATATCGGTTTTAGTAATTTTGAAAAAGAAGAATGTGACTATAGTCTATGGGAATATTTAGAAGCAAAAATAGAGTTACACGATTATAAATTAAAAGAAATAGACCATAAATTAAACCAGTTAGATGATTTAGTAAATAAAAAGAAAAAACATAGAAAAAGCACTACATACAAAAAAGAATACAAACCTTATTATAAAAATAAATACGTGAGAAAACCACAGACAAGAAAATGTAAATGTTTTATATGTGGAAATGAGAATCACTTAGCAAATAAATGTCCTGATAGAGGTAAAAATATAGAAAGAAGTAATTTAGTAGAACAAATAGGAGAATATGAAATAGAATTAGTAGAAGCAGGAGATTCAGATAATGAATCAATTTATAGTATATACAGCGATAATGAAGAAGATAAAGCAGTGTCTAAAGTTACATATACATATGTTAATACAGAACAAGAATGCACACATAAATGGATAAATAGAAGAGGAAGTAATCACATAACATGTTTTATATGCGGAAAATGGCCAAGTATAGAAAAAAGATCACAATGTGCAGAATGTTTTAAAGAAATATGTTGTATATGCCTCAGAGAAATATTTAATATAAATATGATAGAAGAACATGAATTTCAAGTAAATACAGGAACAAGTACACAAAATGATAAAATAAAATATTTAGAAGCAAAAATAGAGTTACACGATTATAAATTAAAAGAAATAGACCATAAATTAAACCAGTTAGATGATTTAGTAAATAAAAAGAAAAAACTTAGAAAAAGCACTACATACAAAAAAGAATACAAACCTTATTATAAAAATAAATACGTGAGAAAACCACAGACAAGAAAATGTAAATGTTTTATATGTGGAAATGAGAATCACTTAGCAAATAAATGTCCTGATAGAGGTAAAAATATAGAAAGAAGTAATTTAGTAGAACAAATAGGAGAATATGAAATAGAATTAGTAGAAGCAGGAGATTCAGATAATGAATCAATTTATAGTATATACAGCGATAATGAAGAAGATAAAGCAGTGTCTAAAGTTACATATACATATGTTAATACAGAACAAGAATGCACACATAAATGGATAAATAGAAGAGGAAGTAATCACATAACATGTTTTATATGCGGAAAATGGCCAAGTATAGAAAAAAGATCACAATGTGCAGAATGTTTTAAAGAAATATGTTGTATATGCCTCAGAGAAATATTTAATATAAATATGATAGAAGAACATGAATTTCAAGTAAATACAGGAACAAGTACACAAAATGATAAAATAAAATATTTAGAAGCAAAAATAGAGTTACACGATTATAAATTAAAAGAAATAGACCATAAATTAAACCAGTTAGATGATTTAGTAAATAAAAAGAAAAAACTTAGAAAAAGCACTACATACAAAAAAGAATACAAACCTTATTATAAAAATAAATACGTGAGAAAACCACAGACAAGAAAATGTAAATGTTTTATATGTGGAAATGAGAATCACTTAGCAAATAAATGTCCTGATAGAGGTAAAAATATAGAAAGAAGTAATTTAGTAGAACAAATAGGAGAATATGAAATAGAATTAGTAGAAGCAGGAGATTCAGATAATGAATCAATTTATAGTATATACAGCGATAATGAAGAAGATAAAGCAGTGTCTAAAGTTACATATACATATGTTAATACAGAACAAGAATGCACACATAAATGGATAAATAGAAGAGGAAGTAATCACATAACATGTTTTATATGCGGAAAATGGCCAAGTATAGAAAAAAGATCACAATGTGCAGAATGTTTTAAAGAAATATGTTGTATATGCCTCAGAGAAATATTTAATATAAATATGATAGAAGAACATGAATTTCAAGTAAATACAGGAACAAGTACACAAAATGATAAAATAAAATATTTAGAAGCAAAAATAGAGTTACACGATTATAAATTAAAAGAAATAGACCATAAATTAAACCAGTTAGATGATTTAGTAAATAAAAAGAAAAATATAGAACAAGAAACATCACAAATGAGTGAATTAGTTCCAGAAGAAAATATATATTTACAAACAAATAATAATGGAAATACAAATATGATAAATTTACAGTGTAGATTATGGATAGATAATAATATATTTTTTGACTTAAAAGGAATATTAGATACAGGAGCTACAAAAAGTTTAATATCATATAGTTTAATACCAAATAAATATCATAAAAAATTACCTTACAAACTAAATAATAGAACAATAGAAGACAGAGTAATACAAATTACACATTGCTTAGAACAAACTAAAATACAATTCTTAGATTTCTCAGGGAATTATAGTATTAAATATGACATGCCACAAATAGTAATAAATCCTGAAAATATAAAATCACGAGATTTTGTTATAGGATTAAATTTTATCTTTAATCTACAAGGATCAATTACAATTTCAAAAAACATGATTACACTTAGTAAAAATACATATAGTTACCCTACACTTAGATATACACAGACATCAGAGTTTGCACAGAAGCGTGGTGGACAAGGAAATTTAGAATTTTTAAAAACACAAAATCAACAAAATCAAAATTATTCATTAAATATAGAAAATGAAGCCATAAAACTATTAACAGAATTCATGTCACACGAATTAGAAAAAGGCAAAGATGTTAGTAAAAGTATAAATTATCCTATGATATTACATTTAGAAAAAAGAGGATTAATAGGAGAAGATATTAAAAAATCAACAGTAAAATATATTTGTAAATTTAAACTAAAAAACTCAGACATTATAATTAGAACAGCAAATATAGAATATAGTCCTTTAGATAAGGAAGAATTTAGAAAACAAATACCAGAAATGTTAGAACAAAAGTTGATTAGAAAATCTGAAAGTCCTCATAGATCAGCAGCTTTTGTAGTAAGAAATCATAGTGAAATTAAAAGAGGAAAAGCTAGAATAGTATATAATTATAAAAGATTAAATGATAATACAGAAGATGATGGATATAATATTCCAAATAAAGACAGTTTAATTAATTTAATACAGAAAAAGAAAGTATTTTCAAAATTTGATTTAAAATCAGGATATAATCAATTACAGTTAGAAGAAAGTTTTAAACCATGGACAGCTTTTACATGTTCTGAAGGCCAATTTGAATGGAATGTTCTTAGTTTTGGTCTAAAGAATGCACCATCAATCTTTCAAAGATTTATGGACAGTATATTTCTTAAATATAATTTTTGTTTAGTTTATATTGATGATATTTTAGTTGCCAGCGAAACAGTGCAGGAACATGAAAGACATTTACAACAGATCTTCGAAGAGATTAAAAAGAATGGTATAGTAGTTTCAAAAAGAAAAATGGAATTATTTAAAAGAAAAATATCGTTTTTAGGATTAGAAATAGGTAATGGTAAAATAGAATTACAACCACATATTTCTACAAAAATCTTAGAATTTCCAGAAAAATGCGAAAATCTTAAACAAATTCAAGCATTTTTGGGATTAGTTAATTATGCTAGAAAATTTATACCAAACCTTTCAAAATTAGTAGGACCACTATATAGTAAAACAACAAAAAATGGTCAAAGACATTTTAACACAGAAGATATAAAATTAGTTAAAACAATTAAAGAAGAAGTAAAAAAGATAAAACCTTTAGAATTACCATTAGTAACAGATTATATAATAGTAGAAGTAGACGGATGTAAAGAAGGATGGGGAGCAGTTCTTCTTAGTAAACCAGATCAATATAGCTCTAAAAATACAGAAAAAATTTGTTCATATACAAGTGGAAATTTTAATAAAGCAGGAACAAATTGGACAAGCTTAGATTTTGAAATACAAGCATTAATAAATGCAATAGAAAAATTTAAAATATTTTTACATAAAGAATTTACAGTTAGAACAGATTGTGAAGCAATAGTAAAGTTTATTAAAAATGATCAAAGTAAAAAAGTTAATAGAACAAGATGGGTAAATCTACAAAATATTATACAGGGATGTGGTTACAAAATAAATTTTGAACATATTAAAGGAAAAAATAATGGGATAGCAGATATGTTATCTAGAAACATTAACAGATTATTTGATGCAGATGGATCCAAAGGATAAAGGAAAAAGAAAACTTATACAGCCTAGACAGATAAAAAGAGTTTCATCATCTATGGAAACTTGTACAGAAATCAACAGAGAAGATAGATTAATGCAATCAAGCATGAAGGCATTAAACTCTCTACAGACAGAAATGATAAACAGTCAACAGAATACAGGATTAGAAGATATAAAATTAGTTAAAACAATTAAAGAAGAAGTAAAAAAGATAAAACCTTTAGAATTACCATTAGTAACAGATTATATAATAGTAGAAGTAGACGGATGTAAAGAAGGATGGGGAGCAGTTCTTCTTAGTAAACCAGATCAATATAGCTCTAAAAATACAGAAAAAATTTGTTCATATACAAGTGGAAATTTTAATAAAGCAGGAACAAATTGGACAAGCTTAGATTTTGAAATACAAGCATTAATAAATGCAATAGAAAAATTTAAAATATTTTTACATAAAGAATTTACAGTTAGAAGAAAGTTTTAAACCATGGACAGCTTTTACATGTTCTGAAGGCCAATTTGAATGGAATGTTCTTAGTTTTGGTCTAAAGAATGCACCATCAATCTTTCAAAGATTTATGGACAGTATATTTCTTAAATATAATTTTTGTTTAGTTTATATTGATGATATTTTAGTTGCCAGCGAAACAGTGCAGGAACATGAAAGACATTTACAACAGATCTTCGAAGAGATTAAAAAGAATGGTATAGTAGTTTCAAAAAGAAAAATGGAATTATTTAAAAGAAAAATATCGTTTTTAGGATTAGAAATAGGTAATGGTAAAATAGAATTACAACCACATATTTCTACAAAAATCTTAGAATTTCCAGAAAAATGCGAAAATCTTAAACAAATTCAAGCATTTTTGGGATTAGTTAATTATGCTAGAAAATTTATACCAAACCTTTCAAAATTAGTAGGACCACTATATAGTAAAACAACAAAAAAAAAAATTTGTTCATATACAAGTGGAAATTTTAATAAAGCAGGAACAAATTGGACAAGCTTAGATTTTGAAATACAAGCATTAATAAATGCAATAGAAAAATTTAAAATATTTTTACATAAAGAATTTACAGTTAGAACAGATTGTGAAGCAATAGTAAAGTTTATTAAAAATGATCAAAGTAAAAAAGTTAATAGAACAAGATGGGTAAATCTACAAAATATTATACAGGGATGTGGTTACAAAATAAATTTTGAACATATTAAAGGAAAAAATAATGGGATAGCAGATATGTTATCTAGAAACATTAACAGATTATTTGATGCAGATGGATCCAAAGGATAAAGGAAAAAGAAAACTTATACAGCCTAGACAGATAAAAAGAGTTTCATCATCTATGGAAACTTGTACAGAAATCAACAGAGAAGATAGATTAATGCAATCAAGCATGAAGGCATTAAACTCTCTACAGACAGAAATGATAAACAGTCAACAGAATACAGGATTAGAAGATATAAAAATCTTCCAATCACAAATTCCTACAGTTTATCCTAGTTCTTATTTAAGAACTAGACCACAGTTTCAACAGTATAAAAACACACAAGGAAGGCAGTTTGAAAAAGCAACTCCTTCATATGTGTCACAGTCTAAACAGTCTACAGATTCCATATTTTTTGGAAATTATGCACTTCAAAAGTGTACAGATATAAACAGAAAGTTCAGACCTCTTGTAGGAGTTGAACTTACAGAAAAACAACAGTGTTTAGTAGACAATCTTTGGCATGTCCAAACTATGCCAAATGCAGCACCCTTTAAAGTACAGATTTTAAATGCTTTAAGCATTTATTTTAGTGAACAAACTATTAAACAGTCTGAACAGAAACAGAAAAAGTTTACTCATTATGTTATATTTCGAGGATCAAAACTTGGAATTTTTAACAAATGGGAAACAGTTATACAGTATATACAGATTCCAAAACCTTTGTATAAAGGTTTTTACAGTTTTACAGATGCTTTAACAGCAGCTAGAAACCAGTTTGGTTTAACAAATTATTTTATAGAACCAGAGGAAGTTAAATCTTTTGCAGAAATGGCAAAAACTCATCCTGAGCAAATTATCAAAGCTCAAGAAGAAATGATTGCCAATTTACAAAAACAAATTTTAGAACAAAAAACAGATGAAGAATCTTCACAGTACAAAATAGAAAATAAAGTTTTAAAAGAAAAAGAAAAAATTCTTTTAGAAAAACTAGAAGTTCTTCAAAGAAAACTTGAAGA
>CM067170.1:37867696-37872696 GCA_034093135.1 Erigeron breviscapus | reverse complement strand
AAAAAAAAAAAAAAAAAAAAAAAAAAAAAAAAAAAAAAAAAAAAAAAAAAAAAAAAAAAAAAAAAAAAAAAAAAAAAAAAAAAAAAAAAAAAAAAAAAAAAAAAAAAAAAAAAAAAAAAAAAAAAAAAAAAAAAAAAAAAAAAAAAAAAAAAAAAAAAAAAAAAAAAAAAAAAAAAAAAAAAAAAAAAAAAAAAAAAAAAAAAAAAAAAAAAAAAAAAAAAAAAAAAAAAAAAAAAAAAAAAAAAAAAAAAAAAAAAAAAAAAAAAAAAAAAAAAAAAAAAAAAAAAAAAAAAAAAAAAAAAAAAAAAAAAAAAAAAAAAAAAAAAAAAAAAAAAAAAAAAAAAAAAAAAAAAAAAAAAAAAAAAAAAAAAAAAAAAAAAAAAAAAAAAAAAAAAAAAAAAAAAAAAAAAAAAAAAAAAAAAAAAAAAAAAAAAAAAAAAAAAAAAAAAAAAAAAAAAAAAAAAAAAAAAAAAAAAAAAAAAAAAAAAAAAAAAAAAAAAAAAAAAAAAAAAAAAAAAAAAAAAAAAAAAAAAAAAAAAAAAAAAAAAAAAAAAAAAAAAAAAAAAAAAAAAAAAAAAAAAAAAAAAAAAAAAATAAATTTAAAAAAAATATATATGGTTGATTATAGATGGACATTATGTGTCGTAATTAAGAGTTATCATTTCTAAGAAGTGTATTACACTGTCGATGGTGGATTGAATATGTGTGTCGATTGTATAAGTGAATGTAGAATGCTAATCATTACTAGCTGTAGTAATAGATTGATATGAAGCCTTTAGTCATTATATGTAGTGTAAATTTGGTTGAAGTTGTTACCTATAAATTGTTATGTCGTATATATTCAGAACTAATATGATAAATATTTTGTTGGTTATGTGATTAGCAGATTTTATAACTATGGATTAAAATATTGCGTCTTTACGTGGAATTGAGAGACGAATGTTGAATCCTCCTCGTGGATAAAAGTATAGCAGGATAGAAAATGATTGTGTGTAGTATAGAAATGCATATCTATGTAGAATGGGAACAAATAAGCACATATTGATGAGAAAGTTGATGAATATGTCGTAGGTGAAAAGGTCCCTTGTAAGTTGATGATGAAATAAATGCTAGAAATAAAAAGATGCAGAAAAGCTGGATACTGGCAAGGAATGTTATTACAGTAAGTGCGACAAATTAGAGTTGTTTCTTATTAGATATAATCATATAATACGCCGATAGTGAATAGCCGTCAAATTAATAGCAGGTAAGATTGACAAGGACTACAAATAGAGGCATTATCATCATGTGGGTATGTAGAACCATCCCCCATTAGCAGAATTATAGCAAGTAAAATGAATGAATAATTTAGTTTCTATCAATAATTGTTGAACATGCCGTAAATATAATAACCCATTATAAGTAAAAAGATAATAGTAAATGATAAGCAAGAGATATAAAAAAATGATGCTTGCAGAATGTGTTTGTACAGTACATTAGATTTGCGATGTTTTATTGAATAAGATTACGTCAATAATGACTAGTAAACTAGCTAATAGCGGAAAAATCGGTATAAGACTGAGGATGGATGTATACTTATTATATGAGCAAGTAAGATTAGTAGGCGTTACGAGGACTCGTATTAGGTTTGTTAAATAGCAAGTATCTTGTTATATTACAAGTTGAAAACGGGAAATTGATGTAATAGTCAATTGAGCAGTGATAAGAATTGCCTTATTTAATAAACGAAAGAATTATGTGAACAAATGTATATAGAATGAATTGTTGTAATATGTTATATTTGAAAATTTGATATAGCTGAACTTAAAAATTAAAAAATGAGGACGATGTATATATATGGGATATTGTAACGCCGTCTGTAACAGGATTATAATATGTCATACTAGATGGAATCATTAAATTTATTAGATGTTGTGGGAGCATTGAGTTGTGCTAAATTAAGAAAATAGGTGTGCCTACTAAAATAATTATTATTACAACTAAGCATTGTAGTGATTGATCTTGCCGAGTATAATTAAGGCGAGAAAGGGACGAAAGATAAAAGTCATTATTCTTAAACTGTTAGAATATGTCACATGTACAGAATGTGTTAATATAAGCAGATAACTGAGAAAATGAGGCATGAAATTAGATAAGTATTTTAATTTTATGCAGGTAAGATTTTTATATAGAAATAAATACTTAATGTAGGATAAGTCCCTCGTTGTTCTATTTCTTATACCATGATTATGGTAATTAAGTATTGAAAACAATGTGGTATGGAGATGTTGGTGCTCAACATTTACTAACTAGGTAGTGACATGTTAAAACAAGCATGAAAATAATAAGTAGATTTTAATAGAAGCTGAAAAGTAGCAAATTAGAGCAGAATTAATCAAAAATAATAGGGTACGGATCGTGGGTATATTTGTAAAGTAGGGGAACATCTATCCTAAAAAGGCAAAAGATAGCTCGAGTGTTTTATGCTGAAATAAGTCAAGCGCAGGATTATGCGACTTAATGTTAGTAAGTTGACGTTGTTAGTAGTGAGGTTATTGTCGAATGACTAAAAATAGTACAGTAGCATAAGGATGCATCTTTTAATGATCGCATATTAAGTCAGATCCGCCTGGATGGTGGGATTTGTTGCGAACTTTGGCAGAGTGTTGATTCACTAATTGTGTTAAACCGATGTTAATGATGCTATAACAAGTCAAAAATGGTTATCCTTTATGAAATAGAGTTAAATTGGTTTAGATAATTGTAAAATAGCAGTTATTTGTGATCCTTAGTAGTAATACATGCCTGAAATTGAAATACTGCTTTTTAGAATTTTCTAAGAACATGGGTTAAACAAAGTGGTAGATTGACGGTTGTATGATTTAGATGAGTTGTAAGAGTTAAGAAAACAATTAGGCAGTATTAGAATGAAAGAATGAAACTCGGATAATAAGGAAAATAACTGTATTTTTATAACCTTGGTTAGCTGAGTGGTCTTATACTCCTTAAATTAGATATTAATGCAAATTTTTTGCAGATAACAAGTAGGGTTAGCAGGATTGAATGACTTAAAGACATGTCCTATATAAAACTGATAAATGGAAGTTATTTGTAAATAAATGCCTCGATTAAGCCGAAGAATTAACATAGTAATATTTAGACTAGTCGTAAGAAGAAATGAGCTATTATACCTATAGGACATATGTAACACCCGTGAATTTTGACTTTTGTTGACTTTGTTTGACTTTTGATTTACTATGTGATAAATTGTAAATTGACTGAAATATCGATACTTTGGGAACTTATGTGATTAGTAAAAGTCGAGTTGATTTTATGATCCTTAACGTTTTTGGTGATATTTTACATTTATGTGTTTAGTCGGGATACCACTTGGTGGTATTGGTAGTGTAAGGATTGTGTGTGTGTGAGAGTGCTAGTGGCCCAAACCCTCCCCAGCTCTCATTTCTCCCTTATCTCTTCACACACAAAACACACACTCTCTCTTTTTTCTCTCTAAAACACAAGAACACACACACAAACACCATTTTCTTCATTCTTCATCTTGGATCCGAAATTTAGGGTTTTGTAGCATCAAATTGTTAATTAATCATTGTATAATAATAATCTCTTGCAAAACTTCAAGATTTTTGGTTTATGAAAGTGTTCATCTTCTCCAAGAGCTCCAAAACTGGATTTTTAGCTTCGGGTCAAGTTGGTAAGTGATCTATAGCTCAAAATGTTCCCCTTAACTAGTAGAATACTTTCTTGTTATAGATCTAAACGATGGGCGGTCGATTTGAGTGTAAAATGTGCGTTTTTGGTTGAAAACGGGTTTTGGATTAGATCTTGAGATTTAAGAAGTGGGTTTTGTTTAAGAGTTAATTTTTACACTTGTTTATACTTGTATTAAGTTGTGATAAAGTTTGAAGCTTTGATTTTGATGTTTGGTGGGTCGATTTGAGGTCAAAAACGCGTTTTTCTGCTTCCTGAAGCATCTCGCGTCGCGAGGATCGTTTGTCGCGTCGTGAGTCTTGCCTAAACTCGAAAAATTGTGTTCAGGTGAAAATATCGCGCCGTGATGTCAATTTATCGCGCCGTGATACACTGCAGGAAAGTCATTTTCAAACGTCCATAACTTTTAAACCGTAAGTCCGTTTTTGACAATTCCAGCGGCCACGGAACCGTAAATGAGTCTACTTTCTAATGGTATAGGCTTCTGAGTCCAAAACATAATTTGATCATACCAAAAGTTTTGATTAAGCAACAGTGGTCAAGTCCCGACTAGTCATTGTGAAACAAAACGTAGTGATTCCATCTCGGTTGGATCAAAGCCTTATAAAATGGACATAATAAAGCTTTTATAGTAATATTGGGTCAATATTGATAGGACCTTATCTCTTGATATGCTTTAGGATTAATGTAATACGTGTATGATATGTTTCAGCTATCGTCGACGTCGATTCTACTTCCTATCATCTTGGGCTTGTTATTGCTCGTCACAGGTGAGTTCCGTAGTTCCCTACTTTTTTGAGATTCAGGACTGAAAAGTGTACATATACGTGCTTGTTTGATTGTTTGGTTGATTTGATTGACGGCTTATTGATTGTCTGATTGATTGATTGATTGTTTGATTGATGGATGGTTTGATTGATTGTCTGATTGATGGATGGTTTTGATTGATGGTTTGATCATTGATGGATGGTTGATTGATTGTTTTATTGATTGTTAATTGATGGATGGTTTTGATTGATTGTTTGATTGATGGATGGTTTTGATTGATTGTTTGATTGATGGATGGTTTTGATTGATTGTTTGATTGATGGATGGTTTTGATTGATTGTTTGATTGATGGATGGTTTTGATTGGTTTGATGGTTGATGATTGATGGACTTGTGATTGAGACAAACACGCATATGTATTGATATGGATATTTGTGAGACGGACATGGACCTCCAAGTGTATAGATGTATACACTTGAGTTGTATTTGTGAGACGGACATGGACATCCGAGTATATAGATA
>CM067170.1:37832696-37862696 GCA_034093135.1 Erigeron breviscapus | reverse complement strand
GATAGTCAAATATGCAGTTGACAATATTCTAATTGTTGATGTTTCATACGTAGATATGATTACGGTATTGAATTAATTGGTGTATTAGTTGGAATGTTAATTAGATCAAAAATGTGTTAGTTAAGATGGTCATTAGACTAACAATGTGTGAGCTGGATATTTTATGGTGGGAGTGTTTATATGATGTAATTATCTGCGTTGTGATCATTATGTAAGTTGTTTAATGTGCGTGGTATATATGATGGTGGGAGTGTTTATTTAATATAATTATCTGCGTTGTGATCATTACGTGAGTTGTGTAATGTGCTAGTTGTATATGATGGTGCGAGTGTTTATTTGATCTAATTATCTGCGTTGTGATCATTATGTGCTAGGTGACGTATGATGGTGCGAGTGTTTATTTGATGTAATTGTTTAAAGTGTGATCATTATGTCACTTGTGTGATGTAAGTTTGAGATCACAAGTTTAATGTGTGGACTATATGAATATATGCAAATTAACGTTGTACCATTAGAGGACATCACTTTATCCGTTTGTGCATATAGTTGTATAATGTACCTCACTATAATATGTGAGCAGTATAATATATTATCAGAATGATATGATGTTCATAATATGTTTAGCAAACATATGGGATTATATGGAGGTTGACTATATACGTGTAGTCTGGTCCATATAATTGAGCAGTCGGCATATTGTACTTACAGTCTATATCATGTTTAGCAGACATATAGGATTATATGGAGGTTGGCTATATGCGTGTAGTCTGGTCCAGCTAGCAGATTGTACTTGCAGTCTATATCATGCAGTACGATACATGTAGTTTCTATAATGCAGAACATTCATGTGTTTACTTTCTATATATTCACTAAGCGATGTGCTTATTTTTTTAATTATTAATGTTGTAGGTGTAAATTGATTTGGCGTAAATGATGAGCAACCATAGAGGATGAGCCCTGAGAAGCCATAGCCGTGGATGAGCACTTGCAGAAGGTTTATGCAAGCGTTATCTTTAAATTACAGCCGAGTACATTATGCTTGTTACATTACTAGCCCATATTTTACGAACTTAATGTGTAGATTTCTTTAAGTTGGCAATGTGGGTTAAACTGAGTCATGTCAAGTATTTTGGTTGTTTATAAACAGGTTGTTTAGATTAAAAATTAGCAGGTATTGATTGTTGATATTACGATGAGGTCATGCCGAAATTTCTAACTTTTCCATTTTGTCGTTTTGAAATAAATTGGTATTCGGCTTGTCGAATAGATATGTATTTACTGAGTACATATTTATCTATAAAAAGTTAAATGAAGTTTTCTTTTTATATATAAAAAAAACGGGCGTAACAAGTGGTATCAGAGCTGTGGTTTAAGGGATTTAGATGATCCACGATAGGATTGTCTAGACTTAAACCAATAGTTTATGCATGACTATCCATAATTGTTATCTGTTGTTTAAGTAGTTGTTGATTTCGAACTGCTATGATCCCCCTGCATATTTATTTATTGATGGTTAATTGCGATTATATGATTAGTAGTGGTTTAAAAAATTTGAGTAATCAATTATGGGTTATCTAAACTTAATCTTTTATGGTATACTTAGTTAGCTGAAATAAATGCTTGTAACATAACTTTAGCTTGTGAGGAATAGATGAATGAAATTATGAGCATGTCTATTGATGATTAGATGTCGTTGTGTTAGTAAGCCGTTGAATTCCCGAGTGTAGACTAAATATATATTCTGTAAAATGAATAGCCGAATTACTTGTATATTAACATATAAGGACTTGTATTGAGGTCTTATATATAAATGGTTGAATTTATTGTAATAAATTTAAAAAAAATATATATGGTTGATTATAGATGGACATTATGTGTCGTAATTAAGAGTTATCATTTCTAAGAAGTGTATTACACTGTCGATGGTGGATTGAATATGTGTGTCGATTGTATAAGTGAATGTAGAATGCTAATCATTACTAGCTGTAGTAATAGATTGATATGAAGCCTTTAGTCATTATATGTAGTGTAAATTTGGTTGAAGTTGTTACCTATAAATTGTTATGTCGTATATATTCAGAACTAATATGATAAATATTTTGTTGGTTATGTGATTAGCAGATTTTATAACTATGGATTAAAATATTGCGTCTTTACGTGGAATTGAGAGACGAATGTTGAATCCTCCTCGTGGATAAAAGTATAGCAGGATAGAAAATGATTGTGTGTAGTATAGAAATGCATATCTATGTAGAATGGGAACAAATAAGCACATATTGATGAGAAAGTTGATGAATATGTCGTAGGTGAAAAGGTCCCTTGTAAGTTGATGATGAAATAAATGCTAGAAATAAAAAGATGCAGAAAAGCTGGATACTGGCAAGGAATGTTATTACAGTAAGTGCGACAAATTAGAGTTGTTTCTTATTAGATATAATCATATAATACGCCGATAGTGAATAGCCGTCAAATTAATAGCAGGTAAGATTGACAAGGACTACAAATAGAGGCATTATCATCATGTGGGTATGTAGAACCATCCCCCATTAGCAGAATTATAGCAAGTAAAATGAATGAATAATTTAGTTTCTATCAATAATTGTTGAACATGCCGTAAATATAATAACCCATTATAAGTAAAAAGATAATAGTAAATGATAAGCAAGAGATATAAAAAAATGATGCTTGCAGAATGTGTTTGTACAGTACATTAGATTTGCGATGTTTTATTGAATAAGATTACGTCAATAATGACTAGTAAACTAGCTAATAGCGGAAAAATCGGTATAAGACTGAGGATGGATGTATACTTATTATATGAGCAAGTAAGATTAGTAGGCGTTACGAGGACTCGTATTAGGTTTGTTAAATAGCAAGTATCTTGTTATATTACAAGTTGAAAACGGGAAATTGATGTAATAGTCAATTGAGCAGTGATAAGAATTGCCTTATTTAATAAACGAAAGAATTATTTGAACAAATGTATATAGAATGAATTGTTGTAATATGTTATATTTGAAAATTTGATATAGCTGAACTTAAAAATTAAAAAATGAGGACGATGTATATATATGGGATATTGTAACGCCGTCTCCCCCCCGCCCCCCCCCCCCCCCCCCCCCCCCCCCCCCCCCCCCCCCCCTTATATGGGATATTGTAACGCCGTCTGTAACAGGATTATAATATGTCATACTAGATGGAATCATTAAATTTATTAGATGTTGTGGGAGCATTGAGTTGTGCTAAATTAAGAAAATAGGTGTGCCTACTAAAATAATTATTATTACAACTAAGCATTGTAGTGATTGATCTTGCCGAGTATAATTAAGGCGAGAAAGGGACGAAAGATAAAAGTCATTATTCTTAAACTGTTAGAATATGTCACATGTACAGAATGTGTTAATATAAGCAGATAACTGAGAAAATGAGGCATGAAATTAGATAAGTATTTTAATTTTATGCAGGTAAGATTTTTATATAGAAATAAATACTTAATGTAGGATAAGTCCCTCGTTGTCAATTTATTCTTATACCATGATTATGGTAATTAAGTATTGAAAACAATGTGGTACGAAGATGTTGGTGCTCAACATTTACTAACTAGGTAGTGACATGTTAAAACAAGCATGAAAATAATAAGTAGATTTTAATAGAAGCTGAAAAGTAGCAAATTAGAGCAGAATTAATCAAAAATAATAGGGTACGGATCGTGGGTATATTTGTAAAGTAGGGGAACATCTATCCTAAAAAGGCAAAAGATAGCTCGAGTGTTTTATGCTGAAATAAGTCAAGCGCAGGATTATGCGACTTAATGTTAGTAAGTTGACGTTGTTAGTAGTGAGGTTATTGTCGAATGACTAAAAATAGTACAGTAGCATAAGGATGCATCTTTTAATGATCGCATATTAAGTCAGATCCGCCTGGATGGTGGGATTTGTTGCGAACTTTGGCAGAGTGTTGATTCACTAATTGTGTTAAACCGATGTTAATGATGCTATAACAAGTCAAAAATGGTTATCCTTTATGAAATAGAGTTAAATTGGTTTAGATAATTGTAAAATAGCAGTTATTTGTGATCCTTAGTAGTAATACATGCCTGAAATTGAAATACTGCTTTTTAGAATTTTCTAAGAACATGGGTTAAACAAAGTGGTAGATTGACGGTTGTATGATTTAGATGAGTTGTAAGAGTTAAGAAAACAATTAGGCAGTATTAGAATGAAAGAATGAAACTCGGATAATAAGGAAAATAACTGTATTTTTATAACCTTGGTTAGCTGAGTGGTCTTATACTCCTTAAATTAGATATTAATGCAAATTTTTTGCAGATAACAAGTAGGGTTAGCAGGATTGAATGACTTAAAGACATGTCCTATATAAAACTGATAAATGGAAGTTATTGTAAATAATGCCTCGATTAAGCCGAAGAATTTAACATGTAATATTTAGACTAGTCCTAAGAAGAAATGAGCTAGTTATACCTCATAGGTATTCATATGTAACACCCGTGAATTTTGACTTTTGTTGACTTTGTTTGACTTTTGATTTACTATGTGATAAATTGTAAATTGACTGAAATATCGATACTTTGGGAACTTATGTGATTAGTAAAAGTCGAGTTGATTTTATGATCCTTAACGTTTTTGGTGATATTTTACATTTATGTGTTTAGTCGGGATACCACTTGGTGGTATTGGTAGTGTAAGGATTGTGTGTGTGTGAGAGTGCTAGTGGCCCAAACCCTCCCCAGCTCTCATTTCTCCCTTATCTCTTCACACACAAAACACACACTCTCTCTTTTTTCTCTCTAAAACACAAGAACACACACACAAACACCATTTTCTTCATTCTTCTTCTTGGATCCGAAATTTAGGGTTTTGTAGCATCAAATTGTTAATTAATCATTGTATAATAATAATCTCTTGCAAAACTTCAAGATTTTTGGTTTATGAAAGTGTTCATCTTCTCCAAGAGCTCCAAAACTGGATTTTTAGCTTCGGGTCAAGTTGGTAAGTGATCTATAGCTCAAAATGTTCCCCTTAACTAGTAGAATACTTTCTTGTTATAGATCTAAACGATGGGCGGTCGATTTGAGTGTAAAATGTGCGTTTTTGGTTGAAAACGGGTTTTGGATTAGATCTTGAGATTTAAGAAGTGGGTTTTGTTTAAGAGTTAATTTTTACACTTGTTTATACTTGTATTAAGTTGTGATAAAGTTTGAAGCTTTGATTTTGATGTTTGGTGGGTCGATTTGAGGTCAAAAACGCGTTTTTCTGCTTCCTGAAGCATCTCGCGTCGCGAGGATCGTTTGTCGCGTCGTGAGTCTTGCCTAAACTCGAAAAATTGTGTTCAGGTGAAAATATCGCGCCGTGATGTCAATTTATCGCGCCGTGATACACTGCAGGAAAGTCATTTTCAAACGTCCATAACTTTTAAACCGTAAGTCCGTTTTTGACGATTCCAGCGGCCACGGAACCGTAAATGAGTCTACTTTCTAATGGTATAGGCTTCTGAGTCCAAAACATAATTTGATCATACCAAAAGTTTTGATTAAGCAACAGTGGTCAAGTCCCGACTAGTCATTGTGAAACAAAACGTAGTGATTCCATCTCGGTTGGATCAAAGCCTTATAAAATGGACATAATAAAGCTTTTATAGTAATATTGGGTCAATATTGATAGGACCTTACCTCTTGATATGCTTTAGGATTAATGTAATACGTGTATGATATGTTTCAGCTATCGTCGACGTCGATTCTACTTCCTATCATCTTGGGCTTGTTATTGCTCGTCACAGGTGAGTTCCGTAGTTCCCTACTTTTTTGAGATTCAGACTGAAAAGTGTACATATACGTGCTTGTTTGATTGTGGTGGTTTTGATTGATTGTTAATTGATGGATGGTTTTGATTGATTGTTTGATTGATGGGTGGTTTTGATTGATTGTTAATTGATGGATGGTTTTGATTGATTGTTGATTGATGGATGGTTTTGATTGATTGTTAATTGATGGATGGTTTTGATTGATTGTTGATTGATGGATGGTTTTGATTGATTGTTGATTGATGGATGGTTTTGATTGATTGTTGATTGATGGATGGTTTTGATTGATTGTTGATTGATGGATGGTTTTGATTGATTGTTGATTGATGGATGGTTTTGATTGATTGTTGATTGATGGATGGTTTTGATTGATTGTTGATTGATGGATGGTTTTGATTGATTGTTGATTGATGGATGGTTTTGATTGATTGTTGATTGATGGATGGTTTTGATTGATTGTTTGATTGATGGGTGGTTTTGATTGATTGTTAATTGATGGATGGTTTTGATTGATTGTTGATTGATGGATGGTTTTGATTGATTGTTGATTGATGGATGGTTTTGATTGATTGTTTGATTGATGGGTGGTTTTGATTGATTGTTAATTGATGGATGGTTTTGATTGATTGTTGATTGATGGATGGTTTTGATTGATTGTTGATTGATGGATGGTTTTCATTGATTGTTGATTGATGGATGGTTTGATGATATGTTTCAGCTATCGTCGACGTCGATTCTACTTCCTATCATCTTGGGCTTGTTATTGCTCGTCACAGGTGAGTTCCGTAGTTCCCTACTTTTTTGAGATTCAGACTGAAAAGTGTACATATACGTGCTTGTTTGATTGTTTGGTTTTGATTGATTGTTAATTGATGGATGGTTTTGATTGATTGTTGATTGATGGATGGTTTTGATTGATTGTTGATTGATGGATGGTTTTGATTGATTGTCTGATTGATGGATGGTTTTGATTGATTGTTTGATGGTTTACGCATATGATTGTGATATTGTGATTATTTAGGATAGTCGTACATACATGGAAGTCGGTTATGCCTTCGAAAGGTTTTAGATGTGGTGGGAAGGCTGCGGGTGACCCTATATATAAGCATCTAGGACTCGTTGAAAGTAGAATCCTCCTAAGTGTATGTACGTATAGTTTTGGTTGGTTTGATGGTTGATGATTGATGGACTTGTGATTGAGACAAACACGCATATGTATTGATATGGATATTTGTGAGACGGACATGGACCTCCAAGTGTATAGATGTATACACTTGAGTTGTATTTGTGAGACGGACATGGACATCCGAGTATATAGATATATATATATCTCGATGATTTTGAGTATCATTGTGTTGTGAGACGGACATGGACATCCGAGTATATAGATATAGACATATATATATCTCGATGATTTTGAGATGCCACATTGTTCATTGGGATGACATGTGGGTATCGTTGCATTGATGACTTGATAGTCACGCTTATGGTATGCATCATGACATTGGCATACATTTGGTACATTTATTGACATTGACACACATTAGGTGCACTTCTTGTTATTGATATCACTCGTGCATGTTCATTATACGTTTACTAACTATCTTGTATAGTTACTTGTATGATTAATTGTGTGTGACGAGGTTTCGCTATAAGCAAACCTATATTATGTGTCATGGTTGTTTAAGGGCTACATGTAAGTTATTACTTGCCTATATCTCGTTCATATTGTGATCTACGAACTCACCAACCTAGTGTTGACTTTGTTTAGTACACTTTTCAGGTAATCAAGTGAATCCGAGACATGTTGGTTGAATGTTGCATTTGCTAGGGCTTGGACTTACGTGGATCCGTGATTCATTCGCCCTTTTATGGTTTCTTGTTCTTTATGTATATTGTACCTTGAATGTTTGATGTTGGATTCACCGAATCCCTTTTATGTCATATAGTTCATGTTCTACGATAATTCCATGCATATGCTATATCTTTTCAGTAGCATTTCGAGCCTAGCTCGGGGTGTTACAGAATGGTGGCCCATGCTTGGTCGTAGAGAATTAGGCGGTTTGACCTAGACTACGACTTAAGTTAAAACTCTTCATATAGCATGCATGGTTAGGAATTTTGTGTGCAACGTGAAATTGTATGAACCCTGAAAATTATGCATTGTGAGTTCGTAGACGGGACCATTTATGTGATAATGTGAGTACAATTGGACAACGTGTTATTTTGTGATGTGTACAAGGTGGACAATGTGTTATGTAGTGGCAAGTACGACGTGAGTACAATGTGATTAATGTGTACATTGATTTGAGCGTGATTGTGGTTGAGATGGATTGTTGTTATTGATTGGTGATAGTTTGATGATTTAGGGCAAAATGAAGTTATGACATTAACTTAGTATAATATTGTGGCAACCCTAAAAGAGCCTGATCAACTATTTTATGGTCAACCGGTATTATAACAAGTTAATGACATCACGGATTGCACATGTTCGGCTTAGAGTATAATAAGGAACCGATATGCTTAATGGGAGTTGATTGGGTGGAGGGTTAGCCGCTGGTACACACCGTCAATAACTAGAGGGCATATCGGATTCGGATTATATTTTAAATCACTTTTTTTAGTTGACTTGTTTTAGTTGCTTGTGATGTAAGGTGTTGAATATGAGTACTTGGTTTTGATGGTGTTCAATTGTTGTGAACTTGGCACGAGAACATGATAGATAACAATTACTTGAGAACTTTGATATATTGTCCTTAGCATAGTGATATGACAGATGTTAATATGTAGTTATGTGTAATTATGTGATGATTCGTTTATATGTTAGTTATGATGATAGATAATACGTAGCAGTGAAAACTTGCAGTTATTGATAAGAGTAAGCCAGGTATTGTGATGATTTAGTCATTAGCAATGAAAGTGTCATTATTATACGATAGTCAAATATGCAGTTGACAATATTCTAATTGTTGATGTTTCATACGTAGATATGATTACGGTATTGAATTAATTGGTGTATTAGTTGGAATGTTAATTAGATCAAAAATGTGTTAGTTAAGATGGTCATTAGACTAACAATGTGTGAGCTGGATATTTTATGGTGGGAGTGTTTATATGATGTAATTATTAGTTGTATATGATGGTGCGAGTGTTTATTTGATCTAATTATCTGCGTCGTGATCGTTATGTGCTAGGTGACATATGATGGTGCGAGTGTATATTTGATCTAATTATCTGCTGTGATCGTTATGTGCTAGTTGTATATGATGGTGCGAGTGTTTATTTGATCTAATTATCTGCGTGTGATCATTATGTGCTAGGTGACATATGATGGTGCGAGTGTATATTTGATCTAATTATCTGCTGTGATCGTTATGTGCTAGGTGACATATGATGGTGCGAGTGTTTATTTGATCTAATTATCTGCTGTGATCGTTATGTGCTAGGTGACATATGATGGTGCGAGTGTTTATTTGATCTAATTATCTGCTGTGATCGTTATGTGCTAGTTGTATATGATGGTGCGAGTGTTTATTTGATCTAATTATCTGCGTGTGATCATTATGTGCTAGGTGACATATGATGGTGCGAGTGTATATTTGATCTAATTATCTGCTGTGATCGTTATGTGCTAGGTGACATATGATGGTGCGAGTGTTTATTTGATCTAATTATCTGCTGTGATCGTTATGTGCTAGGTGACATATGATGGTGCGAGTGTTTATTTGATCTAATTATCTGCTGTGATCGTTATGTGCTAGTTGTATATGATGGTGCGAGTGTTTATTTGATCTAATTATCTGCGTGTGATCATTATGTGCTAGGTGACATATGATGGTGCGAGTGTATATTTGATCTAATTATCTGCTGTGATCGTTATGTGCTAGGTGACATATGATGGTGCGAGTGTTTATTTGATCTAATTATCTGCTGTGATCGTTATGTGCTAGGTGACATATGATGGTGCGAGTGTTTATTTGATCTAATTATCTGCTGTGATCGTTATGTGCTAGTTGTATATGATGGTGCGAGTGTTTATTTGATCTAATTATCTGCGTGTGATCATTATGTGCTAGGTGACATATGATGGTGCGAGTGTATATTTGATCTAATTATCTGCTGTGATCGTTATGTGCTAGGTGACATATGATGGTGCGAGTGTTTATTTGATCTAATTATCTGCTGTGATCGTTATGTGCTAGTTGTATATGATGGTGCGAGTGTTTATTTGATCTAATTATCTGCGTGTGATCATTATGTGCTAGGTGACATATGATGGTGCGAGTGTATATTTGATCTAATTGTTTAATATGTAGTTATGTGTAATTATGTGATGATTCGTTTATATGTTAGTTATGATGATAGATAATACGTAGCAGTGAAAACTTGCAGTTATTGATAAGAGTAAGCCAGGTATTGTGATGATTTAGTCATTAGCAATGAAAGTGTCATTATTATACGATAGTCAAATATGCAGTTGACAATATTCTAATTGTTGATGTTTCATACGTAGATATGATTACGGTATTGAATTAATTGGTGTATTAGTTGGAATGTTAATTAGATCAAAAATGTGTTAGTTAAGATGGTCATTAGACTAACAATGTGTGAGCTGGATATTTTATGGTGGGAGTGTTTATATGATGTAATTATGTGCGTTGTGATCATTATGTAAGTTGTGTAATGTGCGTGATGTATATGATGGTGGGAGTGTTTATTTAATGTAATTATTAGTTGTATATGATGGTGCGAGTGTTTATTTGATCTAATTATCTGCGTCGTGATCGTTATGTGCTAGGTGACATATGATGGTGCGAGTGTTTATTTGATCTAATTGTTTAGTGTGATCATTATGTCACTTGTGTGATGTAAGTTTGAGATCACAAGCTTAATGTGTGGACTATATGAATATATGCAAATTAACGTTGTACCATTAGAGGACATCACTTTATCCGTTTGTGCATATAGTTGTATAATGTACCTCACTATAATATGTGAGCAGTATAATATATTATCAGAATGATATGATGTTCATAATATGTTTAGCAAACACATGAGATTATATGGAGGTTGGCTATATACGTGTAGTCTGGTCCATATAATTGAGCAGCCGGCAGATTGTACTTGCAGTCAATATCATGTTTAGCAGACATATAGGATTATATGGAGGTTGGCTATATACGTGTAGTCTGGTCCATATAATTGAGCAGCTGGCAGATTGTACTTGCAGTCAATATCATGTTTAGCAGACATATAGGATTATATGGAGGTTGGCTATATGCGTGTAGTCTGGTCCATATAATTGAGCAGCTAGTAGATTGTACTTGCAGTTCTATATCATGCAGTACGATACATGCAATTTCTATAATGCAGAACATTCATGTGTTTACTTTCTATATATTCACTAAGCGATGTGCTTATTCTTTTAATTATTAATGTTGTAGGTGTAAATTGATTTGGCGTAAATGATGAGCAACCATAGAGGATGAGCCCTGAGAAGCCATAGCCGTGGATGAGCACTTGCAGAAGGTTTATGCAAGCGTTATCTTTAAATTACAGCCGAGTACATTATGGTTGTTACATTACTAGCCCATATTTTACGAACTTAATGTGTCGATTTCTTTAAGTTGGCAATGTGGCCGTTAAACTGAGTCATGTCAAGTATTTTGGTTGTTTATAAACAGGTTGTTTAGATTAAAAATTAGCAGGTATTGATTGTTGATATTACGATGAGGTCATGCCGAAATTTCTAACTTTTCCATTTTGTCGTTTTGAAATAAATTGGTATTCGGCTTGTCGAATAGATATGTATTTACTGAGTACATATTTATCTATAAAAAGTTAAATGAAGTTTTCTTTTTATATAAAAAAAAACGGGCGTAACAAATGAGTTGGCGGGTTGACAAGCCAAATGGTTAGTTTTGGGTTAAGTGGGTCACATTGGTCGGTATTAATTATAACTGAATTAATTTATACATTTTTTTTAGGTTGGCAGGTCGACTGACAATCTAACAATTCCAACCTGGATTCAATCCGATGAAACTTAAGTTGATAGGTTGACAGCTTGGTATGTACAATTGACAATTTATAACACGTACTTGGTAACACGACACAACTTGACACGAAGTTAACAGGTTTCGTGTTTGACTTTAACATGTTTCTTGTCGTATTCGTTTTTGTAAAAACTGACATTATAACAATTTGTATCTAAACCACTAAAGATCGTTAAGGCCCGTTAATTCAAAATTTAAATATATAAAAATAAGTCATTGTACCCTCACATTGCGAGAAAAGCACTTTTTACATGAAAAAGTTTGTATACAAAGAATATATATAGTAGCATCAGTGTAATATAAATACACTTATGTCAATTCTTTGAACCTAAATTTAAAAAGAGGCAAAGATATATGTAGCAATAATAAAAAGGGTTATTTACTGATATGGTTCCTCATGTTTGTTCGAATTTAATTGTTTCATACTTCGATGTTTGATTTCACTCGGACCATACCCAACGTTATCAAAAATCCACTCGGGCCATACCTATGCGGCTATGCAATTCACGTGGGGGTGTTTTTGGTTTCACACATTGTCTTACAGATAGAGGTATAAAACCAGCAATTTTAGGCAAACCACATATATCATTCGTATAATTCATCCTAAAATTATTGTTGTTGTTGTTGTTTAGCAAATAATTTAAGAGAATTGCTATGTTTATAAACTATTTACAACTATAATATTATAAACTGACATGATATATGATTTGGACCAATGATATAAAATGTGTTTTCTCCCTCTTCTTTCTCTCCCTGATTTTCATTGGTGGACCATGAGTTTATAAAAATTTGTTTGTATTTATTACTAATAAAATAGGGGGTGATATTGGTACCATAACTTTTGATTTATTTACCACAATCATGCTTTACTGACTTGTACGGTATTCTTTAATAATTGTACTGTGTGGTAAATATATCAAATTTTGTGGTACGAATATCAATTCTCTAATAAAATAACCTACGTGAAATTGTTCAAGTGACTAATTAATTAGTCGCAAGTGTTATGCGCCGTGGATTGATCAGAAGTGTTATGTTTGTAATTTACTGATGTAGGGCTTTAACAACTTGGAAGAGTGTTCCCAGAATCAATACTTCTTGCTATCCAAAATTATGATTTCTGATAAAGTTGTTATGGAGTAAAATAAATATCACTGGGTCTAGAAGAGAACACAAAATGTGTCTATGATCAAAGTATACAATACAAAAAAATCAAAGCTCTGCGGTGTATATACAATTCCTTCCACCCCGTAGAGTTGTGAGTGTGACCACCATCTAAAACATGCCTAGGTGTGAGAGTTTCTAACGAGTAAGCGTCAAATTACAACCAAGAATGAAAACAAATTTCGTCATTTGATGCGAGATTTCAAGCTAAGAGGCAGAACAGACTCCACTTCATATTCCAAATAAAAAGCAATTAGATTAGCAAGGAAGAAGAAGAACACTGTCTTCAACAGCCAGAGGCTGCCTAAAGGGGTTCAGCTGAACCTGTGGCAAGAGTAAACCGTCTTTTAAAAGAAACGAGAATGGTATCCGCGCGTTGCGGCGGTGGTGGAGGTGGCACCGGTGGTGTGATGTGATGGCGGCGACGGTGGTGGCGGTGACGGGTGGTGGTGGGGAGAGTGACGGCGGTGTCTGTGGTGGCGAGTAGTGTAGGTTATTGATGTAATGTGGTTTAGATGTGTTGTACATCATGCATTAGCATGTGTACATTGTTGAAAGTTGAATGTTGAAAGTTGAAAACCCTATTTGATTTATAATATAGTATAGATATAGATGTACATTGTTGAAAGTTGAAAATCCTATTTGCTTTATAATATAGTACTAGTCCTAATACCCGTACGATGTACGGTAGCTATATAAATTGTATCATAAAGAAATTCAAATATGTCTCATACATGATTCGTGAGTATGAAATAAATTATGGTTAAAGTAAACCAATGATCGAAGCTAAATTATAATAAACAGTAATGATAAATATAATATATGTTTAGTTAGAGTTTTGGATTTACCTTAAATTTTTACAATCACGTTAAAATCGGAACTTGTAAGCATAGTGGATGACGACAAATAGTTCTGTGATTTTGGATAGTAAACTCAAATTTTTGAAGTCTTCATGTTAATAACTTAGTATAAGTAATTTAAATAATAGGAGTTGAAGAGTTAAGGAAAAAAAAATATAGACAATTTTATTAATAAGAAAACGATGAATCAAATAAGTTTATAATGTGTTTTGTATCTATAAGCCAAGAAAAAAGTAAAGTAAAGTAACTCCCAATGCCGTCTTCCACGAGTTTTGGGTCCCAAATACCGTCTTCGACGGTGTATGGGGGAGGTTGAGATGTAGACAGCCTTACCCTTACCAAAGGTAGAGAGGCTGCTTCCAGGTTCTACCAAAGGTAGAAAAGGACCTCCAGCCTTGCTGGGCATGAGGATCGAACCCATGACCTCTGTCTCCAGAGGCAAGGGCTCCAACCACTGATCCAACACAGTTGGTTATCTATAAGCCAAGAGTTATAGTTTAATTATAAGTCTAATAAAGAATTTGAATTTATATACAATTAAAAAACATAATTTAATTAAATAAATAAATTAAAAGACACGTGTTGATCAAGGATTACGCCACGTGTCGTTTTAAGAATATCTCAATCCTGTTTTAGTTTATTGGTAGATAGAATAGATATAGATGTACATTGTTGAAAGTTGAAAACCCTATTTGCTTTATAATATAGTATAGATAATAGAAAACATACATTCACGTAACGTCTTAAACTAAAAACTTGTTGCAGTTTATAAAAACAAAAGATAATAACGAAATATGAAAACTTGTGGATCAAAATACTACGATTAACTTATCCCACTAAAGGGAATTAAAAAATATATTGAAATTTTCATGGCCATCCAGAAATAGTATTTATTGCATTTCTTACGGGACAGAAGTAGTGTTGAGAGACCTCGAAAGTAAAGAACGTACAGTAATTGTCGATGGACTGCCAGTCACAGAGCTTACACAGTTGACTGCAAGATGACAAGCTTCTTCACAATAATCAGAAAAAATAGCTGGGATTTCTATTTCCCGTATGAAGTGAAATAAGAACTTTGAAACACGGCAATATCATATAGAGGTGGCAAAATGATGGGTTAGGCCAGCAGATTAAAACGGGCCAGGTTGACCCAGATCAAAATGATGGGGTGTTACATTACAACTTTATTTGCATGAATTACAATGCCTTTTGACTTTTGTCTCTTTTTCACTTTACCCTCCAAAGTTTTTAGCTTTTAACTTTTGTCCCAATCAAATTAAGTTTTTGTTTTTTAGTTTTTTGGCATTAAATTTTTGAGTTATCATGTTTATATCAAACAATTTTCACATATTTACTGTTTTACCTTTAAACATTTAGTTTGATTATTTTTCCTCTTATACTTTAAATATATCATTTTTTAATATATAATAATTTTTATCATCATTATGTAACAAATAATACAACACAGGATATTACATTACCGTCGTCAGAGAATCATTAGCTTCATTAATAAAGTTATTGTTTGGTTCTATGTTTTATACATCTTACTATTCTTAGTGTTCTTATAGAATATTTTTATTAAGGTTATTTACTGAAATGGTACCTGATGTTTGTTCGAAAATACTGATTTCATACCTCGATGTTTGATTCCACTCGGACCATAAATGTTGTCAAAACTCCACTCGGACCAAACCTAGTGTAACGGTCATCAAATGTCCGTTAAAAACACCCCATGTGGCGGGTGTTATGGTAATTTTACACATTGTCTTAAAGATAGATATATGAAACCATCAATTTCAGAAAAACCACAGGTATCATCCGTATAATTTATTATAGAAATTACAACTATTATTATTATTAGTCAGCAGAATATTATTGTTAATGATTATTGTTTAGCAATAAATTATAATTTTATACATAATTATTACTATTTTTTAAATATCTGTTGTTATTTTATAAAATAATATTTAGTTTTATAAAAGATTATTTTTAGTTTATAAAATTTATTATTAATTTATAAAAAACTATTTATATTTTGTATAACTAGTTTTTATTTTGTTAAAAATAGTACTATTAGTATTTTAAACAATTTTTTTAGGTATCATGTATCGCTTTTGTCCTTGTTTTATGGTTATATCAGCTAATTAGTACTAATACTAATACTCGTGCTTGTTGTACGAATTGACTCATAATAGCCATAGTGTCTTCATGTAACACCCCAAATTTCGCAATAGTATTTTATTACTAAAAGTAATATCTATCAAATGAATAAATGCCGAGTTATTTAAAAAGCCGCATAAATCAAATGTCGGGCCTAGTGTTTTAAGCGTCGTTTACTAAAAGGACTAAAAGTGTAAGATAGCTATAAAGAGGGGGGCTTTAATGAAAATTGGAAATTAATTCCATGACTTAAATGATCACTCGATCATTCTGAAACAAGAACAAAAAACAAAATGTCTAAGTCGGCTAGAAAGAAAGAAAGGGCGAGACGGTCGGCCGGAAAAGAAAGAAGAAGAAGAAGAGAAGAGAAAGTGGGTTTCAGGTCAAACCAAATATGCAAAATCATTCCTAATCAATTATAGGCTTTGATGATCGTCTTTTTAAGGTATTATTTCTTAATCTTATAGTTTGATTTATAGTTATATAAAAATATCATAGCTCAAGAAAAGGTGGCTGTTTGGGTCCATATTAATTTGTTAGTATCCGGGCTCAGCTATGAAGCATATATTAAAATTTGGTAAGATTTGGAGATAGTTTTTGTGTCACGTTATGTGACATAAAAAGTTTAAGAAAAGCTATTATTTTGTAAGGTAAAGATGAAATAATGATAAGGAAGTGAAAATAATTGGCTTGGGAAGTATTAGGCAAAGAAAAAAACAGAAAAGACGATGTGTCTCAATATTGATGATTTATATGGATTTGGTTAATAGGTAACCAAGGATTTCGAGGAATACAAATCTATGCTGTAGCAGGACCACAGGTGAGTATATAGGATTTAAACTGGCAGGTTGATCATATGAGGGCAGATTACATGTGTGTAAGAGATCTCATATGATCAATATAGTTATATAATGTCGTATTTGTTTAGTTGTTTTAATTGTTGAAAATATGTGTTGAAATTGCTATCATTAATTAAATTATGAATGATTGAGCCGTAACATTGAATTATATGGAACTCGGTTTTATATGTGATCGATTCCATGTAATGGTGCAATTGGTACTAATAAAGTAGTAGTTGATATGCAGTCTTGTGTAGTTATGTGATATGGTTTTGTTAAAATTATGAAGATAAATAAGTTGTAGCAATGAGAATTCTGTTTTGATAAGACTATGGTAATTAAGATGGTAATAGAGAAGTTAGTGGCAAAATTTGTTGTCATCGATAATATTAAGCTGATAATGTAATGAGCAGAATCCT
The DNA here is from genome assembly GCA_034093135.1 of Erigeron breviscapus. Classification (NCBI taxonomy): domain Eukaryota; kingdom Viridiplantae; phylum Streptophyta; class Magnoliopsida; order Asterales; family Asteraceae; genus Erigeron; species Erigeron breviscapus. The sequence goes on along the minus strand of CM067170.1, from coordinate 37,845,384 downwards.
TATTGTAGTTGTAAGTTTTAGGTAATAATTAAGCAGTTTGAAGATTAATAGCCAGTATTTGCAGTTAACCATTGTTATTGGCCTTAGATAATGACCATGCCAAAGCCAGAATCTAGGCCATTGATGTTGTATATTGAAGAATGATTATAACGCTGAATCGACTTATTGTGAGCTAGAACGCCAAGTAGGTTAGAAATGTGATAGCCATGTTGTTCTTTGGATTAACAATGTGTTACCTAGATGTTTGGTTGTGTAAGTGTGTATGTTACTCAACCACACGTGCTTTAATTGTCATGTGATCGTAGAATTGTGTTAGTCATGCTGTTATGTGTGTCTAGATATTTTGTTGTGTACGTGTGTATGTTATGTAATCACACATGCTTTAATTGTTATGTGATCGTCATGTGATTGTGTGGTGTAAATTCAGATACATAAGGCTAATGTGCAGATTTTTTGGATGTATGTGAATTGACATTGTAGAAGGGAACCATTAAAGAATAGCAGTTAATCCTTCTATGCATATAGTTGTATTATTTACTTTCTTATAGTTTGATACAATGACCCTATCATATTTAGCAGGCAGAGTTGATTATATGGAGGTTGGCTATATACGTGTAGTCTGGTCCATATAATTGAGCAGTTGGCAGATTGTACTTGCAGTCTATATTATGAGCAGTATAATATTTCAGAATGACATGATGTCCATATTTAGTTTAGCAGGCATATAGGATTATATGGAGGTTGGCTATATACGTGTAGTCTGGTCCATATAATTGAGCAGCTGGCAGATTGTACTTGCAGTCTATATCATGCAGTATCATATATACATAGTTAATATAATGCAAAACCTTCATGCGTTTACTTTCTATATATTCACTAAGCGATATGCTTATTCTTTTAATTATAAATGTTGTAGGTGCAAATGGATTTGGCGTTAGTGATGAGCAACCATAAAGGTTGAGCCCTGAGAAGCCATAGCCGTGGATGAGCACTTGCAGAAGGTTTACGCAAGTGTTATCTTTAAATTACAGCCGAGTATATTATGCTTGTTACATTACTAGCCCATATCTTACGAACTTAATGTGTCGATTACTTTAAATTGGTAATGTGGTCGTTAAACTAAGTCATGTCAAGTATTTTGGTTCTTTATAAACAGGTTGTTTGGATTAAAAATTAGCAGGTATGGATTGTTGATATTACGATGAGGTCATGCCAAAATTTCTAATTTTTCCATTGTGTCGTTTGAAATAAATTAGTATTCGGCATTGTCGAATAAATATGTATTTACTGAATACATATTTATCTATAGAAAGTCAAATGAAGTTTTCTTTATAAAAAAACGGACTTCATCAGTAACCATTATGTGTAATCAGTGGTAACAAAAATTATAACATATATAGTAAGGAAAACAGAGCACGAAAGCTAAATCCATCAACCTAAATATAATAAATCTAATCATATGTTTTTACCCAATTAATATTAACCTAAAATATAAAGTATAAAATTGTACAGAATATGAAAAGCAACATGTTTGTTGTGAAATAGTAATTCTTTAAGCCCTAAATAATTAACTTACGATACTATAACAAATAATATAATCATCAATAAATAATATTAATAACCAAGAAAAAAAATAAAGGTAAAAAATCGTTTAGAATATAAAAAGCAACATTCTTGTTGTGGTAAAGTAATTCTTTAAGCTCCCAAATCAAAATTAAAACTAATAATAATAATAATAATAACCAAGAAAAATTTTTAAAAAAGGATTAAAAACTTACCAGCGATGAAAGTTTAATGGTACAATGTATTTTACACAAGTCTCTTAGTGATGCAAGACCCAGGTTCGAGTCTTGCTGAGGGGACAGAGTTTTATCCCAATTAAATGTTGTGCCTTTAGGCAGTTTAATTGGGAGTTTTTCCTCCTACAAGGTATTGAGGGTGAGGGGTCTCTAACACGGATCCGGTTAAGACAACATAAGCTAGATCCCCTGTTGCGAGCAATGATCCACCCGTTAAAAAAAAGATAATATATATACAATTAATAGATTATTGTAAAGAAGAGAATAGAAGAAGGGATTATCTTATTATTTCAATGAGATTAGGGTTATAACCTTTTATATAATGTACATAAAGTTGGAGAATAAGCTAGTGGCAAAATAGTCACTACATATATATTTGTATACATAACACTCCCCCTCAAATGTATACTACTACACATTATACAATAGTTGTTCTGTTGCCTCATTAAAAACCTTACTAAGAAAACCCAGTGGGACAAAACTTAGTTAAGGGAAAAAGAGTGCAACATGTATAATGTTCTCCCTGAATTCAGTCAAACATCTTCTAATCTTCAAAGCTCGATCTTGTATAATAATTGCTCGAAGCTGCTTCTATGTAATGCTTTGTAAATATATCGATTTGTCCTTCCTTTTGTAGGTTATGTAACATCCCAAAACTTAAACGTATATGTTGACTAACGTCGTTAGGTCAAATTCTAAGTCCGTGATATGTTTATGTGGAAAATATGTGTTTATGTGCCCTATATGTGAGATTTAATTATCTTTAATGAGTGACAATAAAGTAGACTTAATGATGTGTAAAAGGTCTATGTAGTGTGCGAAAGTGCTTCCATGTGTTATGTATATCCCCATTAGGTGTTTAAAGGTGTAATAAAGCTAATATGAAGTCCAGGGACTAAATTTGACAAAAGTGAAAGTTGAAAAACGGGATTAGGGCTAGGATTAGCCTAATCTCCTTCCTTTAGCAGCCATAATCACTTCAAAGAACAAACCTAAACAACCTTTCAATCCTTCTTGAAATTCTAAAGCATCTCTTCAAGTTTTACGTAGATTGTTGGTGTCTTTTGGGCTTGATTTCGATCGGCCATTGTTAATTACAGGTAATGATCGGTTTGTTGATCATATTTTCAGATTTAGGGTTGTTTTATTGTGAGTCAAAAACTGATTTCAAAAGGTTTTGTCAAAGGATTAAGGTTAAAGAAGCGTTTTGGTGAGTTAACGTACAAAATGGTGTCAAACGAGTTTGTAATCGATCCGGATGATCAAAATGTGTTTAATTGTGTCAAAATCATGTTTTGGGAAAAGCCTAGATGAATCCAAGGTTGAAAAATCGAAGAACTTAGTCGTTTTTGAAAAACAGTCGAACCAGTGTTCGAACGAAGTTAATCTTCGTTTTATGACTATCTTCGTAAGTTATGTTAAGTTCGTTCTAATGCTATTTTCGTTGGCCAAGTTCGTAAGAAGGAGTTTTGTTAAATTCGTGAGTTAAAAACTATCTTCGTTTAAGCCATTTTTTGGTGAAGTAAACCCAACGAATATTAAGTTCGTAATCTATTTTCGTAAAATGAAGCCAAACGAAGTTATGGTCTAAATTCGTAAGTTGTAAAGTAACGAAGTTAATACTCAAGTTCGTAAGAACAGAGTAAACGAAGTTAAGGCCTAACTTCGTAAGGTGTAATCTGGACTTTTACGTAGTCAGTCCTAAGGTCATACGAGAGTCGTTTTAAGGTCCCAAATGACTTATATTTCATATGTTAATGTACGATAGGTGTCGGGGATTACTATTAAGCACTATTAGCTCTCTGTTTGCTCGCGTACACTACTACGAGGTAAGATACACTACTTTTGTCACGCTGAGGGTGCAACGAAAATGGTTTGTAAACTATAACCTCCAAAACGGTAATGTATAACTCATATGTGGTTGGGTTGATATGGGAGGTACTCGGGGATTAATGATGACGATGTTTATGCCTAAAATGCTTCCCCGTACACATGGTTATGATATGATATGCAATGATGATGATATGCTTAACGATATGATATGATGTGATATGATATGATATGATGAACGGTGGTTAATGACGTGTTGTAATGTTGATATGTGCATGTATATGTGGCTTGTTCATCTAGAACACTAGACCTTTTTAGGTTGCCATGACACGTGCACGTTTTAAGGGCCCTAACGTGAAAAGATGATAGATGTGGATTAGTTTAGGATTAATGTGGAAACCTAAACTAAACGTGGTAAATGCTCGAGCTAATTAGATGTTAAGTGTTATGCATAACCCGTGCCTGATGTGGTAATAGGTACGTATAAATCGTGCTCGTATGTGGGAGAGTACGTCGTGCTCGTATGTGGGAGAGTACGTAGTGCCCGTATGTGGGAGGGTACGTTAAAATGGTTGCTCGGGTGGCTCCTTGCAACAAGTCATATGTGGCGAGTAGTTTCGGGTGGCCTGATGACCCACCTAATGTCATGAACATAACGTGCTACTCATGGATCGACATTGTCTTTCCTTAACGGTAACTTCGGTTACAACTTAACGGTGACCTAGTCACAACTTAACGAATGAGATGATATGATGAAATTGATTAGGCACGCTTAGGGTCATGAACTCTATGCTTATATGTGATGTGGATATGTTTATGTGATGATATGAAAGCCTAATTAAAATGACGTAAAGTTTTAAAGTGACGTTTTAAATGGATTAATTGTTTTGCTTAAACCTGGTGTTATCTTACTTAGCTTTATAGCTAACACTTGTTTCTTTTAATATATTGACATCCCTCAGGTTAGGCAGTGAGATGACGTGTGAAGCTTTGGCGAGAGATGGGTAGATGATCAAGCTGGCTTTAGTTTACCCAATAGCTTCGCATAGACTTAATGTTAATGATTTCCTTTTATGGAACTTATGTAATGACTATGTTATGGTTGCTTTATGTTGGGCAATCTTATGGATTTCTTTTATTACTGATTTGATGCTATTAGTAACACCACTTATGTTTCTCAACTGTTTTCTTTAGTTGAGGTTTTTAATAAACTGTTTCCGCTTTATTGACGTCGTTAGGCGAAAATTTTTGGAAATCCATATTTTTACGAAACGGGTGTTACAAGTTGGTATCAGAGACGTAGTTTAAGTGAACCAAGGCCTATTGACCATAGGATTTGGACTTAAACTTAAGATGCGCATGCTAGGTATTTGTAGGATGCCTTAGCTTTAACGTAAGATGATATAGGATGGGTTGGGACGAGTGCGAGTGTGATAGGGCTTATGAGATGTTTACGATACGAAGTATGTTTTAGCCTTATCTTTGCGCTTATCGACTCTATCTTTCAGTGAAGGAAAGATGGTTAACACTCGTCAAGGCAACTCACGACGCGATGGAGTTACTGCAAGCATTACCCCACCTGTCCATCCAGGTGCCGGTGCTAGTAATGCTGCCAATGCTGCTGCTGTTGCAGCCAATGCGAATAGAAATCGAGGAAACCCCCAGCAAGTCAATCAGCCAAGCCCATTAGGTCCTATGCCTCCACCTCCCGGCAATCCGCCTAGAGTTAACGAAGCAGTGGTGGAGCAAATCCCTAATGCAGCTGAACTGTACAATCTTGTGCTGACTCTCCAAGCCCAGTTAGCACAGACTCAAGAGCAACTGAACAACGCTCTTGCTGAGAATGCTGAAGGAACTGATGGCAACTACTCAGTGCCATCTCACCACACTGAGCCACCAGTGGATAATGTTGTCGTTCCCCCTGTTAATGTTGATGTGGCTCCTCCTAATGTAGTTCAAGCTCCTCGATTTAAGTTCGAAAGTTTCCAGAAGTGTGGAGCTCAGAAATTCAATGGAACACTTAATGCAGTAGGCTGTATGGAATGGCTTGATGATACTGAGATGGTCTTTGAAGCTTGTGACTGTCCAGAGGATAAAAAGGTGTTGTGTGCGAGTAGAATGTTGAAAGAAGGTGCTCGAGATTGGTGGAAGAGCATTACTATTTCGATGACTCCAGCTATGGTATCTGCTATCACATGGGCTACCTTCAAGCAGAAGTTTATTGAGGAGTATATCGGGGCTCATGAACAGCGCAAGATGGAAAAAGAGTTTCGTGCTTTGACGGCTGAAATTGGTAAAGTCAATGATTATGCTCGTTCCTTTATGGAGAAAATGAAGTTTGTGGGTCATTTATTCCGAACTGATGCAGATCAAGTTGCCTGTTATGTCGATGGTTTGCCTCCGAGTTATCGTGGTATTTGTAGGCAGCACAAGACTCTAACAGAAGCAATCAAAGAGTCTAAAAAGCTTGATGATGATTTTGCTGCGGATAAGAAAGTGGAGAAGAAAGATGATGAGAAGAAGTCTGGCAATAAGAGGAGGTTTGGTGGATCAAATCGTTTTGGAAAGAAGTTCAAGGGATCTTCGTCCTCTGACAAGGGAAAGACAGACAAGGATGGAAAATGGTGTTCTAGCTGCAAGGCTTTTCATTCTGGTCAGTGTTCTGCTAAGACCCGCAGGTGCAATAGGTGTGGAGCACAGGGTCATACTTTTGATGAATGTACTGATAAAGCGAGGTGTTACAAATGTGGAGACACCAAGCACCGTATTGCCGACTGTCCGCAAATGAAGAAGGATGATGGAAAGAAAGCGGAAGTTCCCAAGGCCAAAGCCCGAGTATATCAGATGACGACTGAAGTGGCCAAAGAAGACGACCAGGTAGTTACTGCTACTCTTATTGTTAACTCCAAACCTGCTAATGTGTTATTTGATTCTGGTGCGAACAAATCTTTTGTGTCTACTATGTTTGCTCCTAAATTAGACATGATTACTAGTTCCTTACGGTGTCCTATAGAAGTAGAAGTGGCTAACGGTGCAACGACTATTATACGAGAGGGTTATTCTGATTGTCCGTTAGAGATAGAGGGTCGGTCGTTTACTGCTAATTTGTTACCAACTACCATTCCTAGTTTTGATGTTGTTCTCGGTATGGACTGGATGTCTAAAAATGATGCTGTCGTCTTATGTTCGAAGAAGATAGTCCGTATCGCTGCTCCTGACGGTAAAGGTGTTTGTGTTTATGGTGACAAGAAGCCGGGAATTGTTAAGGTGATCTCTATGATGAAAGCTCTTCGTTGTATACGGCAAACTAAGTCACATTTCTTAGCTTATGTAATTGATTCTCGTATCGCGAAGCCTACAGTTTCTGATGTTGAAGTTGTTTCCGAGTTTCCAGATGTTTTCCCTGAAGATCTTCCAGGTCTTCCTCCTGACCGTGAGGTTGAGTTTTCTATCGACCTTATTCCTGGTGCTACTCCTGTAGCCAAAGCTCCGTATCGATTAGCTCCGACAGAGATGAAGGAGCTGATGACTCAAATTCAGGAACTTTTAGATAAAGGTTTCATTCGTCCGAGTTCCTCTCCATGGGGTGCTCCTATCCTTTTCGTAAAGAAGAAAGACGGATCCATGCGCATGTGTATCGATTATCGTGAGCTGAATAAACGAACGGTGAAGAATAAGTATCCACTCCCTCGCATTGATGATTTGTTCGATCAACTTCAAGGTGCTTCTTATTTCTCAAAGATTGATTTACGGTCTGGCTATCATCAATTGAAGGTTGAAGAAGAAAGTGTAGCCAAAACAGCGTTCCGAACTCGTTATGGTCATTATGAGTTCCTTGTCATGCCATTCGGTTTGACAAATGCTCCAGCGAAGTTTATGGATTTGATGAATCGTGTCTGGTGACCATTCTTGGATCATTTCGTTATCGTTTTCATCGACGACATTCTTGTGTATTCAAAGTCGGAAGAGGAACATAGAGAGCATTTGAGGGCTGTCTTACAAGTCCTCAGAGAGAAAAAGCTATATGCTAAATTCTCCAAATGCGAGTTCTGGCTAAAGGAAGTTCATTTCCTCGGCCATGTCGTCTCCTCGGATGGTATAAAAGTGGATCCTGCAAAGATAGAAGCGGTGTCAAAGTGGGAGCAGCCTAAGTCTCCTACAGAAATAAAGAGGTTTCTCGGTTTGGCTGGTTATTATCGACGTTTCATTCAGGATTTCTCGCGCATTGCCAAACCAATGACTGAATTAACGAAAAAAGGTGTGAAATTTGTATGGACTGATGCTCAAGAGAAAGCCTTCACAACGTTGAAAAAGAAGTTGTGTGAAGCTCCAGTCTTAGCCTTACCCGAAGGAACAGATGATTTAGTGGTTTATAGTGACGCATCCATCACGGGGTTAGGGTGTGTACTAATGCAACGAGACAAAGTTATCGCTTACGCCTCTCGACAGCTGAAGCCTCATGAGCGGAACTATCCTACTCATGACCTTGAGCTGGCTGCGGTTGTTTTTGCTCTGAAGTTGTGGCGACATTATCTGTATGGTACAAAGTGTACCCTTTATACGGATCATAAGAGCTTACAGTACGTGTTTACTCAGAAGGACATGAATGTTAGACAACGGCGGTGGATGGAGTTATTAAAGGATTACGATTGTGAAATTAAATATCACCCAGGCAAAGCTAATGTGGTTGCTGATGCCTTAAGCCGCAAAGGATATGCGAAGAGTAGATTATGTGCGATGATTACAAAGATTGAGTCGAATTTACTGGAACCTATTCGATTAGCTCAAATCGAAGCGTTAAAGGATGATAATGTGAAAGCGGAGTCTATTGGGAAAAAGAAGAAGAACAGACTCCAAATGGAAGAAAATAGTCGTGGCCTTCGAACTTACAAAGGTAGAATATGGGTTCCTCTCTATGGAGGCAATCGTGAGTTAGTAATGGATGAAGCTCACAAAACTAAGTATTCTGTACACCCTGGTGCCACAAAGATGCATGCAGACTTGAAGCCGATTTATTGGTGGCCCAGTATTAAGAATGATGTGATGATGTACGTACAGAAGTGTTTGACATGTGCTAAAGTGAAAGCTGAACACCAAAAGCCTTATGGGAAGTTTCAGCAACTCGAGATCCCTGAGTGAAAATGGGATCGCATTACGATGGATTTTGTAACCAAACTTCCAAGGACGCCTCGTGGTCACGATATGATATGGGTTATTGTCGATCAATTAACGAAGAGTGCTCACTTCCTCCCAGTTCGTGAGAATGCTCCTATGGAGAATTTTGCTACATTATATATTGAAGAAGTGGTTACTAAACATGGTGTTCCGTTATCGATTGTGTCCGATCGTGATGCTCACTTTGTTTCCAAATTTTGGAAGAGTTTTCAACGGGAATTTGGTACTCAAGTTCGTCTGAGCACAGCCTATCATCCGCAAACCGATGGGCAAAGTGAAAGGACTATTCAAACGCTCGAAGATATGCTCAGAGCTTGTGTGATGGATTATGGTGGTTCGTGGGATAAACACCTACCTCTCATTGAGTTTGCGTATAACAATAGTTATCATGCGAGCATTGGAATGCCACCTTATGAGATGTTATATGGTAGAAAGTGTCGGACTCCTAGTTGTTGGTTGGAGCCCGGGGAAAAGCAATTTTCTGGACCCGAAGTAGTACAAATTACGGCCGATAAAGTTAATGTTGCAAAGGAAGCCTTGCGTGTTGCTCGTGAAAGGCAAAAGTCATATGCTGATAAGAAAAGGAGGCCGTTTGATTTTAAAGAAGGTGAAATGGTTTTACTCAAGGTGTCGCCTTGGAAAGGTGTGTTACGATTTGGCAAACGTGGAAAGTTAAGCCCTAGATTCATTGGACCTTTTAAGATCATCAAGAAGGTTAGTGAACAGGCATTTCAACTGGAATTACCTCCAGAACTACACGCGATTCACAACACATTTCATGTGTGTTATCTACGTAAATGCTATGCAAACGAAGCAGATGTTATTCCACTCGAGGACGTAAGTATAAATCCCAACAGGCAGATTGTTGATGAACCTGTTGCTATAATGGGAAGGAAACAAAAGAAGTTACGACGAAAGACTATTGATCTAGTTCTCATTAAGTGGAAACACAATCACGGCGAAAGTATGACGTGGGAGACCGAGTCCGTAATGCGGGAGACCTATCTCCACCTTTTTGATGCTGAAGTGATTATGGTCTAAATTCGTAAGTTGTAAAGTAACGAAGTTAATACTCAAGTTCGTAAGAACAGAGTAAACGAAGTTAAGGCCTAACTTCGTAAGGTGTAATCTGGACTTTTACGTAGTCAGTCCTAAGGTCATACGAGAGTCGTTTTAAGGTCCCAAATGACTTATATTTCATATGTTAATGTACGATAGGTGTCGGGGATTACTATTAAGCACTATTAGCTCTCTGTTTGCTCGCGTACACTACTACGAGGTAAGATACACTACTTTTGTCACGCTGAGGGTGCAACGAAAATGGTTTGTAAACTATAACCTCCAAAACGGTAATGTATAACTCATATGTGGTTGGGTTGATATGGGAGGTACTCGGGGATTAATGATGACGATGTTTATGCCTAAAATGCTTCCCCGTACACATGGTTATGATATGATATGCAATGATGATGATATGCTTAACGATATGATATGATGTGATATGATATGAAATGAATGATGTGTTGATATGATGTGATATGTATGATGTGATATGATATGATGTGATATGATATGATGTGATATGATATGATGTGATATGATATGATGTGATATGATATGATGTGATATGATATGATGTGATATGATATGATGTGATATGATATGATGTGATATGATATGATGTGATATGATATGATGTGATATGATATGATGTGATATGATATGATGTGATATGATATGATGTGATATGATATGATGTGATATGATATGATGTGATATGATATGATGTGATATGATATGATGTGATATGATATGATGTGATATGATATGATGTGATATGATATGATGTGATATGATATGATGTGATATGATATGATGTGATATGATATGATGTGATATGATATGATGTGATATGATATGATGTGATATGATATGATGTGATATGATATGATGTGATATGATATGATGTGATATGATATGATGTGATATGATATGATGTGATATGATATGATGTGATATGATATGATGTGATATGATATGATGTGATATGATATGATGTGATATGATATGATGTGATATGATATGATGTGATATGATATGATGTGATATGATATGATGAAATTGATTAGGCACGCTTAGGGTCATGAACTCTATGCTTATATGTGATGTGGATATGTTTATGTGATGATATGAAAGCCTAATTAAAATGACGTAAAGTTTTAAAGTGACGTTTTAAATGGATTAATTGTTTTGCTTAAACCTGGTGTTATCTTACTTAGCTTTATAGCTAACACTTGTTTCTTTTAATATATTGACATCCCTCAGGTTAGGCAGTGAGATGACGTGTGAAGCTTTGGCGAGAGATGGGTAGATGATCAAGCTGGCTTTAGTTTACCCAATAGCTTCGCATAGACTTAATGTTAATGATTTCCTTTTATGGAACTTATGTAATGACTATGTTATGGTTGCTTTATGTTGGGCAATCTTATGGATTTCTTTTATTACTGATTTGATGCTATTAGTAACACCACTTATGTTTCTCAACTGTTTTCTTTAGTTGAGGTTTTTAATAAACTGTTTCCGCTTTATTGACGCCGTTAGGCGAAAATTTTTGGAAATCCATATTTTTACGAAACGGGTGTTACAGGTTATATGTTGAGAAGGACTTTGATGAGATGTGCTCTATTCAATCACCTTTGATGCAGTTCTCTCTGATCTGAGCTATGCAAGAAGCATTGTCTTTATACATAATTGTTGGACCATTGTTCGTTGAATGAATACTCCAAGATCCATGAAAATGTTGTATAACATTCACCTTTGGGTGTCTATGTGAACGATTATGCCTCGTTAAAACCTTATTAAATAACACCCAATGGGACAAAAATCTAATGAAGAAAAAAGAGTACATAAGTCTTTTGATACGCTTGGAGATATTGCCTCGTTAAAAACCTTATCAGGAAAAACCCATTAGGACAAAACCATGGCTAAGGGAAAAAGAGTGCAATGCGTATCTTCTCTCCCTCATGATCACATCACTTAAACTCGTTGGTTGGCACAAACCAATATCTTTGGCTTTATTATAATAAGTGTCTAGATCAATTCGATTATAGCATGAACAAACATGCTATTTGTTTTTTTTATATGTGATCCACATATCATACATCATACATTCCATTAAAGTACATACTTGTATTACATAAGTTACACTTACCAACAACTTCAAGTGAAATGATGTATTATTTCATGACCAACGGGGACTATCAATTCTTTAATGACACTTTCAAACCAACATTGTGATCATTATCTTTAGAAGTTGAAGGGGTCCTTTCAACATCATATGACCTCATAGCCATGAGCGTCATTTATGCATAAAATATATTAAAGCATCTTATCTCGCTTCAATGTTACACATGCATTTTATCTGTATCCTTTAGATGTTGAATCAAGACAAACTTTGTCTTTTATTTCACATTTATTAATTCAATCACCATTGGACACTCCCTCAGAGTTCCGTTGATTTTCAAATCATCAAAATCCATGAAACTTATATTATATTCACATCCAGATTTCTTTATAGAGTTTCATGATCATAATAATTTCTATGGCACTTTTTTAGGAAATAATATTCTCGAGAACCTTTCGCATATGTTATAAGCTTTTTAATTCACGAGACATGCTTCATGCATTCTATATCCCTCATGGAATCTCAATATCAAACGAGCTCTATTATATATTCTTTAGACGCAAATCAAATATCTTATCTTGCCAGACTTTCAGTAGATCAATAATTGCTTCCACCATATGACATTTCTTGCCCATAATCAATATAAGGTATGTTCAACAATCTATGTGCCATACTTCAATTCAATATTTGAACATAGACC
>CM067170.1:37727696-37827696 GCA_034093135.1 Erigeron breviscapus | reverse complement strand
AAAGATAAAATGGCAATATTGAGACAAGTTTACTTACCAAAATCACCAACAAAGCCTCAAACCCGAAATTAGAGCTAAAAACCAATATTCCTTGCACTTGGAGATTTGACCTTTTGATATGATGATTAAATGAGGATGATGATGATGAATTTAATGTAAATCTAACTTGAACATCATCAAATGGTGTAAGAATTTAGAGAGAGAGAGATAAATCTTGCATTCAATATGTAGTGAGAGAAATGGAAGAGATGAAATGAGTGGATGGGGGAAAGGAAGGGTGGGATTGGGTGGTTTAGGATGGAGTTGGGTCATGGGTGGTTCATGGGTCATGGGTCGACCCATGGATCACCCGAATACATTTCTAGCTATCATATAAATCGTTTCACGTTCTAACCCGATCAATACGTTCACATAGTCTCGTTTAGCATAAAAGCACGTCTTTAATTCATATTTAAATGAATTAATTATTTAAACTACTAGAACAATTAGTCATTCAACACGTTTAGGTCAACGGTTCAAGAATCAAATAATCACGTTAAATCACGTTTAATAAAAGTCAAACGGTTCAAATTTCACAAATGTTACATCATTCCCCCGTTAAAGGAATTTCGTCCGGAAATTCTAATTCTAACTAGACTCATTGAATAAATGAGGATACTTGGCTTTCATAGAATCTTCTCGTTCCCAAGTAAATTCGGGTCCACGTCTAGCTCGCCATCTCACTTTAACGAGTGTATACCGAGTGTTCTTAAGCCTCCTAGTTTCCCGGTCTAGAATTTCTATTGGCTCTTCTACAAACTTCAACGTTTTATCGACACGGATTTCTTCAAGAGGCACGTGAAGTGTTGGGTCGGCCAAACACTTCCGGAGATTACAAATATGGAAAACATTATGAACTTCACTCAAATTTTGTGGAAAGTTCCAATCGATACGCTACCGGGCCAATTCGTTCAAGGATTTTAAATGGGCCAATATATCTCGGGCCAACTTGCCACGTTTCACAAACCGAACCACACCTTTCCACGGGGACACTTTCAATAAAACATAGTCACCGACTTCAAATTCAAGAGGTCGTCGTCTAACGTTTGCATACTTCAATTGTCTTTCACGGGCCACTCTCAATTTCTCCTTAATTTGTGAGATCACCTTAGTTGTTTCAATGACAATTTCGGGCCCAATGAGTTGGCTTTCACCAACTTCCGCCCAAGCTACCGGTGACCTACAATCTCTCCCATACAATGCTTTAAACGGAGCCATTTGGATACTAGCATGGAAGCTATTATTATAGGAGAATTCGACTAACGGTAAATGTGCATCCCAATTGCCACCAAAATCGATGGCACAAGCTCGTAACATATCTTCAAGCGTTTGAATCGTTCTTTCACTTTGACCATCGGTTTGAGGGTGGAACGTCGTACTCATGTTAAGTTGTGTACCCATTGCTTTCTGGAACGCCTTCCAAAACTTCGAAGTAAATCGGGCATCCCGATCGGTTAATATGGAAATCGGCACTCCATGTTTGGATATCACCTATTTGATGTACAAGCGTGCCATGGTGTCAAATTTATCATCTTCCCGGATGGCTAAGAAGTGAGCCGACTTAGTCAACCGGTCAACTATCACCCAAATGGTGTCCCGACCACGACTCGTTCTAGGTAACTTCGTGATGAAGTTCATATTAATTCGTTCCTATTTCCATTGTGGCGTTACCGGTTGATCTAGCAACCGGGTGGTTCCTTGTGGTCGGCTTTTACTTGTAAACACGTGATGCATTCACTAACGTATCTCGCAATGTCTCTCTTCATTCCCGGCCACCAATTCAAGTCTCCCAAATCAAAATACATCTTGTCGGACCCAGGGTAAACCGAGTATGCCGACTTGTAAGCTTCGTTCGTCAATCTCAACCGCCATCCGCCAAGAACGGGAATCCACAATCGTTCAACTAAGTATAACCCGTCATCATTCTATCTATCAAATTGTTATTCTAAGCCGTGTAATGCTTCAATGATGGAGTCGCGAACACTCCTTTGCACGGTAAGACTCATGGCCCTAATTCGTCTTGGTTTTATACGTTCCTTTCAGCTCAAGGCATCGGCTACAACATTTTCTTTACCCCATTGTATCGAAACACAATCCCATCCTTGCCCGGATGCATCACAATACGCAACAAAGTCATCAGCTCCATCGGGCAAGCCTAAAATGGGTGCGTCACACAACTTGTCTTTCAATAATGGAGGGCTTGATCTTGTTTCTCACTCTATCGAATCATCTTTCTCGTTGAGTCAGTAGAGTCAAGGGTTGGGAAAATCTTGGAAAGCCCTCAATGAAACGTCTATAATAACCCGCCAAACCAAGAAATTCGATGGATCTCGGTTGGTGTCTCGGGTCGTCTCCAAAACTTTACCGCGTCAATTTTTACTTGGATTCAGGTGAACTCCTTCTTTGCTCACCACGTGACCAAGGATGTGGACCTCTTGGAACCAAAATTCTCAATTGGGAGAACTTGCATACAAGTTCCCTTCCCAGAGTAACTCTAAAACTTCCCTCAAATGTTTTGAATGATCTACTTTCGTCTTGAAATGATTAAGAGTGTCGTTACTGAAAACAAATGACAAATTTATCTAGGTAGGGCCGACACACCTGGTTCATCAAAACCATGAACACAGCCGGTGCCTGGTCAACCCCAAAAAGCATAACCGTGAATTCAAAATGTCCATAACGGATTCGAAAGGCCGTCCAGGGAATATCATCTTCATGGACATGAAATTGGTGGTAACTCAACCGCGAATCAATATTGGAAAAGAAACGAGCACATTGGAGTTGATCAAATAGATCATCAATTCTAGGAAAAAGGATAACGATTTTTCACTGTGAGTTTGTTTAATTCTCTATAATCGATTCACATTCGGAAGGAGCCGTCTTTCTTCCTAACAAATAGGATCGGTGCGCTCTACGGTGAATGACTATGGCGTATGAAACCCCTTTTCAAGAAGTTCTTTGAGCTGGGCGGCCAAATCTTGCATTTCGGTTATGGCCAAGCGATAAGGTGCTATGGCCACGAAAGAAGCGTTAGGAATAAGATCAATTCGGAAATCAAGTTGACGAGATGGGGGCAATCCCGGTAGGTCATCCGGAAATACGTCCATGAATCCATTAACCACGGGCACGACTTTTAATTCGACTTATGTGACATTGACATTATATACTTTTTCTTCCCGCGGCTCGGTCGTCTCGCCTTGAACCACTAACTCTTCATTGTCTTCTACCGGAATTCTCGCTACCCGACTACTACAATCTATAACCGCATTCATTGCCGATATCCAAAACACACCAAGAATCACATCAAAGCTACCGATATCTGTAACACCCCAACTAAGGCGGAACGTTGAGATGTACAGAAAGTCGAGTATTCAAAGCAAAGGATAATAGATAACATTCACCATAGCTTTATTGGATAAAAATAATTTTACAATGCACAAGCATGTGAACCAATTCCCGAGTACAATACGTCTACCATACTTGGATATTGAGTCCACGAAACAAATAACCAATACATGAGATGATATAATACAATGATCAAGGCGGATTCCATTGCCCGTCACAAGGTTTGATCTTTGACTCCAAAGTGCAATGCAAACAATCATGATGCATGTAATTCCTCAAGACAAGGCTAATTCCTGAAAAGCATGAAGAGAAAGTGTCAACTACGAAAACGTAGTTGGTGAGTGCATAGGTTTGCAAGTAAACCTCGTTACATATCCATTTCAAAATAGTTGAGAAATCCAAGGTAAATTATAAAGTTCTCATTTGTCACGTTTATCGTGACAGAAAAATATATCAATCGATTAATCATTCATTATACCAAAACCATTTGGTCATCAATACTTCAATATTGCCAATTTCAACAACTTTCAAGATTCCATATAAGTCCAATACCCAAACCGTATGTTCAATCCACAATTTCCATCCAATATAATATCAATACCTCTTGGTCAATGGTAAGACTACCATGACGTAATTTGATGAGATTGTTCTTGAGCCACTACTAAGACCGGTTATGTCCCAATAATCAATATATAGTCCCAAATGATAAGATAATGATAAGCACATGCTGTCAATCACGTGCATAAAGATAACCAAGGGTCGTGCCATGGAGACGCCCATAAATATATAGTAGTTAAAGCACCGCGAGGCCAGACTGGCGATGAAGGTGGCCACCAAGGCAGACCAAACATCCCATCGTTACCTATAATAGTGGATGAGGGGACAAGTCCTAGTTGCGCAACCCTCTAACTACAGGCCTCAAATGAGTTAATAGTAGTGTACAGGGGACCACCGTTTGACAGTACTCAAGCTCATCATATAACATATAACACGTTGAACATACAATATAATTCCCATATCATTATCATTATTTCAAAGAATCATTTCATAAGAGAAAGTCATTTTAATTAATCATGCTTTTCACCCCGCAAGTAAAACATATAAAAGAGTTTGAAAGGGGGCTATGACTCACCTTGATATGCCGCATATTATATTCACTTATCCAAAATGGGTATTTCCCATCTATCGCTTCCTTGATCATATATCCGTCATATTCCTCAATCACGTTTCAAGCCAAGACTATCCCTACGATAGGACTAATATACGTAAGTTCCTATCCTATGCCATCACTAAGAAATGCCACTTTCATTATGTTGTCATAAATTTTGGGATCCAAGTATATTGTTAATATTAGCATCTTTTTGGTTGTAGAGAGTGTTGGTGTAAAAGGGTCACTTTCATTGTACATGTAGTTATAAGTTGTTAGAATTTCGGTAACTTGCCTTTGATTATCATGGTTCCCATTGTGTGTTTTGCTTAATTATAATATTTGACATTAGTAACTTCATAATATTAGTATTTATGAATACTTTCTGATTTATGACTATGTATTTAATTTAATATTATTTAATTAATTATTTATTCATTTTCTTGATTTATTAACCAAATAATTCTTTAAAAATACTTTTAAGTACCTCACTTGCCTTTATAATTTGTGGCTAATTATATTTGGGTTATATTCTGATTATTATGCTTTTTAACTTAGAATATTGTGATATATATATTTATTTATTTATGTAATTTTTCTATTAATTTAAAAATAGTTATTAATTAGTGATTTTCACTTACTTAATTATTTCTAAATTATATGACATTTGTTCTTTGACTTAAAATGATTTTACTCCAGTAGGTTTAGTCACTTTCATCATTGGTTGTGATTATTTAACCAATTTCATGATTTATATAATTTATTTATTTATTTATTTACCTTTTTAATTATCATTTAAATTTAATAATTAATAGAAATTCTTAGAAATCACCACACAACTTTTTGGCTAAAATCCCAGGCCTTTTAGGCAACTTTTATCATGGGAAAAATCATATCAATTCAACCTCTCTTGTGTCTCGCTCATTTTGAGGATTCTAAGCTTATAAATCGTTTACCGAAATAGTGATTTAAGCCTCATTTTTCGAGCAATTCAAATGCGTCAAAATGGATTTTCATACTTATTTCATTATTTACATAATGTTCATTATATGTTGGTGTCTTAAGTCGTGATAGTGGTGGTGGTGTGATGTGTGCAAATTAAAGCTTTCGGTTAGTGCTTATATGAACCGAATCAGTGACTTGTAGGCTTGTCTTTGCCATTTAATAACTAAGTTAAGTTTTATAACTTTTATTTGACATATTATCAGTAGGTTTATAATACTTTTTGTTACGAGATTGTTGGAGTTGATTAGAGTTGCAATCTAGTGACCTTTAGCTTATTTTGTTGTGAAGAACTTTTACTTGAAATTTTCTGTTTTTAACACTTATTTTCATGAAATGTTGAGTAGTCATTTTTGGTTAAGTTGAATTATTTGGACATTGGTGATTTTTGTACAGAGACATATATGTGTCCTATATTTATGTGAATTTTTGTTAAATTTTTTAGACATTGTTTACTACCTCTAAAAATTTCCAAACCAAAACTGGTCAGAACAAGAGCTGCTGTGCGACTCAAGATATTTTATAAAAGATTTCTATGATGGACATTTAAGAAAAATCTCCCAATTTTATTTTAAGTTAGGGACACTTTGAAATCAGTTCACACCAAGTTTAAACTTCTGAAACCTATTAGTTAAGGAATTAAAAATCGTCAAAGTTGACTCAACCTTAAGACAAAAATCCAGTTTTGACCACTTTTGGTAGAAAAATCATATCTTTGGTTTGGTTTAGTGTTTTTGAGTGATTCCAGTTGGAGGTTAATCTAACTCTTTTATCTAAAACTTTTATTTTGAAAGTTTTTCTTGAAACGGCCCTCACATGTTCAGTTTATCCGTCCAAAGACAGGAGAATGATTCTGTCAGAAGTATTTGGGTCCAAACAACTCACCAATGACCATTCTTGCTTTATTAACACTTGAGTTCATCATTTACAAGATTAATACTTTATTTTTATACCTCTTAACATCAAATTTCCAGATTATTATACCTCTTTTAACATATTTTTCACTTAATACAAGTCCATCCATCTCATAATCCAACAACAAGATTCAACTTCTTAGATCTAACATGTATTCATTCAAATCAACACTTTTCAATACCAATCTTTATAGATCTAACTTTCAACAACATAAAAACATCTTTTTAATGAAAAATCTCAGAGTTATATTCTCCAAAATATACAAAAACATATAGATCTATCAAAAGGAAAATCACTTTAAAAGCTACTAATCTATAACAACACTTTTGGGTCTTAAACTTTTTGAATCCTTGGATCTTTCTCATAGATTTCGACATGCATATGCATGAGGAGAAAGATCCTATCAACTTGCCTTCATCAAGTGTATATTACAAAGAAATCAAGAAGAAAACATAAACTTTTGATAAAACCTTTGAATATAAACAAGAACAATATAGATCTAGTAAAGAGATGAAGATTTATACCCTTGAAGAACTTGGTTTTGAAGGTGAAAAATGGGCAGAATTTTCGGACCTATTTAGGCTCCTAATAACCCTTAATCCAAGCTTGAAACAACCCTTAATCTTATCTTGAAACAACCCTTGCTTAACCCTTATCATTATTATTGATTAAGATGATTTTTCCTTGCCTTTTTGTTGATTATATGAGCCAAAAATGGGAGAGGAGGAAGAGAGAAAAGTGCAGAAAAATTGAGAGGAAAAGAGAGAGAAATGAGAGAAGTGAATAAGGTGTGTGTGTGTAAAGGGGGGGGGGAATGAAGGGTTTCTCATTTTTTTTTTGTATAATTATTGTGTAGGTATATGTGGGTATATGTATATTTAAGTGGGTATATGTTTTATAGATGTAATATGTATTTGCTTGTTCATATAAATTGATTAGTTGTCTTAGTATATGTATATGTATGTCGTGTGTATATGTATGTATATACATACTTTTATGTTTTGAATTTAGCTACTTAAGTCGTTTTATGTACATTTTGTATTTGTATTAGACATATATATATACTTATTATTATTCAAGCACTTTTATGTACCTATTAGTTTATAAATTCATCCTTGAGATAGAAATTTTTATTTCCATGACCACATATACTTTAATTGGCTTGGTGATTGAATTGTTGGACATTTTGTAAGGTTTATTAAATTTTGTTACAAGTTGTGAGTCTTACATTATTATTTATATAACTTGAGTTCTTGAAATGAAGTTTTTGGTTTATTGACATTTCATCAAGTTCAATTAGAACTAGTTTATAGATTGGGATTGTCTTGAAAGATTATTGTTATTGTTTATGGCATTTCTAAGATAACTAGTCATTTACGGTATTTCATTGAACTAGAGGGCAATTATCACTACGCCGAAATGTCTAGAAGGCCAATTCTCTTAATAAACCTCTAAGGATTGATACCTAGATAAGTCTAAGTAAATTGTCCTAGTCGGAAATTGAGGGTTGTTACATCATTACCCCCTTAACTGAAACTTCGTCCTCGAAGTTCGATCATTCATATGGTAGCAAAATGAATAGACTGACAGTAAGGGCGTCTACACGGAGACGTATAATGCGGGAAAGTCAAACAGGATTTTATCACGAATTCTTGGTTTCTTGCGAGCTTCTAAATCTAGGGTTGGGGGCATCCATTCCTCGGTTCCCTAAAATTCCTCTTGATTAGAAACTTCGAAAAAGAGAAAGGTTACGAATGTCGCTCACTTCTTGAGACGACTGGAGATTAATCGCATGTAATCGTTGCGGGCTGTCAATCTTGCCTAGATCAATACTAAATAATGGGATGATAATAAGAATGGCAATACGGGGGTGTAAAACGAACAAACGGCTCGTAACGTGAGTTACAATAGAGACGGTAAGAAACGTTGGAATATCGATTGTTTGTGACTACTCATTTCCATTGGTCACTTGGTGTACTTTCCTTTATCGTTTGCTTTCTCAATTAAAGAAACGTCTCAATGGCTTCTCGCCTATCTTTATCTTTCTTCAGTTTGAAGTTGGACACGCTTGCCGCTACTTGAATCTATTGACTTCGTTTGTGATTAATCACTTGTTAAGGGATTACCCCCTTAACAAGAGTGATACTAGCCCATTATGCCAAGTTGCACTAAAATTGCGAAGGTACATCTTCGTAGTACCTCACTTTGGGGTTTTCCAATGTCATCTTTGTTGCCTTATAGCGTTTGAGGGGATCATGAATTGTATGATGATAGTTCCATCTTGTTCCTCACACTCACCTTTGTTCTTCAATTTCGCCCTTATTTTTCCAAAGTCACCTCTTTCATTATTCGCTAAGTCATATCGTTACTAATTCCTCTTGTTTTTTTTTTTTTTTTGCCGATATTGGCTTTCAAATCGTTTTAAGGTACCTTTAATTACTTCTTTTTACGCTAGAAGGACCATTATCTATGACTCATCACCGACAAATCTCTTTTAACATCGCACATATAACCTATTCGGTTCCTTTGCTATACCTACGCATTCCTCATGATAGGATTTACACAATCCTTATGCTCTTAAGTAATCATATCACCACCATCATTTCAGGGTAAACACTTCGATGTCCTTATTCGCATGAACTCCTCCTTTAAAATAATCCTTCTTAGGTCCTCCTGACCTCTACAAAACTCTCAATTACTTTGCTCTCCTGAGCCTCATATCCATTTTCAGCTTTCTAAGCTAAGCTTCTTTTCAAATACAATAACCTAATGTCCTTAGAAATTGTGATATAATATAATTTAGTGGAAACATCGGTTACTTTATCCTTTTTCTCAACCATTTGGTTCCCTTCATTTTCCTTTCGTTTTCTTATGGGTCACCATACTCCTCACCGTTTCGTCACTCAAATCCATCCCTAACTAGAGTAATCATCGTCTTGAACAACACACAAGCAGTCGCTAGTCCTTGCAGTTAATTCCACTATTCTTTTTCACATCATGTTGATACGGGTCCTTTGATCCTAACTCATCACAAATGAGAATTATCCTTATCACCCTTCCGTTCAAATATTCCATAACTAGCTCCTCCCGGAGTTTGTAGTTTCTTGAAAAGTAGTTCAACGACCAACTTCCTTAATCGTTGTGGTAGTATGTGCCTTGACTTCTAGCGTCGTATTCCTTATTTGCTTTCACTATTAACTTTAACGATTCCATGTTTATTCTCCTTCAATCTTCTTGGGCGCACTACTCCTTGGGTCGATGGTCCTTGACGATTAACCATGTGCTGCAAATTGTTTTTCGCTCAGATTCATCTTGTTTTAGCTTACCTCCCTACGACCGTTGACCTTGAGGGGATACTCTCCACGACTCCCCGTGCTTCTAAACTCGAGTGTTGAGCGTATATCGCTTTCTCTTGGCTCAGTTGATATGTTCTACTAATAGCTTGTCTTTCGATAGAGGTTTTCAAATTGATATTCAGATAATAACGTGTGGAGTGCCGTAAAGATGAACGCTACCGGAACTACATCTGGTAAATGGCGTCAATGCCTTCACTTCATTTGTTTGAGTCAAATGACATTTCTTCACTCCATATTCTACTCCAAATCATCTTCAATGATGCTAGTGAATAACTCTTCTTGAAAGACAAAGTAAGATCTTGCGCTTCATACTCCTTGTTCGAGTATCTACCTTTGCTGTGATTACCCCCTTAACATTTTTCCTCTAGAAAAATGTGAGGGATCTCCTTCTCTTCACTTCATTTCGCCTTCCTTGACGATCTTCAACTCAGCAATTTCCTTATTCCTTCGTGTAACAAATCTCCATCTACACACTTGTTTCGAAAAAGAAAGGATAGCTCGGAATCCTTTTTGTTACTCTTTAATCATGAGGGTTACTCAACCCATCCTAATATCTTATTGCCCTTAATTAATTTTCTTCTTCCAATTACCTTCATTTTCCAGCATTGCTAGTGATCTCCTCCAAGTTTTAGGGACATCCTTGTACTTAACCAAAAGTGACCTTCATGTCACTCAACCTCCCTTTCGCTGGCCGCTCAATTTTCCTTTTGGGTCGATTGACATAGATAGGGAAGACCTTCAATTCTTTCTCCAAGTTAAGGCTTAGTATACTCTTCGCTTGTGCTTCCATGTACTTTGACTTGTACACCACAAATCTTCTCCGCCCTACTTTATGTGCATGATCCAATAACATCTTCTATGCTATATAGTTATCCCAAGTAGTTCACTTATGGACGGCAGATGTCTCACGTCTTTCGTATCCCTTGACGTCGCAGTAAGAGAAGGGTACTAGTTACTCGATTTCGCTACTGCAGAGCGTTGCGTAAGTGAGTTGTATGTTGTTAGGTTACTAACTTTGAAGAGAAACGGTGATGATCATTACTTTGAATAATCAAAAATATCGAGGATATAGAATTTGGTTTCGAATAGATGGAATAGGAAATAGGAAACAAAAGATTCATTAAGGCTCGGATTAAACTCCTTGCGCGAGTTAAAGAATTCACTTCTTTGTCTTTCGTTGCCCCATGGACTCCAACTTTCAATGACGTCAATATATGTCGCACCGACTTAGATAATATAGATAGATGTTCGCGTATACGTGTTAGAATAGAAACATCGCACCAAATTTCAGGGTTACCATTCTCAGGACGTGTCGTCTAGAATATACATGGGAATGCGTCCTACTAGTGTCGTTGTGTCGTCATATGGCTTTAATACCGCTCGTCTTTCATAAGTCTCCAACTTCATTCGACGTTTACATATGTTTCGCACCATTTCAGATCGAATACCAAGGTTATGCGTCGTTTCCAAGAGGATAGAGTCGCGTCATATCTTAGGTCTACAATTCTTAGAGTATATCGTCCAACGTACGTGGAAAGATGCTCCACTGATGATATCGCCGTTGTCATAGGTCCATAATGAATAGTGGTGTCGTAAGGAATAGGATGTGGGATAATTTCAAAAGAGCACGAGTGAACGAATATTGGATTGGAGGGGTACTTAATGACAACTTTCATACTTAGGAATTTCTAATTTATAATGGATTTTTCAGAGACAATCACTAGTTCCCAAGCGGCCAAATCTCATCACGCAATATCTATATCAGTAGTAAGGACTAGCCACATTATCATCATGTCTAGCAGGTACTAGTTCTCAACAGTCAAATCTTAGAGCATAATAACTATCTCAATAATAAGGCACAACTATATAATCATTAAATCCACACACTAGTCTTCAATTAGCTCAACCTCAGGGTGCAATAGTTATCTTAATAGTAAGGCATGACTACATAATTGTCGCAATATTCACGCGCTAGTTTCGAATAGCTCAAACTTAGAGAGTAAAGGCTCTTATATCCATATTGTCCATGAAATTTCATATCAACTCGTCATGCCTATATTTTCTTTCTAAATCGATCATAAATAGTCAACGTCATTACTCAATAATTTGAACAAGTCATACCCCAAAATGATTTCGTGCCCTATAATAATCTCATTATTTTAAAGTGCATATGCAACTTAAAGTTCAACATCATGAATCATAAGGCTTTTACGCATGCATTTCTCCCATAACTTCCACATTGCACATTCCAAACTTTCACATTGATATTTCAAACTTTCACATTGCACATTACAACTTTCACATTGCACATTACAACTTTCACATTGCACATTACAACTTTCACATTGCACATTACAACTTTCACATTGCAATCAAATCATGCCCAAATTCACATGTTATAGCATAGAGTAGCATGTATCAACGAATATCCTTCAATCTTATATTCATTTCACTTCTAATGTGAAAAAGGAGAATCCTACTAAACTAGCATAATCCTCAAGTAAGGCAAGTCTCGAATCGCTATATATGCTTAGGTGAATGTCTAAATGCAACACGTATTCTCATAAAAACGGATTTATTAAAGATCTTCTTCTTTTTTTTTTTTTTTTTGAAAAGGAATCCTTTTGAACATAAGTCCAAGTGGCCGTTTGAGTTTTACATGGTCCTCTCATAATTAAACGTAGATTCATGACTTTACGTTTAATTATGGTCCTACCATGTAAAGCTCAAACTAAACCGCTTAACCTTATGCTCGACTCGACTATAAAAATTTCGTTTTGAAAAGTGGCTATAGTTTTGGAATTCCTGGAGGAACCCCAATGTTCTCTATAACCTTAGTCTCTGATACCATTTTCTGTAACACCCCAACTAAGGCGGAACGTTGAGATGTACAGAAAGTCGAGTATTCAAAGCAAAGGATAATAGATAACATTCACCATAGCTTTATTGGATAAAAATAATTTTACAATGCACAAGCATGTGAACCAATTCCCGAGTACAATACGTCTACCATACTTGGATATTGAGTCCACGAAACAAATAACAAATACATGAGATGATATAATACAATGATCAAGGCGGATTCCATTGCCCGTCACAAGGTTTGATCTTTGACTCCAAAGTGCAATGCAAACAATCATGATGCATGTAATTCCTCAAGACAAGGCTAATTCCTGAAAAGCATGAAGAGAAAGTGTCAACTACGAAAACGTAGTTGGTGAGTGCATAGGTTTGCAAGTAAACCTCGTTACATATCCATTTCAAAATAGTTGAGAAATCCAAGGTAAATTATAAAGTTCTCATTTGTCACGTTTATCGTGACAGAAAAATATATCAATCGATTAATCATTCATTATACCAAAACCATTTGGTCATCAATACTTCAATATTGCCAATTTCAACAACTTTCAAGATTCCATATAAAGTCCAATACCCAAACCGTATGTTCAATCCACAATTTCCATCCAATATAATATCAATACCTCTTGGTCAATGGTAAGACTACCATGACGTAATTTGATGAGATTGTTCTTGAGCCACTACTAAGACCGGTTATGTCCCAATAATCAATATATAGTCCCAAATGATAAGATAATGATAAGCACATGTTGTCAATCACGTGCATAAAGATAACCAAGGGTCGTGCCATGGAGACGCCCATAAATATATAGTAGTTAAAGCACCGCGAGGCCAGACTGGCGATGAAGGTGGCCACCAAGGCAGACCAAACATCCCACCGTTACCTATAATAGTGGATGAGGGGACAAGTCCTAGTTGTGCAACCCTCTAACTACAGGCCTCAAATGAGTTAATAGTAGTGTACAGGGGACCACCGTTTGACAGTACTCAAGCTCATCATATAACATATAACACGTTGAACATACAATATAATTCCCATATCATTATTATTATTTCAAAGAATCATTTCATAAGAGAAAGTCATTTTAATTAATCATGCTTTTCACCCCGCAAGTAAAACATATAAAAGAGTTTGAAAGGGGGCTATGACTCACCTTGATATGCCGCATATTATATTCACTTATCCAAAATGGGTATTTCCCATCTATCGCTTCCTTGATCATATATCCGTCATATTCCTCAATCACGTTTCAAGCCAAGACTATCCCTACGATAGGACTAATATACGTAAGTTCCTATCTGTAAGCCATCACTAAGAAATGCCACTTTCATTATGTTGTCATAAATTTTGGGATCCAAGTATATTGTTAATATTAGCATCTTTTTGGTTGTAGAGAGTGTTGGTGTAAAAGGGTCACTTTCATTGTACATGTAGTTATAAGTTGTTAGAATTTCGGTAACTTGCCTTTGATTATCATGGTTCCCATTGTGTGTTTTGCTTAATTATAATATTTGACATTAGTAACTTCATAATATTAGTATTTATGAATACTTTCTGATTTATGACTATGTATTTAATTTAATATTATTTAATTAATTATTTATTCATTTTCTTGATTTATTAACCAAATAATTCTTTAAAAATACTTTTAAGTACCTCACTTGCCTTTATAATTTGTGGCTAATTATATTTGGGTTATATTCTGATTATTATGCTTTTTAACTTAGAATATTGTGATATATATATTTATTTATGTAATTTTTCTATTAATTTAAAAATAGTTATTAATTAGTGATTTTCACTTACTTAATTATTTCTAAATTATATGACATTTGTTCTTTGACTTAAAATGATTTTACTCCAGTAGGTTTTAGTCACTTTCATCATTGGTTGTGATTATTTAACCAATTTCATGATTTATATAATTTATTTATTTATTTATTTATTTATTTACCTTTTTAATTATCATTTAAATTTAATAATTAATAGAAATTCTTAGAAATCACCACAACTTTTTGGCTAAAATCCCAGGCCTTTTAGGCAACTTTTATCATGGGAAAAATCATATCAATTCAACCTCTCTTGTGTCTCGCTCATTTTGAGGATTCTAAGCTTATAAATCGTTTACCGAAATAGTGATTTAAGCCTCATTTTTCGAGCAATTCAAATGCGTCAAAATGGATTTTCATACTTATTTCATTATTTACATAATGTTCATTATATGTTGGTGTCTTAAGTCGTGATAGTGGTGGTGGTGTGATGTGTGCAAATTAAAGCTTTCGGTTAGTGCTTATATGAACCGAATCAGTGACTTGTAGGCTTGTCTTTGCCATTTAATAACTAAGTTAAGTTTTATAACTTTTATTTGACATATTATCAGTAGGTTTATAATACTTTTTGTTACGAGATTGT
This sequence comes from Erigeron breviscapus, assembly GCA_034093135.1. Taxonomy (NCBI): domain Eukaryota; kingdom Viridiplantae; phylum Streptophyta; class Magnoliopsida; order Asterales; family Asteraceae; genus Erigeron; species Erigeron breviscapus. The sequence continues at coordinate 37,812,620 of CM067170.1, read as the reverse complement.
TGGAGTTGATTAGAGTTGCAATCTAGTGACCTTTAGCTTATTTTGTTGTGAAGAACTTTTACTTGAAATTTTCTGTTTTTAACACTTATTTTCATGAAATGTTGAGTAGTCATTTTTGGTTAAGTTGAATTATTTGGACATTGGTGATTTTTGTACAGAGACATATATGTGTCCTATATTTATGTGAATTTTTGCTAAATTTTTAGACATTGTTTACTACCTCTAAAAATTTCCAAACCAAAACTGGTCAGAACAAGAGCTGCTGTGCGACTCAATATATTTTATAAAAGATTTCTATGATGGACATTTAAGAAAAATCTCCCAATTTTATTTTAAGTTAGGGACACTTTGAAATCAGTTCACACCAAGTTTAAACTTCTGAAACCTATTAGTTAAGGAATTAAAAATCGTCAAAATTGACTCAACCTTAAGACAAAAATCCAGTTTTGACCACTTTTGGTAGAAAAATCATATCTTTGGTTTGGTTTAGTGTTTTTGAGTGATTCCAGTTGGAGGTTAATCTTAACTCTTTTATCTACAACTTTTATTTTGAAAGTTTTTCTTGAAACGGCCCTCACATGTTCAGTTTATCCGTCCAAAGACAGGAGAATGATTCTGTCAGAAGGTATTTGGGTCCAAACAACTCACCAATGACCATTCTTGCTTTATTAACACTTGAGTTCATCATTTACAAGATTAATACTTATTTTTATACCTCTTAACATCAAATTTCCAGATTATTATACCTCTTTTAACATATTTTTCACTTAATACAAGTCCATCCATCTCATAATCCAACAACAAGATTCAACTTTCTTAGATCTAACATGTATTCATTCAAATCAACACTTTTCAATACCAATCTTTATAGATCTAACTTTCAACAACATAAAAACATCTTTTTAATGAAAAATCTCAGAGTTATATTCTTCAAAATATACAAAAACATATAGATCTATCAAAAGGAAAATCACTTTAAAAGCTACTAATCTATAACAACACTTTTGGGTCTTAAACTTTTTGAATCCTTGGATCTTTCTCATAGATTTCGACATGCATATGCATGAGGAGAAAGATCCTATCAACTTGCCTTCATCAAGTGTATATTACAAAGAAATCAAGAAGAAAACATAAACTTTTGATAAAACCTTTGAATATAAACAAGAACAATATAGATCTAGTAAAGAGATGAAGATTTATACCCTTGAAGAACTTGGTTTTGAAGGTGAAAATGGGCAGAATTTTCGGACCTATTTAGGCTCCTAATAACCCTTAATCCAAGCTTGAAACAACCCTTAATCTTATCTTGAAACAACCCTTGCTTAACCCTTATCATTATTATTGATTAAGATGATTTTTCCTTGCCTTTTTGTTGATTATATGAGCCAAAAATGGGAGAGGAGGAAGAGAGAAAAGTGCAGAAAAATTGAGAGGAAAAGAGAGAGAAATGAGAGAAGTGAATAAGGTGTGTGTGTGTAAAGGGGGGGGGGGGGGAATGAAGGGTTTCTCATTTTTTTTTGTATAATTATTGTGTAGGTATATGTGGGTATATGTATATTTAAGTGGGTATATGTTTTATAGATGTAATATGTATTTGCTTGTTCATATAAATTGATTAGTTGTCTTAGTATATGTATATGTATGTCGTGTGTATATGTATGTATATACATACTTTTATGTTTTGAATTTAGCTACTTAAGTCGTTTTATGTACATTTTGTATTTGTATTAGACATATATATATACTTATTATTATTCAAGCACTTTTATGTACATATTAGTTTATAAATTCATCCTTGAGATAGAAATTTTTATTTCCATGACCACATATACTTTAATTGGCTTGGTGATTGAATTGTTGGACATTTTGTAAGGTTTATTAAATTTTGTTACAAGTTGTGAGTCTTACATTATTATTTATATAACTTGAGTTCTTGAAATGAAGTTTTTGGTTTATTGACATTTCATCAAGTTCAATTAGAACTAGTTTATAGATTGGGATTGTCTTGAAAGATTATTGTTATTGTTTATGGCATTTCTAAGATAACTAGTCATTTACGGTATTTCATTGAACTAGAGGGCAATTATCACTACGCCGAAATGTCTAGAAGGCCAATTCTCTTAATAAACCTCTAAGGATTGATACCTAGATAAGTCTAAGTAAATTGTCCTAGTCGGAAATTGAGGGTTGTTACAATATCGAAAGGGACTAGATTTTTGGGAAACAGATGGTCACTTAACTCTAAAGTACATTCACGAACAACTTGGTCAATTTTCGTTAACTCGCCATTTACCATTTCAAGTTTAAAGTAATACGACAACGGACTAAGGTTAGTATTAATCAAAGGCACGAAATCGTTGGAAACAAGGCTAAAATCGGCACCGGAGTCAAATAATACGGTGGTATATTGATCGTTGAGAAGAAAAGTATTTGCAACGACGTTTAGGATCAACACGAGTCTCGGCCGCAATCACTGCAAAAGCTCTTCCATGGGGAGCGAGTTGTTGTGGAGCTTGTTGTTGTTGGCCGATAAGATTGGGGCACTTATTTCGGTGGTGCTCATGACTACCACACTCATACAAGTACCTCGGGCCTTCGGGGAATTTCGAGCATTGATCGGAATGGCATTCAAAGAAAGGCACGACGATTGATGGTACACATTTTGATGTTTAACCCACTCGATTCTTTCACGTCCTTCACGATTACCACGGCCTCCACGACCACTTCTACTTCTTTAATTTCCTTGATCAACCGGTTTCTCTTCTTCGTTTTGGAGCCTATAGTTCATATTAGCTCTCCATGGTCTATCCATCTTTCCTCGAACACACGTGTTGGGTTTCCAAGTTAATCCTCACAATTCACACACGAACATTCGCAATTAACCACCACAAAACGAACAATCCAAAATTAAACGATCCTAAACCATTACAAGGACACGTATTTCTACGGGGATATTATCATGGCAATAAACTATGTTATCGACATCTTATTCGCATTCTAACCAATCACACAATTCCAATTCAACCACAACCGAATTATTCAAATCAACATTCAAGTTCAAATATAATGAGGCAAAGCATCATCGTTTTCATTCAATTCTAAATCATTTCCACGATTTCAAACCATTGCATACAGATATATAAAGGGGTCAAGTCACTAACAAGGCGGGTAAAGCATAGTCCGAATCTTAACTTCAACATTCAATACATTAAAGGTGTATGTATACAGGGTGTACCAGCGGCTAACCCTCCACACTGTTAATATATTGAATGGATGTCGGGACTCGGTTCCGTTATGCCCTCTAAGTATTGGTCGGGTATGTATACAGGGTGTACCAGCGGCTAACCCTCCACCTAACCAACACTCATCAAGCATACCGGGTTACCTACTATACTTTATCCACAATGCGCAATCCACGAGGTCATTAACTTTATATGACATAGGATAACCATAGATTTGTTGATCAGGCGCCTCTAGGGTTACCGAGTGTCATACTCCGTTAATGCCATAGGGTTAAACAATAAAACTATAAGAATATACGTCAACGTTCATTCGGCAAGTCACGGTGTATCCCGACACTAACACATACGTCCATCAAGCCATCACATACAATCAAGTCAACAATCATGGAAAACCTACGAACTCCGTTTAAACAAGTTTTATGCGTCAAACAATTCACGTTGCATACAAAATTTCCTATCATGCATGCTAATATGAAATGTGGGTGCAATGGCTATAGGCTAGGTCAATCCACCTAATTCTCTACAACCACGGCTCTGATACCATTCTGTAACACCCCAACAAGGCGGAAACATGAGGGTTACACAAATAGCACAACACGACATGGAAATTATGTAGAGTAAATCTAAATGCATAAAAAGGATCAAGAAATCCATACGAATCATTCAATAAATCAAGTATCCGGATCACACATAAGCATAACCCTAATCGGGAAATGAATCACGGATCCAAGAGGTCCAAGTCTAGCATGATCAAGCAAACAATCATCCAATACGTCTTTGAGCTAACATGTTCACCTGAAAAGTGTACTAAAACGAGTCAACATAAAGTTGGTGAGTTCGTAGGGACAAGTAATAAGGAAACAAGTGTCGGGATAACAACCGTTAACGATATACGAGAATTAGAATACCTAATCACGTTTACACAAATCAATACAAGTCAACGTTTACGTTCAATAACGATTCAACAACCTATAACGTGAGTATAAAGATTATCCATAACGTGGATTCAACAATCCATAACGTGAGTATAAAGATACCCATAACGTGGATTCAACAATCCATAACGTGGATTCAACAATCCATAACGTGAGTTTAACAACCCATAACGTCAATAACGGCACGACTTACATAATGAATAATGCGCAAACAAAACTCAATCACAAATCCATCATACCACAAATCATCCAAATCCACAATGCACATACATTTCATACGACTTTACATTTAAGGAATCATAGATGCTTATATATAGGGTCACCCGCAGCCTTCCCACCACCTCTACAACTCATTAAATGTATCATCGTCTTCCATGTATGTACAACTATCCTAATCACATCACATATTCATAACCGAAAGCATAATTAATCGAGCAACAAATCAATACGTCAATCGAACAATCAATCAATCGATTAATCAACATCAAACAAGTATATACACTTTTCAGCCCGAATCTCAATTGAGTAGGGAGGGTTTACGAAACTCACCTTTGCCTTGAACGTCGAATTATAATTAAATTATAAGTATTCAATGGATTATAATTGCCCCGGATCCTTCAACGTTCACGACCTATCAACATGTTTGTACAACATTCGTATCAATATAAATGCGTCTATTTATGTGCTTATACTTATATACATATATACTTACATGCATATATATATATATATACATATATACATACATACATGCATATGCATATATATATGTATATATGCTTGGTTAACGTTGGTCCGACATAACGCGTTTAAGGTTTCTCGACTTGTCATATTATCGTCAAGTTATAATATATATATAATTTTATTTACACACTTTATATGAACGTTTGTTATGGACTCTTGACTTTGACTACTTCTCACGATTTGAATGTGGCCCACCAGAGGAATAGAAATAGCCCAAGGACAATTTGACTTGGTCCAAAAATAATGGACACGAACTGGACAAAGAAAAAGAAACAGGAACACAAAAGTGGCATTGCATATTCTTTGTAAGTATACTTTCTTATATATATATATTTACATATATATCTATATATATATATATATATATATATATATAACATATACCTACATATATCAATTTGCTTAAAGTTATTAATTGAACTCTAGGATGAAATCTCGATCTAGGACCCTTCACCAAGGCTGGAAACATCATCAAGGAGTCCAAGAAAAGGTTTAATAAGAGCTTGGAATGGTTTTTGCATTAGAACCCAAGAATAGAAAATCTGGAAAAACAAGAAACCTCACCACCGTAACCTACGGTGGCTGGGGGGTTGGCCCAGCGTAAGGGGCGGTGGAAACTGGCGTAAGTTACGGCAGGCAGAGGTCAAGGGGCATAAGGTACGGCAGTACCCACCGTAAGTTACGGTGGGCTGCAAATGGCAAAAATGGCGTCTGGTGGTTCAATATTTGGCGTAGACAGAAACATTTGAGCGTAATGTCTATTTGATAGATGGAGAGGACCGTAAGGTACGCCCCAATGGGCGTAGGGTACGGTGCAAGGTGAAAGAAGAAAATCTGGGCAAGGAGATTTGGGGAAGAACAAGTTGACTTTTTAGGTCAACCTTTGACCTCGACTTAGAAACCCTAATTCGCTGCCAAGGGATCAAATTGATGCTAATTAAAACATGTTTTGAGCAATTATAAACGAGGTGAAAGTAAACAAATCCAATCCCCAATCAATTCGAACCCCAATTCGTCCATTTTGCAAGAAAATTTAATTTGACCTAATTATATTCACATAAACCCTAATTTTCGAATTTGAAGTGTTTTTGCCCGAATTTTGAACAGAAGTCGACCATGTTAGGTTGGAAACATGTTTACAAGGATAACCCACTCGAAGATTCGACCCGAAACATCCTACAAGTGAAAAGACCCGTTTTTGACCCATTTGTCCATAAAAACCCTAATTTTAGTCCAAGGAGGTTTTGACTTGATTTTTGACTCAATAATACTTGATTATGATTAGAAATAAGTTTTCAAAGATAAAATGGCAATATTGAGACAAGTTTACTTACCAAAATCACCAACAAAGCCTCAAACCCGAAATTAGAGCTAAAAACCAATATTCCTTGCACTTGGAGATTTGACCTTTTGATATGATGATTAAATGAGGATGATGATGATGAATTTAATGTAAATCTAACTTGAACATCATCAAATGGTGTAAGAATTTAGAGAGAGAGAGATAAATCTTGCATTCAATATGTAGTGAGAGAAATGGAAGAGATGAAATGAGTGGATGGGGGAAAGGAAGGGTGGGATTGGGTGGTGTAGGATGGAGTTGGGTCATGGGTGGTTCATGGGTCATGGGTCGACCCATGGATCACCCGAATACATTTCTAGCTATCATATAAATCGTTTCACGTTCTAACCCGATCAATACGTTCACATAGTCTCGTTTAGCATAAAAGCACGTCTTTAATTCATATTTAAATGAATTAATTATTTAAACTACTAGAACAATTAGTCATTCAACACGTTTAGGTCAACGGTTCAAGAATCAAATAATCACGTTAAATCACGTTTAATAAAAGTCAAACGGGTCAAATTTCACAAATGTTACATGGATAATCCAATACTTATTAAATTACTATCAACCAATTAATGATGTCTCATAAGAGAAAAAAAAATTACATAAATAAGTTACATATATTTGTCATGCTTCATAATCTTTTGTTCCATGCACTTTTCTTTATTTACATGTCACGTTTATAACAAACACCATATAACTCATCTCGACTACGTCCACACTAGAATCTTTCACATTAATACATTATATTCACTTCGGACGAGCTTAATTGTAATTCACTAAAAGCTCGTTATTATTTATTTATTTTTTATTTTTTTTATATTTTGGCTACAACCAAAACATCAATTCAATATATTATCTTTCGTAGAGCCTTTAAATTAACAAAATGTATCACTATATTGCCTGTTCTTTAAGATGATATAAAATCAAGCGAACCTTTTACCCAAAATAAATAGCCCGAAAAAAAAAATCTTGGCAATTTCACAATCAAATGCATACAAGGTATCTAATTAATCTTCACTCTATCTAATATATTCTAGTGCAATAAAATCATCATTTACATTGTAAAAATTTCTCAAATATTTTCACATATCTTCTTAGGAATATTTGCAAACTTACAAAATTTATACAAAAATGCGTCTTATATTGTTTGGCCAAAATAAATACCTATCCTTTAAAATGCAACTTAGGCTGTCATTGGACTAGATATACATGCATAAAAGACCTCCTTCAAAAACAATCAAGGCAATGATACTTAGATACACGAATCACAAAACCGCGCTATAGCACAGGGCAGTTGGAAAAAATCTAAGCGGCTAACATATAGGTGGTTGTGAAACTAGTAAATGTGAATAACTTTTCATAAAAGTAGATGCTATACTCAATATCGTGATATCTACATATAATCGGCAATTTTCGAAAAACATCAGCTGGTCAAATATTGCAAGTAGTCACATCTTGTTTCAAATTCCGAAAGTTTTCAAAAAAAACTTTTCAAAGATAGTACTAATAATTAAACTCGAAAAATCCAGTTTTGGTATTAAACTGTGTGAATTGAACATTAAGGCTTATTTCTTTTAACAATAGAAACGAACCAGCGACACTTAGCGAAGTACTCAAAACGAACTAAAAATTAACCAACACCTACTAGTCTAAGGCCACGGCGTACCCACTGTTCTCTTATGTGGTTTAAGTTCATCGTCCGACTTTTTTTTATAAAATTAATCGTCCAATTAGTAGTCTATATACATATCAACCAGTTGAATAAATTATCGACTATGCTATTCCAAATACTTCGGCTTATTAAACTCCAACATTGAAGGTCATCTTATTTGAAACTTCCGTACTCGAGCAATGCTAAAGTGACAAACAAATTCTTACTAACAAGGTTTACTAACTTATGTGTAATCAATGAACACCAATGAAATTATTTATCTTTTCTCTTTATTCATTCTCTCTCCTCATTTTATTGGTACACATAAGTTAGTAATCCTTGTTAGTAAAAGTTTGTTTGTCATTGTAAGCCTTCCAAAATTTTGAAGTAAATCGGGCATCCCGATCCGATATCACGGAAATCGGCACTCCATGCTTGGATATCACCTATTTGATGTACAAACGTGCCATGGTGTCAAATTTATCATCTCCCGGATGGCTAAGAAGCGAGCCGACTTAGTCACCGGTCAACTATCACCCAAAAGGTGTCCCAACCACAACTCGATCTTGGTAACTTCGTGATGAAGTTCATATCAATTCGTTCCTATTTCCATTGTGGCGTTACCGGTTGATCTAGCAACCGGGTGGTTCCTTGTGGTCGGCTTTTACTTGTAAACACGTGATGCATTCACTAACGTAGCTCGCAATGTCTTTCTTCATTCCCGGCCATCAATTCAAATCTCCCAAATCAAAATACATTGTCGGCCCAGGGTAAACCGAGTATGCCGACTCGTAAGCTTCGTTCGTCAATCTCAACCGCCATCCGCCAAGAACGGGAATCCACAATCGTTCAACTAAGTATAACCCGTCATCATTCTATCTATCAAATTGTTATTCTAAGCCGTGTAATGCTTCAATGATGGAGTCGCGAACACTCCTTTGCACGGTAAGACTCATGGCCCTAATTCGTCTTGGTTTTATACGTTCCTTTCAGCTCAAGGCATCGGCTACAACATTTTCTTTACCCCATTGTATCGAAACACAATCCAATCCTTGCCCGGATGCATCACAATACGCAACAAAGTCATCGGCTCCATCGGGCAAGCCTAAAATGGGTGCATCACACAACTTGTCTTTCAATAATGGAGGGCTTGATCTTGTTTCTCACTCCTATCGAATCGTCTTTCTCGTTGAGTCAGTAGAGTCAAGGGTTGGGAAATCTTGGAAAGCCCTCAATGAAACGTCTATAATAACCCGCCAAACCAAGAAATTCGATGGATCTCGGTTGGTGTCTCGGGTCGTCTCCAAAACTTTACCGCGTCAATTTTTACTTGGATTCAGGTGAACTCCTTCTTTGCTCACCACGTGACCAAGGATGTGGACCTCTTGGAACCAAAATTCTCAATTGGGAGAACTTGCATACAAGTTCCCTTCCCAGAGTAACTCTAAAACTTCCTCAAATGTTTCGAATGATCTACTTTCGTCTTGAAATGATTAAGAGTGTCGTTACTGAAAACAAATGACAAATTTATCTAGGTAGGGCCGACACACCTGGTTCATCAAAACCATGAACACAGCCGGTGCCTGGTCAACCCCAAAAAGCATAACCGTGAATTCAAAATGTCCATAACGGATTCGAAAGGCCGTCCAGGGAATATCATCTTCATGGACATGAAATTGGTGGTAACTCAACCGCGAATCAATATTGGAAAAGAAACGAGCACATTGGAGTTGATCAAATAGATCATCAATTCTAGGAAAAAGGATAACGATTTTTCACTGTGAGTTTGTTTAATTCTCTATAATCGATTCACATTCGGAAGGAGCCGTCTTTCTTCCTAACAAATAGGATCGGTGCGCTCTACGGTGAATGACTAGGGCATATGAAACCCCTTTTCAAGAAGTTCTTTGAGTCTGGGCGGCCAACTCTTGCATTTCGGTTATGGCCAAGCGATAAGGTGTTATGGCCACGGAAGAAGCGTTAGGAATAAGATCAATTCGGAAATCAAGTTGACGAGATGGGGGCAATCCCGGTAGGTCATCCGGAAATACGTCCATGAATCCATTAACCACGGGCACGACTTTTAATTCGACTTATGTGACATTGACATTATATACTTTTCCTTCCCACGGCTCGGTCGTCTCGCCTTGAACCACTAACTCTTCATCGTCTTCTAACGGAATTCTCGCTACCCGACTACTACAATCTATAACCGCATTCATTGCCGACATCCAAACCACACCTAGAATCACATCAAAGCTACCGATATCTGTAACACCCCAACTAAGGCGGAACGTTGAGATGTACAGAAAGTCGAGTATTCAAAGCAAAGGATAATAGATAACATTCACCATAGCTTTATTGGATAAAAATAATTTTACAATGCACAAGCATGTGAACCAATTCCCAAGTACAATACGTCTACCATACTTGGATATTGAGTCCACGAAACAAATAACCAATACATGAGATGATATAATACAATGATCAAGGCGGATTCCATTGCCCGTCACAAGGTTTGATCTTTGACTCCAAAGTGCAATGCAAACAATCATGATGCATGTAATTCCTCAAGACAAGGCTAATTCCTGAAAAGCATGAAGAGAAAGTGTCAACTACGAAAACGTAGTTGGTGAGTGCATAGGTTTGCAAGTAAACCTCGTTACATATCATTTCAAAATAGTTGAGAAATCCAAGGTAAATTATAAAGTTCTCATTTGTCACATTTATCGTGCAGAAAAATATATCAATCGATTAATCATTCATTATACCAAAACCATTTGGTCATCAATACTTCAATATTGCCAATTTCAACAACTTTCAAGATTCCATATAAGGTCCAATACCCAAACCGTATGTTCAATCCACAATTTCCATCCAATATAATATCAATACCTCTTGGTCAATGGTAAGACTACCATGACGTAATTTGATGAGATTTTTCTTGAGCCACTACTAAGACCGGTTATGTCCCAATAATCAATATATAGTCCCAAATGATAAGATAATGATAAACACATGCTGTCAATCACGTGCATAAAGATAACCAAGGGTCGTGCCATGGAGACGCCCATAAATATATAGTAGTTAAGCACCGCGAGGCCAGACTGGCGATGAAGGTGGCCACCAAGGCAGACCAAACATCCCACCGTTACCTATAATAGTGGATGAGGGGACAAGTCCTAGTTGCGCAACCCTCTAACTACAAGCCTCAAATGAGTTAATAGTAGTGTACAGGGGACCACCGTTTGACAGTACTCAAGCTCATCATATAACATATAACACGTTGAACATACAATATAATTCCCATATCATTATCATTATTTCAAAGAATCATTTCATAAGAGAAAGTCATTTTAATTAATCATGCTTTTCACCCCGCAAGTAAAACATATAAAAGAGTTTGAAAGGGGGCTATGACTCACCTTGATATGCCGCATATTATATTCACTTATCCAAAATGGGTACTTTCCCATCTATCGCTTCCTTGATCATATATCCGTCATATTCCTCAATCACGTTTCAAGCCAAGACTATCCCTACGATAGGACTAATATACGTAAGTTCCTATCCTATGCCATCACTAAGAAATGCCACTTTCATTATGTTGTCATAAATTTTGGGATCCAAGTATATTGTTAATATTAGCATCTTTTTGGTTGTAGAGAGTGTTGGTGTAAAAGGGTCACTTTCATTGTACATGTAGTTATAAGTTGTTAGAATTTCGGTAACTTGCCTTTGATTATCATGGTTCCCATTGTGTGTTTTGCTTAATTATAATATTTGACATTAGTAACTTCATAATATTAGTATTTATGAATACTTTCTGATTTATGACTATATTTAATTTAATATTATTTAATTAATTATTTATTCATTTTCTTGATTTATTAACCAAATAATTCTTTAAAAATACTTTTAAGTACCTCACTTGCCTTTATAATTTGTGGCTAATTATATTTGGGTTATATTCTGATTATTATGCTTTTTAACTTAGAATATTGTGATATATATATTTATTTATGTAATTTTTCTATTAATTTAAAAATAGTTATTAATTAGTGATTTCACTTACTTAATTATTTCTAAATTATATGACATTTGTTCTTTGACTTAAAATGATTTTACTCCAGTAGGTTTAGTCACTTTCATCATTGGTTGTGATTATTTAACCAATTTCATGATTTATATAATTTATTTATTTATTTATTTATTTATTTACCTTTTTAATTATCATTTAAATTTAATAATTAATAGAAATTCTTAGAAATCACCACACAACTTTTGGCTAAAAATCCCAGGCCTTTTAGGCAACTTTTATCATGGGAAAAATCATATCAATTCAACCTCTCTTGTGTCTCGCTCATTTTGAGGATTCTAAGCTTATAAATCGTTTACCGAAATAGTGATTTAAGCCTCATTTTTCGAGCAATTCAAATGCGTCAAAATGGATTTTCATACTTATTTCATTATTTACATAATGTTCATTATATGTTGGTGTCTTAAGTCGTGATAGTGGTGGTGGTGTGATGTGTGCAAATTAAAGCTTTCGGTTAGTGCTTATATGAACCGAATTAGTGATTTGTAGGCTTGTCTTTGCCATTTAATAACCAAGTTAAGTTTTATAACTTTTATTTGACATATTATCAGTAGGTTTATAATACTTTTTGTTACGAGATTGTTGGAGTTGATTAGAGTTGCAATCTAGTGACTTTTAGCTTATTTTGTTGTGAAGAACTTTTACTTGAATTTTCTGTTTTTAACACTTATTTTCATAAAATGTTGAGTAGTCATTTTTGGTTAAGTTGAATTATTTGGACATTGGTGATTTTTGTACAGAGACATATATGTGTCCTATATTTATGTGAATTTTTGTTAAATTTTTTAGACATTGTTTACTACCTCTAAAAATTTCCAAACCAAAACTGGTCAGAACAAGAGCTGCTGTGCGACTCAAAATATTTTATAAAAGATTTCTATGATGGACATTTAAGAAAAATCTCCCAATTTTATTTTAAGTTAGGGACACTTTGAAATCAGTTCACACCAAGTTTAAACTTCTGAAACCTATTAGTTAAGAATTAAAAATCGTCAAAGTTGACTCAACATTAAGACAAAAATCCAGTTTTGACCACTTTTGGTAGAAAAATCATATCTTTGGTTTGGTTTAGTGTTTTTGAGTGATTCCAGTTGGAGGTTAATCTTAACTCTTTTATCTACAACTTTTATTTTGAAAGTTTTTCTTGAAACGGCCCTCACATGTTCAGTTTATCCGTCCAAAGACAGGAGAATGATTCTGTCAGAAGTATTTGGGTCCAAACAACTCACCAATGACCATTCTTGCTTTATTAACACTTGAGTTCATCATTACAAGATTAATACTTTATTTTTATACCTCTTAACATCAAATTTCCAGATTATTATACCTCTTTTAACATATTTTCACTTAATACAAGTCCATCCATCTCATAATCCAACAACAAGATTCAACTTTCTTAGATCTAACATGTATTCATTCAAATCAACACTTTTCAATACCAATCTTTATAGATCTAACTTTCAACAACATAAAAACATCTTTTTAATGAAAAATCTCAGAAATATATTCTTCAAAATATACAAAAACATATAGATCTATCAAAAGGAAAATCACTTTAAAAGCTACTAATCTATAACAACACTTTTGGGTCTTAAACTTTTTGAATCCTTGGATCTTTCTCATAGATTTCGACATGCATATGCATGAGGAGAAAGATCCTATCAACTTGCCTTCATCAAGTGTATATTACAAAGAAATCAAGAAGAAAACATAAACTTTTGATAAAACCTTTGAATATAAACAAGAACAATATAGATCTAGTAAAGAGATGAAGATTTATACCCTTGAAGAACTTGGTTTTGAAGGTGAAAAATGGGCAGAATTTTCGGACCTATTTAGGCTCCTAATAACCCTTAATCCAAGCTTGAAACAACCCTTAATCTTATCTTGAAACAACCCTTGCTTAACCCTTATCATTATTATTGATTAAGATGATTTTTCCTTGCCTTTTTGTTGATTATATGAGCCAAAAATGGGAGAGGAGGAAGAGAGAAAAGTGCAGAAAAATTGAGAGGAAAAGAGAGAGAAATGAGAGAAGTGAATAAGGTGTGTGTGTGTAAAGGGGGGGGAGGGGGGGGAAATGAAGGGTTTCTCATTTTATTTTTTATTTTTTTTTTTTTTTTTTTTTTTTTTTTTTTTTTTTTTTTTTTTTTTTTTTTTTTTTTTTTTTTTTTTTTTTTTTTTTTTTTTTTTTTTTTTTTTTTTTTTTTTTTTTTTTTTTTTTTTTTTTTTTTTTTTTTTTTTTTTTTTTTTTTTTTTTTTTTTTTTTTTTTTTTTTTTTTTTTTTTTTTTTTTTTTTTTTTTTTTTTTTTTTTTTTTTTTTTTTTTTTTTTTTTTTTTTTTTTTTTTTTTTTTTTTTTTTTTTTTTTTTTTTTTTTTTTTTTTTTTTTTTTTTTTTTTTTTTTTTTTTTTTTTTTTTTTTTTTTTTTTTTTTTTTTTTTTTTTTTTTTTTTTTTTTTTTTTTTTTTTTTTTTTTTTTTTTTTTTTTTTTTTTTTTTTTTTTTTTTTTTTTTTTTTTTTTTTTTTTTTTTTTTTTTTTTTTTTTTTTTTTTTTTTTTTTTTTTTTTTTTTTTTTTTTTTTTTTTTTTTTTTTTTTTTTTTTTTTTTTTTTTTTTTTTTTTTTTTTTTTTTTTTTTTTTTTTTTTTTTTTTTTTTTTTTTTTTTTTTTTTTTTTTTTTTTTTTTTTTTTTTTTTTTTTTTTTTTTTTTTTTTTTTTAAGTATATGTGGGTATATGTAAATTTAAGTGGGTATATGTTTTATAGATGTAACATGTATTTGCTTGTTCATATAAATTGATTAGTTGTCTTAGTATATCTATATGTATCGTGTGTATATGTATGTATATACATACTTTTATGTTTTGAATTTAGCTACTTAAGTCGTTTTATGTACATTTTGTATTTGTATTAGACATATATATATACTTATTATTATTCAAGCACTTTTATGTACATATTAGTTTATAAATTCATCCTTGAGATAGAAATTTTTATTTCCATGACCACATATACTTTAATTGGCTTGGTGATTGAATTGTTGGACATTTTGTAAGGTTTATTAAATTTTGTTACAAGTTGTGAGTCTTACATTATTATTTATATAACTTGAGTTCTTGAAATGAAGTTTTTGGTTTATTGACATTTCATCAAGTTCAATTAGAACTAGTTTATAGATTGGGATTGTCTTGAAAGATTATTGTTATTGTTTATGGCATTTCTAAGATAACTAGTCATTTACGGTATTTCATTGAACTAGAGGGCAATTATCACTACGCCGAAATGTCTAGAAGGCCAATTCTCTTAATAAACCTCTAAGGATTGATACCTAGATAAGTCTAAGTAAATTGTCCTAGTCGAAATTGAGGGTTGTTACATCATTACCCCCTTAACTGAAACTTCGTCCTCGAAGTTCGATCATTCATATGGTAGCAAAATGAATAGACTGACAGTAAGGGCGTCTACACGGAGACGTATAATGCGGGAAAGTCAAACAGGATTTTATCATGAATTCTTGGTTTCTTGCGAGCTTCTAAATCTAGGGTTGGGGGCATCCATTCCTCGGTTCCCTAAAATTCCTCTTGATTAGAAACTTCGAAAAAAGAGAAAGGTTACGAATGTCGCTCACTTCTTGAGACGACTGGAGATTAATCGCATGTAATCGTTGCGGGCTGTCAATCTTGCCTAGATCAATACTAAATAATGGGATGATAATAAGAATGGCAATACAGGGGTGTAAAACGAACAAACGGCTCGTAACGTGAGTTACAATAAAGGCGGTAAGAAACGTTGGAATATCGATTGTTTGTGACTACTCATTTCCATTGGTCACTTGGTGTACTTTCCTTTATCGTTTGCTTTCTCAATTAAAGAAACGTCTCAATGGCTTCTCGCCTATCTTTATCTTTCTTCAGTTTGAAGTTGGACACGCTTGCCGCTACTTGAATCTATTGACTTCGTTTGTGATTAATCACTTGTTAAGGGATTACCCCCTTAACAAGAGTGATACTAGCCCATTATGCCAAGTTGCACTAAAATTGCGAAGGTACATCTTCGTAGTACCTCACTTTGGGGTTTTCCAATGTCGTCTTTGTTGCCTTATAGCGTTTGAGGGGATCATGAATTGTATGATGATATTTCCATCTTGTTCCTCACACTCACCTTTGTTCTTCAATTTCGCCCTTATTTTTCCAAAGTCACCTCTTTCATTATTCGCTAAGTCATATCGTTACTAATTCCTCTTGTTTTTTTTTTTTGCCGATATTGGCTTTCAAATCGTTTTAAGGTACCTTTAATTACTTCTTTTTACGCTAGAAGGACCATTACCTATGACCCATCACCGACAAATCTCTTTTAACATCGCACATATAACCTATTCGGTTTCTTTGCTATACCTACGCATTCCTCATGATAGGATTTACACAATCCTTATGCTCTTAAGTAATCATATCACCACCATCATTTCAGGGTAAACACTTCGATGTCCTTATTCGCATGAACTCCTCCTTTAAAATAATCCTTCTTAGGTCCTCCTGACCTCTACAAAACTCTCAATTACTTTGCTCTCCTGAGCCTCATATCCATTTTCAGCTTTCTAAGCTAAGCTTCTTTTCAAATACAATAACCTAATGTCCTTAGAAATTGTGATATAATATAATTTAGGGGAAACATCGGTTACTTTATCCTTTTTCTCAACCATTTGGTTCCCTTCATTTTCCTTTCGTTTTCTTATGGGTCACCATACTCCTTACCGTTTCGTCACTCAAATCCATCTCTAACTAGAGTAATCGTCGTCTTGAACAACACACAAGCAGTCGCTAGTCCTTGCAGTTATCTCAAGGGTACTTGTCAGATCATGGTGATACGGATCCTTTGATCCTGACTCATCACAGATGCGAATTATCCTTATCACCCTTCCGTTCAAACATTCCATAACTAGCTCCTCCCGGAGTTTGTAGTTTCTTGAAAAGTAGTTCAACGACCAACTTCCTTAATCGTTGTGGTAGTATGTGCCTTGACTTCTAGCGTCGTATTCCTTATTTGCTTTCACTATTAACTTTAACGATTCCATGTTTATTCTCCTTCAATCTTCTTGGGCGCACTACTCCTTGGGTCGATGGTCCTTGACGATTAACCATGTGCTGCAAATTGTTTTTCGCTCAGATTCATCTTGTTTTAGCTTACCTCCCTACGACCGTTGACCTTGAGGGGATACTCTCCACGACTCCCCGTGCTTCTAAACTCGAGTGTTGAGCGTATATCGCTTTCTCTTGGCTCAGTTGATATGTTCTACTAATAGCTTGTCTTTCGATAGAGGTTTTCCAATTGATATTCAGAGAATAACGTGTGGAGTGCCGTAAAGATGAGCGCTACCGGAACTACATCTGTTAAATGGCGTCAATGCCTTCACTTCATTTGTTTGAGTCAAATGACATTTCTTCACTCCATATTCTACTCCAAATCATCTTCAATGATGCTAGTGAATAACTCTTCTTGAAAGACAAAGTAAGATCTTGCGCTTCATACTCCTTGTTCGAGTATCTACCTTTGCTGTGATTACCCCCTTAACATTTTTCCTCTAGAAAAATGTGAGGGACCTCCTACTCTTCACTTCATCTCGCCTTCCTTGACGATCTTCAACTCAGCAATTTCCTTATTCCTTCGTGTAACAAATCTCCATCTACACACTTGTTTCGAAAAAGAAAGGATAGCTCGGAATCCTTTTTGTTACTCTTTAATCATGAGGGTTACTCAACCCATCCTAATATCTTATTGCCCTTAATTAATTTTCTTCTTCCAATTACCTTCATTTTCCAGCATTGCTAGTGATCTCCTCCAAGTTTTAGGGACGTCCTTGTACTTAACCAAAGGTGACCTTCATGTCACACAACCTCCCTTTTGTTGGCCGCTCAATCTTTCCTTTTGGTCGATTGACATAGATAGGGAAGACCTTCAATTCTTTCTCCAAGTTAAAGCTTAGTATACTCTTCGCTTGTGCTTCCATGTACTTTGACTTGTACACCACAAATCTTCTCCGCCCTACTTTATGTGCATGATCCAATAACATCTTCTATGCTATATAGTTATCCCAAGTA
This sequence comes from Erigeron breviscapus, assembly GCA_034093135.1. NCBI lineage: Eukaryota > Viridiplantae > Streptophyta > Magnoliopsida > Asterales > Asteraceae > Erigeron > Erigeron breviscapus. Next base: position 37,794,506 of record CM067170.1, on the reverse strand, counting down.
GTTCACTTATGGACGGCAGATGTCTCACGTCTTTCGTATCCCTTGACGTCGCAGTATGAGAAGGGTACTAGTTACTCGATTTCGCTATTGCAGAGCATTGCGTAAGTGAGTTGTATGTTGTTAGGTTACTAACTTTGAAGAGAAACGGTGATGATCATTACTTTGAACAATCAAAATATCGAGGATATAGAATTTGGTTTCGAATAGATGGAATAGGAAATAGGAAACAAAAGATTCATTAAGGCTCGGATTAAACTCCTTGCGCGAGTTAAAGAATTCACTTCTTTGTCTTTCGTTGCCCCATGGACTCCAACTTTCAATGACGTCAATATATGTCGCACCGACTTAGATAATAGTTGTTTGCGTACACGCGTTAGAATAGAAATATCGCACCGAATTTCAGGGTTACCATTCTCATGACGTGTCGTCTAGAATATATATGGGAATGCGTCCTACTAGTGTCGTTGTATCGTCATATGGCTTTAATACCGCTCGTCTTTCATAAGTCTCCAACTTCATTCGACGTTTACATATGTTTCGCACCATTTCAGATTGAATACCAAGGTTATGCGTCGTTTCCAAGAGGATAGAGTCGCGTCATATCTTAGGTCTACAATTCTTAGAGTATATCGTCCAACGTACGTGGAAAGATGCTCCACTGATGATATCGCCGTTGTCATATGTCCATAATGAATAGTGGTGTCGTAAGGAATAGGATGTGGGATAATTTCAAAAGAGCACGAGTGAACGAATATTGGATTGGAGGGGTACTTAATGACAACTTTCATACTTAGAAATTTCTAATTTATAATGGATTTTTCAGAGACAATCACTAGTTCCCAAGCGGTCAAATCTCATCACGCAATATCTATATCAGTAGTAAGGACTAACCACATTATCATCATGTCTAGCAGGTACTAGTTCTCAACAGTCAAATCTTAGAGCATAATAACTATCTCAATAATAAGGCACAACTATATAATCATTAAATCCACACACTAGTCTTCAATTAGCTCAACCTCAGGGTGCAATAGTTATCTTAATAGTAAGGCATGACTATATAATTGTCGCAATATTCACGCGCTAGTTTCGAATAGCTCAAACTTAGAGAGTAAAGGCTCTTATATCCATATCGTCCATGGAATTTCATATCAACTCGTCATGCCTATATTTTCTTTCTAAATCGATCATAATTAGTCAACGTCATTACTCAATAAATTGAACAAGTCATACCCCAAAAATGATTTCGTGCCTTATAATAATCTCATTATTTTAAAGTGCATATGCAACTTAAAGTTCAACATCATGAATCATAAGGCTTTTACGCATGCATTTCTCCCATAACTTCCACATTGCACATTCCAAACTTTCACATTGATATTTCAAACTTTCACATTGCACATTACAACTTTCACATTGCACATTACAGCTTTCACATTGCACACTACGAGCTTTCACATTGCAATCAAATCATGCCCAAATTCACATGTTATAGCATAGAGTAGCATGTATCAACGAATATCCTTCAATCTTATATTCATTTCACTTCTAATGTGAAAAAGGAGAATCCTACTAAACTAGCATAATCCTCAAGTAAGGCAAGTCTCGAATCGCTATATATGCTTAGGTGAATGTCTAAATGCAACACGTATTCTCATAAAAACGGATTTATTAAAGATCTTCTTCTTTTTTTTTTTTTTGAAAGGAATCCTTTTGAACATAAGTCCAAGTGGCCGTTTGAGTTTTACATGGTCCTCTCATAATTAAACGTAGATACATGACTTTACGTTTAATTATGGTCCTACCATGTAAAGCTCAAACTACCGCTTAACCTTATGCTCGACTCGACTATAAAAATTTCGTTTTGAAAAGTGGCTATAGTTTTGGAATTCCTGGAGGAACCCCAATGTTCTCTATAACCTTAGTCTCTGATACCATTTTCTGTAACACCCCAACTAAGGCGGAACGTTGAGATGTACAGAAAGTCGAGTATTCAAAGCAAAGGATAATAGATAACATTCACCATAGCTTTATTGGATAAAAATAATTTTACAATGCACAAGCATGTGAACCAATTCCCAGTACAATACGTCTACCATACTTGGATATTGAGTCCACGAAACAAATAACAAATACATGAGATGATATAATACAATGATCAAGGCGGATTCCATTGCCCGTCACAAGGTTTGATCTTTGACTCCAAAGTGCAATGCAAACAATCATGATGCATATAATTCCTCAAGACAAAGGCTAATTCCTGAAAAGCATGAAGAAAAGGTGTCAACTACGAAAACGTAGTTGGTGAGTGCATAGGTTTGCAAGTAAACCTCGTTACATATCCATTTCAAAATAGTTGAGGAAATCCAAGGTAAATTATAAAGTTCTCATTGTCACATTTATCGTGACAGAAAAATATATCAATCGATTAATCATTCATCATACCAAAACCATTTGGTCATCAATACTTCAATATTTGCCAAATTTCAACAACTTTCAAGATTCCATATAAGGTCCAATACCTAAACCGTATGTTCAATCCACAATTTCCATCCAATATAATATCAATACCTCTTGGTCAATGGTAAGACTACCATGACGTAATTTGATGAGATTGTTCTTGAGCCACTACTAAGACCGGTTATGTCCCAATAATCAATATATAGTCCCAAATGATAAGATAATGATAAGCACATGCTGTCAATCACGTGCATAAAGATAACCAAGGGTCGTGCCATGGAGACGCCCATAAATATATAGTAGTTAAAGCACCGCGAGGCCAGACTGGCGATGAAGGTGGCCACCAAGGCAGACCAAACATCCCACCGTTACCTATAATAGTGGATGAGGGGACAAGTCCTATGTGCGCAACCCTCTAACTACAGGCCTCAAATGAGTTAATAGTAGTGTACAGGGGACCACCGTTTGACAGTACTCAAGCTCATCATATAACATATAACACGTTGAACATACAATATAATTCCCATATCATTATCATTATTTCAAAGAATCATTTCATAAGAGAAAGTCATTTTAATTAATCATGCTTTTCACCCCGCAAGTAAAACATATAAAAGAGTTTGAAAGGGGGCTATGACTCACCTTGATATGCCGCATATTATATTCACTTATCCAAAAATGGGTACTTCCCATCTATCGCTTCCTTGATCATATATCCGTCATATTCCTCAATCACGTTTCAAGCCAAGACTATCCCTACGATAGGACTAATATACGTAAGTTCCTATCTTAAGCCATCACTAAGAAATGCCACTTTCATTATGTGTCATAAATTTTGGGATCCAAGTATATTGTTAATATTGCATCTTTTTGGTTGTAGAGAGTGTTGGTGTAAAAGGGTCACTTTCATTGTACATGTAGTTATAAGTTGTTAGAATTTCGGTAACTTGCCTTTGATTATCATGGTTCCCATTGTGTGCTTTGCTTGATTATAATATTTGACATTAGTAACTTCATAATATTAGTATTTATGAATACTTTCTGATTTATGACTATGTATTTAATTTAATATTATTTAATTAATTATTTATTCATTTTCTTGATTTATTAACCAAATAATTCTTTAAAAATACTTTTAAGTACCTCACTTGCCTTTATAATTTGTGGCTAATTATATTTGGGTTATATTCTGATTATTATGCTTTTTAACTTAGAATATTGTGATATATATATTTATTTATTAATTATTTGGAATTGGTGATTTTTATACAGAGACATATATGTGTCCTATATTTATGTGAATTTTTGCTAAATTTTTAGACATTGTTTACTACCTCTAAAAATTTCCAAACCAAAACTGGTCAGAACAAGAGCTGCTGTGCGACTCAAGATATTTTATAAAAGATTTCTATGATGGACATTTAAGAAAAATCTCCCAATTTTATTTTAAGTTAGGGACACTTTGAAATCAGTTCACACCAAGTTTAAACTTCTGAAACCTATTAGTTAAGGAATTAAAAATCGTCAAAGTTGACTCAACCTTAAGACAAAAATCCAGTTTTGACCACTTTTGGTAGAAAAATCATATCTTTGGTTTGGTTTAGTGTTTTTGAGTGATTCCAGTTGGAGGTTAAACTTAACTCTTTTATCTACAACTTTTATTTTGAAAGTTTTTCTTGAAACGGCCCTCACATGTTCAGTTTATCCGTCCAAAAACAGGAGAATGATTCTGTCAGAAGGTATTTGGGTCCAAACAACTCACCAATGACCATTCTTGCTTTATTAACACTTGAGTTCCTCATTTACAAGATTAATACTTTATTTTTATACCTCTTAACATCAAATTTCCAGATTATTATACCTCTTTTAACATATTTTTCACTTAATACAAGTCCATCCATCTCCTAATCCAACAACAAGATTCAACTTTCTTAGATCTAACATGTATCCATTCAAATCAACACTTTTCAATACCAATCTTTATAGATCTAACTTTCAACAACATAAAAACATCTTTTTAATGAAAAATCTCAGAGTTATATTCTTCAAAATATACAAAAACATATAGATCTATCAAAAGGAAAATCACTTTAAAAGCTACTAATCTATAACAACACTTTTGGGTCTTAAACTTGTTGAATCCTTGGATCTTTTTCATAGATTTCGACATGCATATGCATGAGGAGAAAGATCCTATCAACTTGCCTTCATCAAGTGTATATTACAAAGAAACAAGAAGAAAACATAAACTTTTGATAAAACCTTTGAACATAACAAGAACAATATCGATCTAGTAAAGAGATGAAGATTTATACCCTTGAAGAACTTGGTTTTGAAGGTGAAAATGGGCAGAATTTTCGGACCTATTTAGGCTCCTAATAACCCTTAATCCAAGCTTGAAACAACCCTTAATCTTATCTTGAAACAACCCTTGCTTAACCCTTATCATTATTATTGATTAAGATGATTTTTCCTTGCCTTTTTGTTGATTATATGAGCCAAAATGGGAGAGGAGGAAGAGAGAAAAGTGCAGAAAATTTGAGAGGAAAAGAGAGAAATGAGAGATTGTGTGTGTTTTGGGATTAATGTGTGTGTGGGGGGGGGGGGGGAATGAAGGGTTTCTCATTTTTTTTTGTATAATTATTGTGTAGGTATATGTGGGTATATGTATATTTAAGTGGGTATATGTTTTATAGATGTAACATGTATTTGCTTGTTCATATAAATTGATTAGTTGTCTTAGTATATGTATATGTATGTCGTGTGTATATGTATGTATTTACATACTTTTGTGTTTTTAATTTAGCTACTTAAGTCGTTTTATGTACATTTTGTATTTGTATTAGACATATATATATACTTATTATTATTCAAGCACTTTTATGTACATATTAGTTTATAAATTCATCCTTGAGATAGAAATTTTTATTTCCATGACCACATATACTTTAATTGGCTTGGTGATTGAATTGTTGGACATTTTGTAAGGTTTATTAAATTTTGTTACAAGTTGTGAGTCTTACATTATTATTTATATAACTTGAGTTCTTGAAAATGAAGTTTTTGGTTTATTGACATTTCATCAAGTTCAATTAGAACTAGTTTATAGATTGAGATTGTCTTGAATGATTATTGTTATTGTTTATGGCATTTCTAAGATAGCTAGTCATTTACGGTATTTCATTGAACTAGAGGGCAATTATCACTACGCCGAAATGTCTAGAAGGCCAATTCTCTTAATAAACCTCTAGGGATTGATACCTAGATAAGTCTAAGTAAATTGTCCTAGTCGGAAATTGAGGGTTGTTACATATCGAAAGGGACTAGATTTTTGGGAAACAGATGGTCACTTAACTCTAAAGTACATTCACGAACAACTTGGTCAATTTTCGTTAACTCGCCATTTACCATTTCAAGTTTAAAGTAATACGACAACGGACTAAGGTTAGTATTAATCAAAGGCACGAAATCGTTGGAAACAAGGCTAAAATCGGCACCGGAGTCAAATAATACGGTGGTATATTGATTGTTGAGAAGGAAAAGTATTTGCAACGACGTTTAGGATCAACACGAGTCTCGGTCGCAATCACTGTAAAAGTTCTTCCATGGGGAGTAAGTTGTTGTGGAGCTTGTTGTTGTTGGCCGATAAGAATGGGGCACTTATTTCGGTGGTGGTCATGACTACCACACTCATAGCAAGTACCTCGGGCCATCGGGGGATTTCGAGCATTGATCGGAACGGCATTCAAAGAAAGGCACGACGGTTGATGGTACACATTTTGATGTTTAACCTACTCGATTCTCTCACGTCCTTCACGATTATCACGACCTCTACGACCACCTCTACTTCTTTGAATTTCCTTGATCAACCGGTTTCCTTCTTCATTTTGGAGCCTATAGTTCATGTTAGCTCTCCATGGTCTATCCATCTTTCCTCGAACACACGTGTTGGGTTTCCAAGTTAATCCTCACAATTCACACACGAACATTCGCAATTAACCACCACAAAACGAACAATCCAAAATTAAACGATCCTAAACCATTACAAGGACACGTATTTCTACGGGGATATTATCATGGCAATAAACTATGTTATCGACATCTTATTCGCATTCTAACCAATCACACAATTCCAATTCAACCACAACCGAATTATTCAAATCAACATTCAAGTTCAAATATAACGAGGCAAAGCATCATCGTTTTCATTCAATTCTAAATCATTTCCACGATTTGAAACTATTGCATACAGATATATAAAGGGGTCAAGTCACTAACAAGGCGGGTAAAGCATAGTCCGAAATCTTAACTTCAACATTCAATACATTAAAGGTGTATGTATACAGGGTGTACCAGCGGCTAACCCTCCACACCGTTAATATATTGAATGGATGTCGGGACTCGGTTCCGTTATGCCCTCTAAGTATTGGTCGGGTATGTATACAGGGTGTACCAGCGGCTAACCCTCCACCTAACCAACACTCATCAAGCATACCGGGTTACCTACTATACTTTATCCACAATGCGCAATCCACGAGGTCATTAACTTTATATGACATAGGATAACCATAGATTTGTTGATCAGGCGCCTCTAGGGTTACCGAGTGTCATACTCCGTTAATGCCATAGGGTTAAACAATAAAACTATAAGAATATACGTCAACGTTCATTCGCAAGTCACGGTGTATCCCGACACTAACACATACGTCCATCAAGCCATCACATACAATCAAGTCAACAATCATGGAAAACCTACGAAAGCCGTTTAAACAAGTTATATGCGTCAAACAACTCACGTTGCACACAAAATTTCCTATCATGCATGCTAATATGAAATGTGGGTGCAATGGCTATAGGCTAGGTCAATCCACCTAATTCTCTACAACCACGGCTCTGATACCATTCTGTAACACCCCAACAAGGCGGAAACATGAGGGTTACACAAATAGCACATCACGACATGGAAATTATGTAGAGTAAATCTAAATGCATAAAAAGGATCAAGAAATCCATACGAATCATTCAATAAATCAAGTATCCGGATCACACATAAGCATAACCCTAATCGGGAAATGAATCACGGATCCAAGAGGTCCAAGTCTAGCATGATCAAGCAAACAATCATCCAATACGTCTTTGAACTAACATGTTCACCTGAAAAGTGTACTAAAACGAGTCAACATAAAGTTGGTGAGTTCGTAGGGACAAGTAATAAGGAAACAAGTGTCGGGATAACAACCGTTAACGATATACGAGAATTAGAATACCTAATCACGTTTACACAAATCAATACAAGTCAACGTTTACGTTCAATAACGATTCATATAACGATTAATAACGTTCAATAACGTGGGCTCAACAACCCATAACGTGAGTATAAAGATACCCATAACGTGGATTCAACAATCCATAACGTGGATTCAACAATCCATAACGTGAGTTTAACAACCCATAACGTCAATAACGGCACGACTTACATAATGAATAATGCGTCATATCACGGGGCGACTTACATATATTTCAAATGCGTCATATCACGGGGCGACTTACATATGAATAATGCGCAAACAAAACTCAATCACAAATCCATCATACCACAAATCATCCAAATCCACAATGCACATACATTTCATACGACTTTACATTTAAGGAATCATAGATGCTTATATATAGGGTCACCCGCAGCCTTCCCACCACATCTACAACTCATTAAATGTATCATCGTCTTCCATGTATGTACAACTATCCTAATCACATCACATATTCATAACCGAAAGCATAATTAATCGAGCAACAAATCAATACGTCAATCGAACAATCAATCAATCGATTAATCAACATCAAACAAGTATGTACACTTTTCAGCCCGAATCTCAATTGAGTAGGGAGGGTTTACGAAACTCACCTTTGTCTTAGACGTCGAGTTATAATTAAATTATAAGTATTCAACGGTAATATAAATTCCCGGATCTTCAAGTTCACGACCTATCAACGTGTTTATGTAACATTCGTATTATAAAATGTGTCTATTTAAGCTTATACTTATGTACATATATACTTACATGCATGTATGCATATATATATATATATATATATATATAATATATATAATATATATATATATATATATATATATATATACTTGATTAACGGTTGTTTCGATATAAAAGCGTTTAAGGTTTCTCGACTTGTCATATTAACGTATGGACATGTGTATATATATATATTTTTTATTATCATATAAATGTTTGTTATGGACTCTTGACTTTGACTACTTCTCACGATTTGAATGTGGCCCACCAGAGGAATAGAAATAGCCCAAGGACAATTTGACTTGGTCCAAAAATAATGGACACGAACTGGACAAAGAAAAAGAAACAGGAACACAAAAGTGGCATTGCATATTCTTTGTAAGTATACTTTCTTATATATATATATACTATAAGGTTATAGATAAAATATAGATATATATATATATATATAAATATACCTACATATATCAATTTGCTTAAAGTTATTAATTGAACTCTAGGATGAAATCTCGATCTAGGACCCTTCACCAAGGCTGGAAACATCATCAAGGAGTCCAAGAAAAGGTTTAATAAGAGCTTGGAATGGTTTTTGCATTAGAACCCAAGAATAGAAAATCTGGAAAAACAAGAAACCTCACCACCGTAACCTACGGTGGCTGGGGGGTTGGCCCAGCGTAAGGGGCGGTGGAAACTGGCGTAAGTTACGGCAGGCAGAGGTCAAGGGGCATAAGGTACGGCAGTACCCACCGTAAGTTACGGTGGGCTGCAAATGGCAAAAATGGCGTCTGGTGGTTCAATATTTGGCGTAGACAGAAACATTTGAGCGTAATGTCTATTTGATAGATGGAGAGGACCGTAAGGTACGCCCCAATGGGCGTAGGGTACGGTGCAAGGTGAAAGAAGAAAATCTGGGCAAGGAGATTTGGGGAAGAACAAGTTGACTTTTTAGGTCAACCTTTGACCTCGACTTAGAAACCCTAATTCGCTGCCAAGGGATCAAATTTGATGCTAATTAAAACATGTTTTGAGCAATTATAAACGAGGTGAAAGTAAACAAATCCAATCCCCAATCAATTCGAACCCCAATTCGTCCATTTTGCAAGAAAATTTAATTTGACCTAATTATATTCACATAAACCCTAATTTTCGAATTTGAAGTGTTTTTGCCCGAATTTTGAACAGAAGTCGACCATGTTAGGTTGGAAACATGTTTACAAGGATAACCCACTCGAAGATTCGACCCGAAACATCCTACAAGTGAAAAGACCCGTTTTTGACCCATTTGTCCATAAAAACCCTAATTTTAGTCCAAGGAGGTTTTGACTTGATTTTTGACTCAATAATACTTGATTATGATTAGAAATAAGTTTTCAAAGATAAAATGGCAATATTGAGACAAGTTTACTTACCAAAATCACCAACAAAGCCTCAAACCCGAAATTAGAGCTAAAAACCAATATTCCAACACTTGGAGATTTGACCTTTTGATATGATGATTAAATGAGGATGATGATGATGAATTTAATGTAAATCTAACTTGAACATCATCAAATGGTGTAAGAATTTAGAGAGAGAGAGATAAATCTTGCATTCAAAATGTAGTGAGAGAAATGGAAGAGATGAAATGAGTGGATGGGGGAAAGGAAGGGTGGGATTGGGTGGTGTAGGATGGAGTTGGGTCATGGGTGGTTCATGGGTCATGGGTCGACCCATGGATCACCCGAATACATTTCTAGCTATCATATAAATCGTTTCACGTTCTAACCCGATCAATACGTTCACATAGTCTCGTTTAGCATAAAAGCACGTCTTTAATTCATATTTAAATGAATTAATTATTTAAACTACTAGAACAATTAGTCATTCAACACGTTTAGGTCAACGGTTCAAGAATCAAATAATCACGTTAAATCACGTTTAATAAAAGTCAAACGGGTCAAATTTCACAAATGTTACATGGATAATCCAATACTTATTAAATTACTATCAACCAATTAATGATGTCTCATAAGAGAAAAAAAAATTACATAAATAAGTTACATATATTTGTCATGCTTCATAATCTTTTGTTCCATGCACTTTTCTTTATTTACATGTCACGTTTATAACAAACACCATATAACTCATCTCGACTACGTCCACACTAGAATCTTTCACATTAATACATTATATTCACTTCGGACGAGCTTAATTGTAATTCACTAAAAGCTCGTTATTATTTATTTATTTTTTATTTTTTTTATATTTTGGCTACAACCAAAACATCAATTCAATATATTATCTTTCGTAGAGCCTTTAAATTAACAAAATGTATCACTATATTGCCTGTTCTTTAAGATGATATAAAATCAAGCGAACCTTTTACCCAAAATAAATAGCCCGAAAAAAAAAATCTTGGCAATTTCACAATCAAATGCATACAAGGTATCTAATTAATCTTCACTCTATCTAATATATTCTAGTGCAATAAAATCATCATTTACATTGTAAGTCGAATTCTCAAATATTTGGATTATGTAGTCAATTAATTTGTACTTCAAATGATACTTATCCAAATCGAACAACTTGTCGAGCTAAATATGATCGTAATCAAGTTTAGCTACCGCTAGCAGCCCTTTCACACAATTCATTCAAAGATCCATATGTAAAATAATAGAAGAGAAATGCTAGAGTAACTAAAGGATTAGTAACTCATGAGTAACTTAAAAGAAATTAAGAGAAATGCTTGAGTAACTTAAGAGAAATGCTTGAGTAACTTAAAAGAATTAAATACATAAAGTTGATGTGATCGGTACTTAATCAATTCACCAATACTCAGAAATTTTACTAACAAGGATTAGTAACTCATGAGTAACTTAAAAGAAATTAAGAGAAATGCTTGAGTAACTTAAGAGAAATGCTTGAGTAACTTAAAAGAATTAAGAGAAATGCTTGAGTAACTTAAGAGAAATGCTTGAGTAACTTAAAAGAATTAAATACATAAAGTTGATGTGATCGGTACTTAATCAATTCACCAATTAAGAGAAATGCTTGAGTAACTTAAAAAAATTAAGAGAAATGCTTGAGTAACTTAAAAGAATTAAGAGAAATGCTTGAGTAACTTAAAAGAAATTAAGAGAAATGCTTGAGTAACTTAAAAGAAATTAAGAGAAATGCTTGAGTAACTTAAAAGAATTAAGAGAAATGCTTGAGTAACTTAAAAGAAATTAAGAGAAATGCTTGAGTAACTTAAAAGAAATTAAGAGAAATGCTTGAGTAACTTAAAAGAAATTAAAAATGTTGTAACTACAACTCTACAAGTATCTATCATACATATAATAATAAGAGAAATGCTAAAGTGACAAACAAATTCTTACTAACAAGGTTTACTAACTTATGTGTAATCAATGAACACCAATGAAATTATTTATCTTTTCTCTTTATTCATTCTCTCTCCTTTTTTTATTGGTCCACATGAGTTAGTAATCCTTGTTAGTAAAAGTTTGTTTGTCACTCAAACATTTTTTTTTTTTTTAAGTTTTAAGTTCTTTTATTGTCAAAACAAGTTTCGTAATATACATTAAGAGAAATGCTTGAGTGACATAAAAAAATTAAGAGAAATCTTTACTAACTTTGCTAGAGTGACAAACAAATTCTTACTAACAAAGTTTACTAACTTATGTGTCATTAATGAACACCAATGAAATTATTTATCTTTTCTCTTTATTCATTCTCTCTCCTTTTTTTATTGGTCCACATGAGTTAGTAATCCTTGTTAGTAAAAGTTTGTTTGTCACTCAAACATTTTTTTTTTTTTTAAGTTTTAAGTTCTTTTATTGTCAAAACAAAGAGAAATGCTTGAGTGACAAACAAACTTTTACTAACAAGGATTAGTAACTCATGAGTAACTTAAAAGAAATTAAGAGAAATGCTTGAGTAACTTAAGAGAAATGCTTGAGTAACTTAAAAGAATTAAATACATAAAGTTGATGTGATCGGTACTTAATCAATTCACCAATACTCATGACATGGAAGTATTAACTATTAAGCATAAAACAAGGATTAATCTTTTAATGACACCTTATACCACACATACTAATACCAACATATAATGATATAAAGGCCTGAAACAAATATTTAGCTAGAAATCCATTTTTGTTTCTTTTGCCACTAATGATATAAGTAAAAAGCAAGTGGCCATAATTATTAACCTTATAAAGGCTATGCGAGAAAAAAAACCAGTTCAAAATTAGATGAATAATAAAAATAAAATCATATCGTATAAGTCATTGATTTCGACAACAGTGGCACATAATTAAATAAACCATGTATCAACATATATTTGCATTTTGGGATTATAATATTACCTTTAGGAAGCAATTATCACACCATCGACTTTTAGAGCTTTATAGGTTATGTAAGTCGAATTCTCAAATATTTGGATTATGTAGTCAATTAATTTGTACTTCAAATGATACTTATCCAAATCGAACAACTTGTTGAGCTAAATATGATCGTAATCAAGTTTAGCTACCGCTAGCAGCCCTTTCACACAATTCATTCAAAGATCCATATGTAAAATAATAGAAGAGAAATGCTAGAGTTACAAACATTTTTTTACTAACTAGTTTTACAAACATACGTGGACCAATAAAGAAAGGAGAGAGAGTGAAGAAAGAGAAATGATAAATAATTTTATTGGTGTCTAATCATGACACATGTGTTTGTAAAATATGTTAGTATAGATTTGTTTGTCAATGTAACATTAACGTGAACAAAACATACAATTTCTCTTTAGGGTGAGATAGTCACCCAAATTCAACTACATGTCGAGATAAACAAGGCTGTAACCGAGTTCAAGTACTGTTAGTAGAAAATTCGGACCATCATTATTCAAAAGAAAAACTTGTTTCATTCGATGATTATAACAAATATTAATAAAGACATAAATTCCAAAGGGTGATTAAAATACTTAATAATACTAATGATTTTAAATAATGATAAACATATATATATATATATATATATATATATATTAATTCAAGTAATATATATTAAATTTACGTAAGGAACTAATTATGAATATGAATTGGTACCTTTGATGTTTGTTTCACTTCTGCCGTAATCTTAATCGCCAACATAAAAATATGAGTCCACTCAATATTTTGTTATTGGCTTTTTGATGTTACGAATTGAACTAATCTCCTGTTCCAAGAGAAGTTTGCCGACCGAATAATATTTTTTATTAGGGTTTAGAGGTTATAGTGCTGATAACGTATTGTAAAGAGAGAATAAAAGAAGGGATTATCTTATTATTTCAATTAGATTATGGTTATAACCCTTTATATAATGTACATAATAAGCTAGGGGCAAAATAGTCATTACATCGTATATATTTGTATACATAACATAGATATGGATATCCTATACATATTAGATATACAATATCCTAGTTTAAATACGAATGAGATTACAATAAATTATATTTTTAGCTAATTAAATAAAACTAAAAAGACACTTGTCGTTTTAATATCACGTGTCAATCAAAGAAAACTATAGTTATGTTTGGTAGATATATATCTATAAGTTTCGTACGCCTGTATTCATATTATGTTGGGACTATATATAATGTTTGCATATTAATATACTAGTCTTTAGGCCCTTCTGCTGGACGGATAGTCTCAAAATATATATATCAAAGGTAAATATCAAAATAATAAATAACAAAACATGAACAAAACAAATTTAAAAGAATAAACTCTTTTGTAGTAGAAGAAGAAACCATAATCAAACTACAATTGACAACAAACTAAATTAAAAGAGATGAAAAATAACAATAACATAATAATTCAATATCAAATAATAAACAAACACGAACAAAATACCAAAAATATAATTAAAGTGATATAAAAAAAACCGTATGTTTTTTTTTGTTGAAAATTTACTTAACTTGATTTGTTTATTAAAGATAGAAGAAGAGAAATTATAAATGGGAATTATTAATAAAAATTTAGGTTGTATATATATAATAATTCCGATTGACGGATAGTGTAACACCCCGACTAGGGCGGAAACACGAGATGCCACAGAACGACATGGTACAAAAAGATTAAGTAGAAATCATCAGCATAAAGTTTCGAATGACGTTCAAATCTTAAAATATTACAAGTTCAAGTTGACGTTTAACGATCATTACATAACCAAGTTCATAAACAAAAGACCAAATGTTTGCATTATATAAGTCCAAGCACATTACAAATAAGCTTCCATAGGGCGGTCAAGCTTAGTACCTATTGCTCTATACCTGAAAAGCATAAAGAAAAAGTGTCAACTACGAGAGTTGAGTGAGTTCATAGGTTTATGCTAACAACATATATATATATTTGATCAGATACAAGAAGTAATATGTCATAAAATTTCCAAGAATTCCATCGTACTATCCATACCCAAACCGTATGTCCAAACAATAATAGCCAACCATAATTAGTATCAATGTCACTTGGCCAAAAGCATAATTCGATGAGTTTGTCTTGAGCCACTACTAAGACCCTTTCACGTCCAAATAATAATAATGATAATATGTCCCGAAGATATGATAATAGAAGCACATGCTGTCAATCACGTGCAATAATAATAATAAATGGGTCGTGCCATGGAAACGACCAGTAATATATATGTAGATTAGAGCACCCCTAGGCAGACCGGAGATGAGGGCGGCCACAAAGGCGGCCAGTCAACCCGCTGCCATCTTGGTGAGTGAGGGGACGAATCCTAGTTGCGCAACCCTCTAACTACAGGCCTCAATGAGTTAATAGTAGTGTACAGGGGACCACCGTTTGACAGTACTCAAGTTCATCATATAACATATAACACGTTGGACATACAATAACATTCCCATATAATCATCATTCGTTCGATATAGTATTTTCATAAAAGAAAGCCATTTTAATTAATCATGTTTTTCACCCCGTATGTAAAACACATAAAAGAGTTTGAAAGGGGGCTATAACTCACTTGATTTGAGAGTGAAATGGGCTAATCAAACGCGAGTCCTTCGCCTAGATTTGTTGCGCCTCAAGCAAGCCTAAACCATAATGTATATATTCACGACGTAAGTTCGCGTGACATGAACTAGTGAGCTAGATCATGAGATGTGTACTAGTAGACTTGCCCTCCTTTGGTTGTTATTAGTTTATGGAGTTAAAGTATGTTATATTGTTCATAATGTTTGGTTGGAAGATATTTAGTGGAGAAAGTCATTTTCTCACTATACGCAATTTCGCATTGTTGGAATTTCGGTATCTTGACTTTGATTGTCATGGTTTCCATTGTGGGTTTTACTCATTCTTGATACTTGTCATTAGTTACTTAATAATATTAATTTTTGTGAATATTTTCTGATTTATAAGTTTTTATTTAATTTAATATTATTTAATTAATTATTTATTCATTTTATTGATTTATTAATTAAATAATTCCTTAAAAATGCTTTTAAGTTCCATATTTATCTTTATAAATTATGAATAATTATAATTGAGTTATATACTGACTTTTATGCTTTTTGACTTAGAATTTTATGTTTTATATATTTATTTGTGTATTTTTCCATTAATTTAATAATAGTGATTAATTAGTGATTTTTACATAATTATTTACCTTTAAATCATGTAACACTTGTTTGTTAGCTTTTAATTATTTTTCTCCAGTAGGTTTGAGTTATTTTTACCATTGGTTATGATGATTTAACCACATTCTTGATTTACATAATTTATTTATTGATTTATATGTCTTTTAATTACCATTTAAATTCAATAATTCATGGAAATTCTTAGAAATCACCACTAAACATTTTAGCCAAAAATCTCAGGCCTTTTAGGCAACTTTTATCAATAAAAATTCATATCAATTCAACCTCTCTTGTGTCTTGCTTATTTTGAGGACTTTAAGCTTAAAAATCGTTTACCGAAATAGTGATTTTAGCCTCATTTCTTAAGCAATTAAAGTGCTTCAAAAGGGGTTTTCATTCTTGTTTCATTATTTCCAGAAAGTTCATCATATTTTGGTGTTCAAAGTCGTGATAGTGGTGGTTGTAACACCCCAAGCCAAGGCTCAGAATATCACGGAAATCATATAGCACAAGGTGGGATTAATGTAGAACCTGAACTAAATGCAAATAAAGGATTCAGGGAATCCATACAATAAGGGGAACAAGTCTCAAAATACAACAGGAGCAAGTAACCATCAAGTTTACAAACGACATCAAAAGAAGGCTATCAATCCTAAATACAATGCAACATAAGGCAAATGGATCCTTGATCCATATAAGTCCAGTCCGGGTTCAACAGCAAGCAAACAAATCAAACTCCACATCCTGGATAACCTGGTTACCTGAAAAGTGTACTAAGCATAGTCAACACAAGGTTGGTGAGTTCGTAGTAATGGTCCATAAGGAAACCATCGTCAAAATCATAATATACTAATAGAGGCGAAACATGACTTACAGTGAGCCTCTAAGTAACACAATAACGTCCAACAACAAGATCACACAAAACAAGTAAGCGTGTAATAAGAGTGCACAAATGATGTAAATATCAATACATGTGCCAAAAGCATAAACAGTCAAAATGCATATCATATCGTATATCAAAATCATAACAACCATGCCACAATTGCACCAAATAGGGTGTACTTGCATGAAGACCACTTAAACAGAATATACAAGCGTGTGAACCACGTATGTAAATAGATTATACTTGCGTGTGAACCGCGTACAAATATATTATGCTTGCGTGTGAACCGCGTATAAATATATATTATGCTTGCGTGTGAACCGCGTATAAATATATATTATGCTTGCGTGTGAACCGCGAATTAACAATCATCAACCATCAATAATTAACCCAAATTAAACTATACGTACATACACTTAGGAGGATTCTACTTTCCTCGGATCCTAGATGCTTATATATAGGGTCACCCGCAGCCTTCCCACCACATCTAAAACCCAATGAAGGCATAACCGACTTCCATGTATGCACGTCTATCCTAGCAGTAATAATAATAATAACAATAACCATAATAATAATAATAATAATATATCACAATCCTTTACTAAGATCAAATAAACGTAATGAACCGTCTCATCAATCTCAATCACAAAACCATCATATCACAAATCAATCAAACTACAATGCACATACATTTCATACGACTTTACATTTAAGGAATCATAGATGCTTATATATAGGGTCACCCGCAGCCTTCCCACCACATCTACAATTCATTAAAGGTATCATCGTCTTCCCTGTATGTACAACTATCCTAATCACAATATCAAATCATGTATCATACGTATGTAAGACCACAACGTATATCAAATGTGTGTCAATAATGTCATCAACGCAGCAATAAAAGTATGCTCGAGTGTGTACCGTACAAGTGAAGTACATCAAGGCATTCATGTCTATTCCAAACGTATTACCAAGTCCATCATTTACTCAAAACAACGCGTATATACACTTCGGAGGATTTTACTTTCATCAAGTTCTAGATGCTTATGTATAGGGTCATCCGCAGCCTTCCCACCACATCTAAAACTCTTTGAAAGTAAAACCGACTTCTATGTATACACTACTATCCTAAACACTGCATAATAATCACAAACGAGGGCATAATATGTGTGTCCAAACAATAAGACGTCAATTAATGTATCGAATAGAGTATGTTTGCGTGTATATCCGCACAAATAAATAAGCACATGCATAATCAAATCCATCCACTAGTCCATCGTACCACCATCCAAACGAAACCACAAGGCACATACATTTCATACGACTTTACATTTAAGGAACCATAGATGCTTATATATAGGGTCGCCCGCAGCCTTCCCACCACATCTACAACTCATTAAATGTATCATCGTCTTCCATGTATGCACAACTATCCTAATAAATTACAATATCACAATCACATTCGTAAACCATCACACACTCAATCAAAACTATCTATCAATCGACAATCAATCAGAATTTAACTAGACAGTCAATCAAATCAACCAAACAATCCAACAACACGTATATGTACACTTTTCAGCCCGAATCTCTATTGAGTAGGGAGCTACGAAACTCACCTGATCGGCAAAGAAGTTAAGTTTGATACAAAGTTGAGTTACAGTCGCTCGATGTTCGCTTCGCGTCCAAAACCTAAATATCGATCATGTACATTCACATCAACATCCATAAGCACGTATACATAACTTATCAATTTCTCGACAAAACCCTAATTAGGTTTCCCAAGGTGGTTCTCGACGTTAAGTGACTTCTAAGGCTCTTAATCAATGTTAAATAAGTTAAGAAGTGATTTAGATCGAAGCCCGATACGTTATTAGGGTTCTGGAAGTCAACTAGGTCAAACAAGAAAATCAGAAAATTACAACTGGCGTAAGCTACGCCCCTATGGGCCGTAACTTACGCCCATACAAAGTTCAAGTGAAAGGGGGCGTAAACAGAAGCAATTTGGCGTAATGAAAATGGAGAGCACCGTAAGGTACGCCCACATTTGGCGTAAGGTACGCCCAAGGAAATTCAACAGGCGTAACCTACGCCCCACAGGGCCGTAGGTTACGCCCCTTACTGGGCAAGCCTACGTTCAGCAACCCTAAATGCAGAAAATTCAACCCAAAACCCTATTTCCTCTTGAACCAAAACCCTAAATCGATCTTCAATGCTATAGGACCCGTTTTGAAGTTACATTTGACCTTCTAACACCTAAATACACTTACCCAAACCCATATTTCATTCCATAACATCATCAAATCTTCCAAATCGAACAAACCCTAATTAAACCCTAATTAACCCAAAACTCATTTTAAGGCGATTTAGAACTTGTAAATGTACGTGATGACTAGAAACGAGTAAACTAACATAAATAGAAGTAAATGGGATGAATTAGACTTACCAAAACTTCCTTCTCGAGCTAGAACCCGAATTGGGTCAAAATGGGTAAAACCTTGAACTAAGAATGAAATCCTTTGCTTAGACGATAATGAGATGAAGATGACAATGATTCTCGAGTTAATCTAAACCCAAAACACCAAATATAGCAAGAGAAATGAAGAGAGGAGATGGATTGGTCTTGCTTTTCACTTAGAGAGAAAAAAAAAAAAAAAAGAGAAAGAGGTAAAAGAGTTGTGTGGTGGAAGGGAGAGATAAGGGGAGGGAAATGGGTCAAAGGGGCTGGTGGGTCGTGGATAGCCCACGGGTCGACCCGTTTCCTTCCTCAAACCAAAATACAATTGTTAGGCATTTAAACACCGATTAAAACATATTATTGACCCGACGAACATACCACATTGTCATTAAATCACAAAACGACCCAAATATTTCATTAAATCTAATTGTTAGTCAAATTACACATAAAGTCAAACGATCAAAACTCACGGATGTTACAGTGGTGGTGTGATATGTGCAATTTAGTGCTTTCGGTTAGTGCTTATTTGACCCGAAAAGGTGATTTTTGAGCTTATTGTTGTCATGAACCAAAAGACTTGAGTTTTATACTTTTGTAACAACTTATTTCCAGTAAGTTTAATATATTTTTCTTGTCCTTTGATTATGGTGCAAGTGTGTGCTCAAAATAGCTTTTTGCATGTTTTCGGTTTGTGATTTCAAGCTTATTTTTACTAGTTTTGGTCCAAGCTTTGCCTCTTTGTTATTTCATTAATTTTTCCAGAATCTTGACATCAATATTAACATATTTTTCACTTATAAAAGTCCATATCCATCTCATAATTCAACAAAAGATCCAACTTTCTTAAATCTAGCATGTATGCATTCAAATCAACACTTTTTAATACCAACTTTTATAGATCTAACATTCAACAACATAAAAACATCTTTTTAATGAAAAATCTCAGAAATATATTCTTCAAAATATACAAAAACATATAGATCTATCAAAAGGAAATCACTTTAAAAGCTACTTAATCTATAACAACACTTTTGGGTCTTAAACTTGTTGAATCCTTGGATCTTTCTCATGGATTTCGACATGCATGTGCATGAGGAGAAAGATCCTATCAACTTTTCCCTCATCAAGTGTGTATTACAAAGAAAACAAGAAGAAAACATAAACTTTTGATAAAACCTTTGAATATAAACAAGAACAAGATTAAATCTAGTAAAAAGGATGAAGATTATACCCTCTTGAAGTCGGTTTTGATGTTGAGAATATGGCAGAATTTTCGTGGCCTCCAAACCCTCAAACAACCCTTAATCTAAGCCTTAAACAACCCTTGAACCTTGCTTGGATTAACCCTTTATTAATCTAACTTAAAACCCTTATTATTAATATAAGTTTAGATGGATTTTTCTTCCCTTTTTCTTGTTTTGGGGCTGCCAAAAATAAGAGAGAAAAGATGGAGAGAAAGTTGATTTTTGGAGTGTAAGAATGTGTGTGTGTGTTGGGAAGAGAAAGGATATGAGTGTTTTGTTGTATGGGGAGTGTAAAAGAGGGTAATTTGAAATGAGAATGTGAGTGTGTGTGTGTGTATAGGGGGCCGGCCTCAAGGGGGGAATTTGGAGGGGTTTTCTCTTCTTTTTTTTATATAAAATTTGTATTAGTATTTAGGTGTATAAGGATATTTAGATGTATGTTTGTTTTATAAGTGTATTATGTATTTATTTATATAAATAAGTTAACTAGTTAGGTGTAGATGTATATGTGTAAGTGTGTGTCGTATGTATATATGTATATGTATATATTTGTGTCTTAAATTTGTTACTTAACTCATTAGCTAAAATCTTGTATTTATTTTGGTTATTTATATACACTTATCAATATTTCAAGCATTTTTATGCACATATAAATTTATACATATATTTTGAGACAGACATTCTATTTTCATGTCCATATTTATTTTCATTCACTTAGTGATTAAATTGTTGGACGTTTGTGAGGATTGTTGATGGTTATCTCAACTTGTAAGACTCACTTTATTATTTATATAACTTGATTGATCAACAATAGAGTTTTTGTTCAATGGCATTGTTTTGGATTCGATCTAGGACTAAATAATAGCTTTAGATTGCTAATTTAGGGGCATCATCTACTAGTTTCTAATGTAACTATGGCTTGCGAGATCATAGGCAACATAACTAGCACATATACAATATTTAAAAAGGAGGGTTGTTACAGATAGTCTCAAAATATAAATATATTAAAAGTAAATACCAAAATAATATATAACAAAACAGGTGAAAAATAACAAAACATGAACAAAACAAACTTAAAAGAATAAACCCTTTTGTAGTAGAAGAGTTGTATATATAATAATTTATTGGGTGAGCTTTAAGGATATTATATATCTTAAAAATTTAAAAAGATTTGTTTTGATAGAAAAAGATTTATGATAGAGTTTTAAATATAATTATCTATTTAATTAGCAAAAAAGAAAAAAAAAAATTTAGAAAAAATGAGAGAGCTAGATTAATTAGGAGAGAATTAGGCCTAAGAAGGGATTAGGGGTGTCAAGTGTACCCCAACCTCCTCTTTTAGTTATAGTATAGATTCATAATAATTAAAGTGATATAAAAAAAACGTATGTGTTTTTTTTGTTGAGAAATTTACTGAACTTGATTTGTTTATTAAAGATAGGAATGAGAGAAATAATATGAATGAGAATGATTAATAAAAATTTAGATTAAATGAGAGAGCTAGATTAATTAAGGAGAGAATTAGGCCTAAGAAGGGATTAGGGGTGTCAAGTGTACCCCAACCTCCTCTTTTAGTTATAGTATAGATGTTATATATACATATAAGTGTATTATATAATAGTATATTTTTTTTTGTTGAGAAATTTACTGAACTCGATTTGTTTATTAAATATAGGAAGGAGAGAAATAATATGAATGAGAATGATTAATAAAAATTTAGGTTATATGTATAATAATTTATTGGGGTAGTTTTAAGGATATTATTAATTTTTAAAATTTAAAAAGGTTTATTTTGATAGAAAAAAATTTATGATGAGTTTAAATATAATTATCTATTTAATAAGCAAATAAAAAATAAAAAAAATCTAGAAAAAAGGAGAAGCTTTAGAGTAATTAAGAGAGAGTTTTAGGCCTAAAAAGAGCTTTAAGGGGTGTCAAGTGTACCCCTCAACCTCCTCTTTTATTTATAATTTACTAGTCTTTAGGCCCGTCTGATGGACGGATAGTCTCAAAATATATATATATCAAATAAATATAAAAAAGGGAAATATCAAAATAATAAATAACAAAACAGGTGAAAAATAACAAAACATGAACAAAACAAATTTAAAAGAATAAACCTTTTGTAGTAGAAGAAGAAGCCATAATCAAACTACAATTGACAACAAACTAAATTAAAAGAGATGAAAAATAACAATAACATAACATTTCAATATCAAATAATAAACAAACACAAACAAAATACCAAAATTAAAATTAAAATTAAAATGATATAAAAAAACCGTATATTTTTTTTTGTTGAGAAATTTACTGAACTCGATTTGTTTTTTAAATATAGGAATGAGAGAAATAATATGAATGAGAATGATTAATAAAAATTTAGGTTATATGTATAATAATTTATTGGGGTAGTTTTAAGGATATTATTAATTTTTAAAATTTAAAAAGGTTTATTTTGATAGAAAAAAATTTATGATGGAGTTTAAATATAATTATCTATTTTATAAGCAAAAAAGAAAAAAAATTTAGAAAAAATGAGAGAGCTAGATTAATTAGGAGAAGAATTAGGCCTAAGAAGGGATTAGGGGTGTCAAGTGTACCCCAACCTCCTCTTTTAGTTATAGTATAGATGATAATACGATGTACGAATGGTAGTCTATATAATTAAGTATATTTTTTAAAAATAATAATTAAATTTATAAAATAATAATAATTTATTTAAATTTAAAATATTAAATTTTTAAAAATTTAAATAACTTTTATAGACTAAATATTATCTTTTATAAAGATAAAATGTTATATTTAAAATAAATTTATATATAAATATATATAAAGTAAAGTTTTATAAACTATTATTTATTGCTAAATAATAATCATTAACAATAACTTTTATTAAAATTATAAATTATTGATAAATGATAATCAACTATATTATTGCTAAACAATCTCATTAACAATAATAGATTATTGATTAATAATAACAATAATAATGGTAATTTTTAGGATAAGCTACACGATGATACCTCTAGTTTGTATAAAATCGATGGTTTCATACCTCTATCGTTACGGAAATGTATGAAATTACAAAAACACCCCCACGTGCATGGCACAGGTATGGTCCGAGTGGAGTTTTGATAACGTTGTTGAAATTGTGAAAATATTTCAATATATTTATACGGTTATTTATCTATGAACCTTTAGGGTTGCACATGAAGAATGATGAGTGCTCAGTTGAACTTCATATAAATAACAAAAGATCCAATAGAAATGGAAATAACTAAAAGTTTCTAAATATAGCTTTGGAAATGTCGAGCAGGTCAAGCCGGGTCAAACCGAGTCGGGAACCATCACACCATGGGCCAACTCATTTGACCAAGGGGAAAACGAAGTTGACCCATGGGATACCTAGGCCGGCCGCGCAAGACAAGAAAGGGAGGGAGGAGAAATTTTAGGAAACTTTCTCCATCCCCTATTGGAAAAAATAGTAAACCCCAAGGGTTTTTCACCCTTATAAATAAAGGCCTAAATCCCTTTTTCCAAGTACAACTCTCTTCTCCCTTTTGAGGCTAGGGTCGAATTCCACCCCATTGGTGGAGGAATTCGACTAAGTCTATTTAGTTATTTGTATATACGGTGGGTATTTTGTTATAACTTGGAGTTATAGCTAGCACTTAGTTAAGTGCCGAAGATCCGTTCGTGTGTACGGAACTAAGGAGGAGTTCTATTTTGGACTCTAGCACGTGACAGATGGTTTCAGTTTTCTACTAAAGGTTAGTGTTTCTTTATTTATTTATTTATTTATTTATTAGTTGATTATATTGCATGCATGATAGATCGTTTTAGGAAAATAAATAGTTAATTGTTTTATTAACTTATTTTGCATATATAATTAGTTAGATTGATTAATTATTACATAAATAAATTAAATTAGATTAATTTATTTGCTTAGTTAATTAATCGTAATTAATTTGGATGTTCATATTTTATTAAAAGGTTTTAATTAGACGTTTTAAATAATACGAGTTTTAATTACCTACACTTCAAACCCTAAGTTTTGAATAAACTAATTTGAGATCCTTTCAAATTATGAACATCTAATTTCGATACAAACTTGTTGTATATTTAATAAAATCTCAACAAACGTTGGGCATGGTCCTATTGGAATCAAAGATAAAAGTATGAAACTAGTAATTTCGAACAAATGTCTAGTACGATCCCAGTAAATAATCCTTTTAATTATTGTCGCATATTTTGTTGTCTCTTCTTAAATTTGGGTTCAAAGAATTGACATTAGTGTATTTATATTACACTAATACTACTATATTATTTGTATACAAACTTTGTCATGTAAAAAGCGTTTTCCGCGGCAATGTGAGGGTACATTGACGTATTTTTATATTTTTTAATTTTGAATGAAAAATCTTAAGTGGGCCTTAACTGATCTTAGTGATTCTGACACAAATTCTTATAGTGTTAATTTTTACAAAAACAAACACGACACAAAACCCGTTAAGACCAAACACGAAACATGTTATCTTCGTGTCAAGTCGTGTCGTGTGTTACCAGGTACCTGTTATAGATTGTCAATTCTGCCAACCAACCTGTCAACCTACCAACTTGATATTCATCGGGTCGAGTATGGGTTGTATTCTTAGATTATCGGTCGATCCAATATAAAAAATTTGTATAATTTACTTTAGTTATAATTAATACCGACCATTGTGACCCACTTAATTTAATTTTATTATAATTATAAGTAAATAATATATTATTACATTCAATTTAAGTTTGTTTAACTAGGAACACATAATTATTGCAAAAATCAATAGTTAATAGTTAAATTTTGAAATGCATAATGGATGATACCAGCTACCAAATTTATAGACTACACCAGATATTGATTTTATTTCCCCTCCTACTTAAATTTATTTCTTACAAAAAAGTATATTTTGTGATATGAAAAAATGCATTTATGGACTATACCAACTACTAAGTTTATTTCTACAAAGAAGTTTCTTAGAGTGGAGGGTATCATGAGATCCCAACCCTCACCACTCACCAATTATGTCTTGTCATCTCAATTCAACCATCAAACATTCATTTCCAACCATTTTAATGGATTTCATGATATCCTTACACTCACCATTTTTCTTTCATCAAATTTTTTTTCTCTCCAATCACAAACATTTTCTCTCCTATTTATATTTATATATGTATTGATGTGCGTGTAGGCTGGTCACTTTCCTCTATCTCCTCACATGGTTTCACAAATCGTTGGCAACCAAACCACAAGGAAACCGAAAAGGAGGTAGTGGTGTGTTTTTACGTTTTCAAGCAAACCGAGCTCCACCCTCTCCACCCTTATGTTTAATACAGTAATAGTCAACTAAATTCAAGGTAATGTCTAGATGAATTAAATGATTTATTAGTAAATACATGTTGTAAAAAGCCAAAAAAAAATATTTCTTTTTAAAAAACAACTACCCCTATAAAAACCTCTTACACAACTCTAAACTTTTGTTTGAATATATGCATCTCTATCCCTGAAAAAACTTTTTTATCCCCTCCCGACCCTAACACCAAAGCCCCTATTTTCATTTCCCAACCGGCGCCCTTTTTTCCTGCCACTGCCGTAAGCCACTACCTCAACATTGCGACTCGCCACCGCCTCCCTTTACTATCCGCCACCGTCAGATGACATCACTGTTACTTTCTTACTCTTTCTTTTCAGATCAGGTAGTTGGTTGTGGCTAGTTATATACCATAATATATTTATATAAGTAAACGTAATTTAGGGTAAAAAGTTATAGTCGTTATACACTTATACCTAATTTTAATTTATTTTATTTTTTGAACGGAGACAATATATTCCCTATTAGTATAAACAAGAAAAAGTCTCATGTGGTTAGTGATTAGTCTTCCCCTTCTTTTCCTTTCATTTATAACGTGTGTTTGGTAACTAACTTTAGAGGCTTCAAACTTTAAGTTTTTAAAAAATGACACCTATTCAACCAAAATTTTCGTTTGGTTAAAGGAGCTTCAAACTTTTGGGTTTAGAGAAAAGGCCCAATACTAAAACGCTTCATGTTCTAGCGTTTTAAAACAGCTACAACCTTTTACTTATCAAATTACTTATCTACCCCTTCAAAATATAAGAAATCCTCTAGGACTAATATGCTTTGTACTCTCCATATAGGATCTCCATACTGCCACTTTTGACTATGAAGATCGAAAATTTTTATTTTATAAAATAAACTTGTAGAGGGTTAATATTGAGAAACATAAATGTAGAATTATGATCACATTAGATATTTGACAACAATTTATATCAATAAATGAAAAAACTAGAAAAGAGAATGAGAAAAAGTAGGTGATGCAGATAAACTCCAAAGGCAAATGTCAAATTAATTTATATCATTATATAACAATGTTGAATTGATTGAATTCTGTTATTGCAACCTTAAGGTAGGGGTGATGGCGATGATGGTGGTGAAAAATCGTCAAAGTTATGAAAAGATGTAATATTTGATCTGGAACAATTTCAAGTGTTTTTGAGTAAAGTTGTGTAAAAAGGATAAATATTTGAAAAGTATAAGAATATGTAATTTTTTAAAGCAATTAGAAAATAGTTTGAGGAATGAATAGATTTGAAAAGGAATAATTAAAAGTTTATCTTGATCTTTAACTATCAATTAGATATGGTAAGTGGGTTGGTTTTGACCCGAAACATATTCTTCAAAAAAGGGAATCATTGATAGTTTATGTATCGTTTTATAATATTTTTTTTATCGGGGGATAAGTGGGTTATTCTTGGGATAGAAGCCTATCTAGATATGCCAAATCTTCCATTTGCAATTAAGAGAAGGTTTCTCCACGATTGGCATGAGACTTATAGGTACGCAAAGAACCGGCTGACAAGGCAATTATCGTTGCCTTGTACGAGATCACCCATGACAATGGGGGTGGTCATGACATCATTATGAAAGCGGCAAATGGTGGATGGTGGTGATGGGCGAACTTGAACAAGGCGACGATAATTGTCTTGTCAATCGTTTCTTTGCGTACCCATGTGTGTGGATCACTCTCATACCAGTCGTGGAGAAACCTTCTCTTAATTGTAATGGGAGATTTGCACAACCAGGTAGGCTTTTATCCCAAGAATATCCCACTTATCCCACCTCCCCATGTTTCTGGTCAAAACTGGCCCACTTATTTTATTTATTTTTTTTTGACAAGTGAATTTTACCTCAGACGCGTATAATGTGTGCTAATCGCACAACGAAAGGGTCCCGCACTAAGCGGATCTTAAATAGCCTTTCTCACCATACCACCTCCTTAATTGGAAAATACCGTCGAGGAGAACCTATCAAGGTTCGAACTCGAGACCTTGGAGTAAACTCCCCCGGGGCCCCGCATAGCAGGTTTAGTGAAACACCCCTGGCCACTGGGGTTTAACCCAGTGGTTACTTATCATATCTAATTGATAGATGGAGATCAAGATAAACTTTTTATTATTCCTTTTCAAATCTATTCATTCTTCAAACAATTTTAAAATGTTTTCTATTAGAAAAAGGGATGATATTTGTACCACTCTTTTTAATATTATTACCATAATGTACAAGTATTATTACAGACTGTACAAGTATTAACTGCACAGATGTGGTAAAATAATTAAATAGTTTGGTACTAATATCAATTCTCATTAGAAAATATATACTCCTATATCTTTCACATATTTATCCTTTTTACACAATTTTACTACAAAAACACTTCCATATCAATATTATATCTTTTCAAACCTTGATTCCATCATCGTCGCCATCACCTCTACCTTGAGGTTGCAATAACTGAAATCAATCAATTCTAGATTGTTATATAATGATATAAATTAGGAAATAAACATTTGCCTTGTCTTGTCTTTAGAGTTTATTTGCATTACCCTGCTTCTTCTCGTATTCTCTTTTCTAGTTTTTTCATTTATTGATATAAATTGTTGTCAAATATCTAATGTGATCATAATTCTACATTTATGTTTCTCAATATTAACCCTCTACAAGTTTATTTTGTAAAATAAAATCTAAAGTGGCATAATTTAATAAGAACTGAAACACAAAAGAGAAGATATTAACTAGTCCGCAAAACAAATTTTTTTCATTCTAAAGTGAACTTATAGCTAATAAGTTTACTTCATTTTGAACGTATGTGATATTAAACTACGTCATGAACTATGAACGATTAAAAAAGATGGTTGTTTCCATTTAACTTGGGAAAAATCCATAAAAAGCTAACATTTTTACACAAATTTTATATTAAAGGGAACCTATTTAGTTTTCGTCTATTTAAATGATCTCATTTCTAAAAATTTCACAATAAAGGAAATATCGTTACTTTTTAACAGGAGTCCTCCGTTAAATGCCACGTAACCACTGCCACCTCATCAATATTGCTTACGTGACATTTGACTTTGCCTTAAATATAGATATATGTGTTTGTATATACAAAAATTGTATTCCGGTTTCATTGTTTCTCTCTCTCCGCTATTTTTTCCCCCTTTTCTCTTTTCCCCCCAAAACCCATGAACCCTAATTTTTCCTTCTCAAATTTTTTTTTTTTTTTTTTTTTTTTTTTTTTTTTTTTTTTTTTTTTTTTTTTTTTTTTTTTTTTTTTTTTTTTTTTTTTTTTTTTTTTTTTTTTTTTTTTTTTTTTTTTTTTTTTTTTTTTTTTTTTTTTTTTTTTTTTTTTTTTTTTTTTTTTTTTTTTTTTTTTTTTTTTTTTTTTTTTTTTTTTTTTTTTTTTTTTTTTTTTTTTTTTTTTTTTTTTTTTTTTTTTTTTTTTTTTTTTTTTTTTTTTTTTTTTTTTTTTTTTTTTTTTTTTTTTTTTTTTTTTTTTTTTTTTTTTTTTTTTTTTTTTTTTTTTTTTTTTTTTTTTTTTTTTTTTTTTTTTTTTTTTTTTTTTTTTTTTTTTTTTTTTTTTTTTTTTTTTTTTTTTTTTTTTTTTTTTTTTTTTTTTTTTTTTTTTTTTTTTTTTTTTTTTTTTTTTTTTTTTTTTTTTTTTTTTTTTTTTTTTTTTTTTTTTTTTTTTTTTTTTTTTTTTTTTTTTTTTTTTTTTTTTTTTTTTTTTTTTTTTTTTTTTTTTTTTTTTTTTTTTTTTTTTTTTTTTTTTTTTTTTTTTTTTTTTTTTTTTTTTTTTTTTTTTTTTTTTTTTTTTTTTTTTTTTTTTTTTTTTTTTTTTTTTTTTTTTTTTTTTTTTTTTTTTTTTTTTTTTTTTTTTTTTTTTTTTTTTTTTTTTTTTTTTTTTTTTTTTTTTTTTTTTTTTTTTTTTTTTTTTTTTTTTTTTTTTTTTTTTTTTTTTTTTTTTTTTTTTTTTTTTTTTTTTTTTTTTTTTTTTTTTTTTTTTTTTTTTTTTTTTTTTTTTTTTTTTTTTTTTTTTTTTTTTTTTTTTTTTTTTTTTTTTTTTTTTTTTTTTTTTTTTTTTTTTTTTTTTTTTTTTTTTTTTTTTTTTTTTTTTTTTTTTTTTTTTTTTTTTTTTTTTTTTTTTTTTTTTTTTTTTTTTTTTTTTTTTTTTTTTTTTTTTTTTTTTTTTTTTAAATTTTTCATTTTTTTTTTTTTTTTTTTAATTACTCATGAAAATCATTACATTACAATGGCAGGTAGTCGGGCAACAAGTTGCGCCGCTACCCCCTTTTGAATAGCAAACCCGATTCTACTAAATACAACGTTTTGGGCCTTAAGTGTAACACCCCAAGCCGAGGCTCGAAATATCATGGAAATCATATAGCACAAGGTGGAATTACTGTAGAACATGAACTAAATGCAATTAAAGATTCAGTGAATCCATTACAATACAAAACAAGTACCAAAATACATAAGGAGCAAATAACCATCAAAGTTAACAAAAATAACATCCAGAAGATGGCAAATCGATCTTAAGTATAATGCAAAAGGAAGGCCAATGAATCCTTGATCCGTAAAGTCCAAATCCCGGGCTTTACAGCAAGCAACAATTAAACTCCACGTCCGGGAATAACCTGATTACCTGAAAAGTGCACTAAGCATAGTCAACACAAGGTTGGTGAGTTCGTAGTAATGGATCACAAGGAACCATCGTCAGCAATCACAATATGTATAAGGAAGAGTAAGAAATGTCTTACAAGTAGCCTTTATAAGGCACAAAGTCAAGCAAATAGGTAAACCGATAGTAAACCTCGTCACATAACAAGCCAATAGTGTATCAACGAGAATGAGGGGTGCGTGTCACGATTATGCATAAGTAATATCAACATCAATGAGTATACGAAGCAATAAGGATGCATAAAGTATATGTGCATGCGGCATGATCAAGCAATGCATGAGTGTATATCATGTGTCCCTCAACAATCATCAAAAGTGTACCAATTCCCCGGGGAGCGAACGACCTCGCACACGTTTCCCATACAAAAGGGGTGCGTACGTTCCCGCTCACGTTTCCCATACAGAAGGGGTGCGTACGTCCTCGCACACGTTTCCCATACAAAAGGGGTGCGTACGTTCGCGCTCACGTTTCCCATAGCAAAAGGGGTGCGTACGTTCCCGCACACGTTTCCCATACAAAAGGGGTGCGTACGTTCCCGCACACGTTTCCCATACAAAAGGGGTGCGTACGTTCCCGCACACGTTTCCCATACAAAAGGGGTGCGTACGTTCCCGCACACGTTTCCCATACAAAAGGGGTGCGTACGTTCCCGCACACGTTTCCCATACAAAAGGGGTGCGTACGTTCCCGCACACGTTTCCCATACAAAAGGGGTGCGTACGTTCCCGCACACGTTTCCCATACAAAAGGGGTGCGTACGTTCCCGCTCACGTTTCCCATACAAAAGGGGTGCGTACGTTCCCGCACACGTTTCCCATACAAAAGGGGTGCGTACGTTCCCGCACACGTTTCCCATACAAAAGGGGTGCGTACGTTCCCGCACACGTTTCCCATACAAAAGGGGTGCGTACGTTCCCGCACACGTTTCCCATACAAAAGGGGTGCGTACGTTCCCGCACACGTTTCCCATACAAAAGGGGTGCGTACGTTCCCGCACACGTTTCCCATACAAAAGGGGTGCGTACGTTCCCGCACACGTTTCCCATACAAAAGGGGTGCGTACGTTCCCGCACACGTTTCCCATACAAAAGGGGTGCGTACGTTCCCGCACACGTTTCCCATAC
This sequence comes from Erigeron breviscapus, assembly GCA_034093135.1. Taxonomy (NCBI): domain Eukaryota; kingdom Viridiplantae; phylum Streptophyta; class Magnoliopsida; order Asterales; family Asteraceae; genus Erigeron; species Erigeron breviscapus. The sequence goes on along the minus strand of CM067170.1, from coordinate 37,762,628 downwards.
AAAAGGGGTGCGTACGTTCCCGCTCACGTTTCCCATACAAAAGGGGTGCGTACGTTCCCGCACACGTTTCCCATACAAAAGGGGTGCGTACGTTCCCGCACACGTTTCCCATACAAAAGGGGTGCGTACGTTCCCGCACACGTTTCCCATACAAAAGGGGTGCGTACGTTCCCGCACACGTTTCCCATACAAAAGGGGTGCGTACGTTCCCGCACACGTTTCCCATACAAAAGGGGTGCGTACGTTCCCGCACACGTTTCCCATACAAAAGGGGTGCGTACGTTCCCGCACACGTTTCCCATACAAAAGGGGTGCGTACGTTCCCGCACACGTTTCCCATACAAAAGGGGTGCGTACGTTCCCGCACACGTTTCCCATACAAAAGGGGTGCGTACGTTCCCGCTCACGTTTCCCATACATCGGGGAGCGAACGTCCTCGCACACGTTTCCCATACAAAAGGGGTGCGTACATTCCCGCTCACGTTTCCCATACAAAAGGGTGCGTATACATCTATACACTTGGATGTATGCAATCCTCAACCGAGGGATTATCAACAATGTATGCATGCTTACAATCAATCGAAAATGCATCAATCATAACTCAACAATCACAATACGATGAACATGAACCAACAATCAATATTCGACAAACATGAGCCAACAATCAATATTCGACAAACATGAGCCAACAATCAATATTCGACAAACAACCAACAATCAATATTCGACAAACATGAGCCAACAATCAATATTCGACAAACATGAGCCAACAATCAATATTCGACAAACATGAGCCAACAATCCATATTCGACAAACATAAGCCAACAATCCATATTCGACAAACATAAGCCAACAATCCATATTCGACAAACATAATCCAACAATCACACCAATCAATCAATCAATCAACAATGTAAGTAACCACGTCAATCCTACACTTTTCAGCCCGAATCTCAAGCGAGTAGGGAACTACGAAACTCACCTTGATTTCCAAGCAAACGACAAGTTAATATCGAGCTATAAATGTCCAACGACCGCCACGTGACCACAACCTATCAATATATATCATAGTGTCATCAAAATCAACTCTATAACCCTACACAAGTTGGTTAAGTAAGTTTGAGTCACGCCAAAATCCCACAACGCCTTAATGACTCTCCCGAGCATGAACTATAACACTTTGACCCGACATTTTTAGAAATGGACAAGGATTCAGATCAAAAGGACTTTACCATGAGAAAGTAGACTCTCTCACGATTCCAACGATAGGTCATATGACTCAATTGGACTTACGGATCAAAAGTTATAAGCGTTTGAAGTTGACAAAGAGTCACTGGTTCAGCAGCTTTTCACTGCGCCGCAGTCAGCCAAATCTGCTGCAGAAACTTAGCCAAAAATGATCCAAAACAACCCAAAACCCCATTTTTGACCCCATAATCGACCATGGATGATCTAGGACCCAATTTCAAGCCTAAATCCACATATTTGGACATAAACAAACATAACCCACCTCATAAACTCGAATCATAACATCAAATTCATGCCCAAATCATTTGACCCATTTCAAAACCCTAATTTAACCCTAATCGCGTTTTTACCCGATTCGTGACCCGAATTTACTTGTAATCAACTAGAAGCAAGTTAATAAACATAAAATGATGATTATGGGATGAATTTTACTTACCAAAACCTTCACCTAGTCTCCAACCCGAATTTGACCCGAAATGGCTAGAAATCTTGCACTTTGAAACCAAAGCTAGAAATCTTGCACTTTGAAACCCAAATCTTGATATGACCAAGATATAATGATGGTGATGATGATTCTTGAACAAATCTAAGTTGAACAACCTTAATTGGTAAGAATCTCTAGAGAGAGAGAGAGAGAGATGATAGAGAGAGAGAAAGAGAGAGTATTAACCAGAGAAGGAACAGAAGACATAATAAGAAAAGAAAGATAGAGAGAAGTTTAAAGAAAAGAAGAGAAAAGATAGATGCAGAGAGAGAGAGAGTGTGTGTGTGTGTGTGTGTGTGTGTGCGAGAGAGAGAGAGAGAGAGAGAGAGAGAGAGAGAGAGAGAGAGAGAGAGAGAGAGAGAGAGAGAGAGAGAGAGAGAGAGAGAGAGAGAGAGAGAGAGAGAGAGAGAGAGAGAGAGAGAGAGAGAGAGAGAGAGAGAGAGAGAGAGAGAGAGAGAGAGAGAGAGAGAGAGAGAGAGAGAGAGAGAGAGAGAGAGAGAGAGAGAGAGAGAGAGAGAGAGAGAGAGAGAGAGAGAGAGAGAGAGAGAGAGAGAGAGAGAGAGAGAGAGAGAGAGAGAGAGAGAGAGAGAGAGAGAGAGAGAGAGAGAGAGAGAGAGAGAGAGAGAGAGAGAGAGAGAGAGAGAGAGAGAGAGAGAGAGAGAGAGAGAGAGAGAGAGAGAGAGAGAGAGAGAGAGAGAGAGAGAGAGAGAGAGAGAGAGAGAGAGAGAGAGAGAGAGAGAGAGAGAGAGAGAGAGAGAGAGAGAGAGAGAGAGAGAGAGAGAGAGAGAGAGAGAGAGAGAGAGAGAGAGAGAGAGAGAGAGAGAGAGAGAGAGAGAGAGAGAGAGAGAGAGAGAGAGAGAGAGAGAGAGAGAGAGAGAGAGAGAGAGAGAGAGAGAGAGAGAGAGAGAGAGAGAGAGAGAGAGAGAGAGAGAGAGAGAGAGAGAGAGAGAGAGAGAGAGAGAGAGAGAGAGAGAGAGAGAGAGAGAGAGAGAGAGAGAGAGAGAGAGAGAGAGAGAGAGAGAGAGAGAGAGAGAGAGAGAGAGAGAGAGAGAGAGAGAGAGAGAGAGAGAGAGAGAGAGAGAGAGAGAGAGAGAGAGAGAGAGAGAGAGAGAGAGAGAGAGAGAGAGAGAGAGAGAGAGAGAGAGAGAGAGAGAGAGAGAGAGAGAGAGAGAGAGAGAGAGAGAGAGAGAGAGAGAGAGAGAGAGAGAGAGAGAGAGAGAGAGAGAGAGAGAGAGAGAGAGAGAGAGAGAGAGAGAGAGAGAGAGAGAGAGAGAGAGAGAGAGAGAGAGAGAGAGAGAGAGAGAGAGAGAGAGAGAGAGAGAGAGAGAGAGAGAGAGAGAGAGAGAGAGAGAGAGAGAGAGAGAGAGAGAGAGAGAGAGAGAGAGAGAGAGAGAGAGAGAGAGAGAGAGAGAGAGAGAGAGAGAGAGAGAGAGAGAGAGAGAGAGAGAGAGAGAGAGAGAGAGAGAGAGAGAGAGAGAGAGAGAGAGAGAGAGAGAGAGAGAGAGAGAGAGAGAGAGAGAGAGAGAGAGAGAGAGAGAGAGAGAGAGAGAGAGAGAGAGAGAGAGAGAGAGAGAGAGAGAGAGAGAGAGAGAGAGAGAGAGAGAGAGAGAGAGAGAGAGAGAGAGAGAGAGAGAGAGAGAGAGAGAGAGAGAGAGAGAGAGAGAGAGAGAGAGCGCGAGAGAGCGCGCGAGAGAGAGCGCGAGCGAGAGCGCGAGAGAGAGAGAGAGAGAGAGAGAGAGAGAGAGAGAGAGAGAGAGAGAGAGAGAGAGAGTGTGTAGCGCTTATTCTTGAGTTTCTTGACTTGACGGTCCAATATCTCTACCGGCTCTTCAACAAAATTAAGCTTCAAATCCACTCTAATCTCGTCCATGGGCACATGATGCGTAGGGTCCGCCAAACACTTGCGTAGGTTACAATTATGAAACACATCATGTACACCGCTAAGCTCTTGTGGTAATTCTAATCGATAAGCAACTTTTCCAACCCGTTCGAGGATCTTGGAAGGACCAATATACCTTGGCCCGAGATTGCCTCGTTTCATGAATCGGATGACGCCTTTCCACGGTGATACTTTCAAAAGTACAAAATCACCCACTTCAAACTCTAACGGTCTCCGCCTCACATCGGCATACTTCTTTCGTAGCATGCGAGCTAGTTGGACTATTCTCCTAGCTTGAGAAGTTGTTCTTGTCATTCCAATTACTATTCCTGGCCCGCTACTTTGGTTTTCTTCGATTCTTGGCTCACCCAGTGGAGAGTAACATCTCTACTACCCAGTGCTTCGGTCGGTGACATTCGAATACTCGCGTAACACCCGTCATTGCACAAGATTTCCGTCAGGGTCATAAGCACATTCTCTTCACATGTGATCAAGTCTCAAGTCGTTTTGAGTACCCGTTGCTCATTGGATGTCTCCCTGAATTGGAGTTAAGCGACTTTCTTTATCTGAAATGATATAAATCGAATCTTCGTGCACCTAACCCATTTCTTCTACATACTAATGTGCCAAGTTGTCAAATTTTACCGGTTTCGTCGTATCGTGATCACTTCTTGTCGTCGGCGACTTCATGGCGAAGTCCATTCCAATTTGTTTTCCTTCAAATCTCTCTCCCGTGTTTCACTACACGCTTATTCACGTCTCAGAAGTCTATAAGGGTTTTGACTACGCGCGCGATGTTAGGAAGTTAAGCATATACGAAATTTAAGTTATCGAGATGGGACAAGCCCGGTAAGTCGTCCGGAAAAGCCTCGGGAGACTCAAGATTAACAGAGACGACGTTAGTTTTCAGATTCTTGAGACGGTAGCTCTAAGGACGCTTGAGTTTGAAGACTTACATGGGACCCTAAGAACCTTACCGTTACACAAAGACGTTTTTAGTTAACTCTTTACCACTACTACTAACCGTATTTATCACCGTCATCCAATCCATACTTGCAAAAATTTTCAAAGTTCCAAATTTCCAGGAGCATAGGGCTAATGAAGAGCTTAATATCATTTAAAGTCAACTATCATTACCAGGTAATTCAACTAGACCTATCTAGCACATCACGAACCATTTAAAGGATCGAGACCCAGATCTAAGCCTACGGATGTTTGTTAATGAAGGAAGTCTAGTAAGAGAAAGTAAGACTATAACCGGTCCTAGAATCGAATAACATTGAGTTGTAGTGGTCGAGGAGAAAGGAAAGTACCTATCGCCGCTTCCGGGTCGTTGCGGGCTTCATTAGCATCTCCCGCCAAGGTTCGTCCTCGAGGTTGCACCTGACGGCTTGGTTCGTCGTGGTCTTGGGTAGGAATGGCAACTTGAAGTTGATTATGAGAAGTCGCTACTTGGGCTTGTGGTTCGGTCCATCTTGAACAAGCATTTCTATAGTGGTCGGGGCTACCACACACAAAACAAACACCCTGTTGGCTCTGAGGGTGGTTGGCTTGGGGATAAATGATTTGAAGAGGTGTTACATTCAATGGTGCCGCTTTCGGTGCTCTACAATTCCTAGCTACGTGCCCGCGCCGATTACAATTAACATCATTTGTGTTGGAATATCATCCGTTTATAATACATGGGAGTTAAGATGCTTACAACTTTGACACTCCCGTAGGGTGCATATCAACATATTTATCACATTGTATCCTAACCGTTTATCAACACGTTTAAGTCGGGCAACAACGAAAACGTTTACAGCATCAATGTGACCACTACAGGGCATACATACATACACACATGCATAATCTATATGTTAATCATACTAGACAACATGTCATTCCACTACCAAATCCAATCATAGTAATAGTTCTAAAGTTTATGACCCGGGGGTTTGCTTCACAATTTCTCTCAGGTTAGCCGCATTAGTAGTCAATGTTTTAACGCCGACACACTACACACGTTCACTGTCTTTTACTAAAGCCGACATATAAATATTCTCAACTAACTGTCATATATTGTGCTATCATACCAACCTATCATACGTGTTTCATATCACTACGCTAAGGACAACATATCAAAGTTCTCAAGTAATCGTTATCTATCATGTTCTCGTGCTAAGTTCACAACAATTGTCCACCATCAAACCAAATACTCGTGTCAACACATCATACAATAAAACTAACTTGTTAACTTCATTCATACAATCGTCCATCTACTAATACATTTTTACACGTGTATTACCAACTACGTTATATCATGCTTACAACCAAGTTTAACAATGTCTCATACATGTTCAATTTCACATACTATTAAGCAACATATCCCTATTGTTTACCGATTACAATTAACATCATTTGTGTTGGAATATCATCCGTTTATAATACATGGGAGTTAAGATGCTTACAACTTTGACACTCCCGTAGGGTGCATATCAACATATTTATCACATTGTATCCTAACCGTTTATCAACACGTTTAAGTCGGGCAACAACGAAAACGTTTACAGCATCAATGTGACCACTACAGGGCATACATACATACACACATGCATAATCTATATGTTAATCATACTAGACAACATGTCATTCCACTACCAAATCCAATCATAGTAATAGTTCTAAAGTTTATGACCCGGGGGTTTGCTTCACAATTTCTCTCAGGTTAGCCGCATTAGTAGTCAATGTTTTAACGCCGACACACTACACACGTTCACTGTCTTTTACTAAAGCCGACATATAAATATTCTCAACTAACTGTCATATATTGTGCTATCATACCAACCTATCATACGTGTTTCATATCACTACGCTAAGGACAACATATCAAAGTTCTCAAGTAATCGTTATCTATCATGTTCTCGTGCTAAGTTCACAACAATTGTCCACCATCAAACCAAATACTCGTGTTCCACACATCTCATTACAAGCAACTAAAACAAGTCAACTAACACAAGTGGTTTAAAGTATAATCCGAATTCGATATGCCCTCTAGTTATTGACCGGGTATGTATACAGGGTGTACCAATGGCTAACCCTCCACCTAATCAACTTCCATTAAGCATATCGGTTCCTTATTATACTCTAAGCCATGCATGCGCAATCCATGATGTTATTAACTTGTTATAATATTGGGTGACCATAAAAGAGTTGATCGGGTTCTTTTAGGGTTGCCACAATATTATACTAAGTTAATAACATAACTTCATTTTGCTCTAAATCATCCAACTAGCACCAATCAATAGTAACAATCCATATCAACGACAATCACTTCAATCAATGCACACATTAACCACATTGTACTCAATCCACATTCATCACATTAAACTCAAGTCATCACATAAGTGGTTTTAACTACGAACTCACAATATACACTTTCTAGGGTTCACATAATTCACATTGCACACAATTTCCTAACCATGCATGCTATATGAAGAGTTTTAACTTAAGCCGTAGTCTAGGTCAAACCGCCTAATTCTCTACGACCACGCATGGGCCACCATTCTGTAACACCCCAAGCCGAGGCTCGAAATATCACGGAAATCATATAGCACAAGGTGGAATTAATGTAGAACATGAACTAAATGCAAATAAAGGATTCAGTGAATCCATTACAATACGAAACAAGTACCAAAATACATAAGGAGCAAATAACCATCAAAGTTAACAAAAATAACATCCAGAAGATGGCAAATCGATCCTAAGTATAATGCAAAAGGAAGGCCAATGAATCCTTGATCCATATAAGTCCAAGTCCGGGTTCAACAGCAAGCTAACAATCAAACTCCACGCCCTGGATTAACCTGGTTACCTGAAAAGTGTACTAAGCATAGTCAACACAAGGTTGGTGAGTTCGTAGTAATGGATCACAAGGAACCATCGTCAGCAATCACAATATGTATAAGGAAGAGTAAGTAATGTCTTACAAGTAGCCTTTATAAGGCACAAAGTCAAGCAAATAGGTAAACCGATAGTAAACCTCGTCACATAACAAGCCAATAGTGTATCAACGAGAATGAGGGATGCGTGTCACGATTATGCATAAGTAATACCAACATCAATGAGTATGCGAAGCAATAAGGATGCATAAAGTATATGTGCATGCGGCATGATCAAGCAATGCATGAGTGTATATCATGTGTCCCTCAACAATCATCAAAAGTGTACCAATTCCCCGGGGAGCGAACGACCTCGCACACGTTTCCCATACAAAAGGGGTGCGTACGTTCCCGCTCACGTTTCCCATACAGAAGGGGTGCGTACGTTCCTCGCACACGTTTCCCATACAAAAGGGGTGCGTACGTTCGCGCTCACGTTTCCCATAGCAAAAGGGGTGCGTACGTTCCCGCACACGTTTCCCATACAAAAGGGGTGCGTACGTTCCCGCACACGTTTCCCATACAAAAGGGGTGCGTACGTTCCCGCACACGTTTCCCATACAAAAGGGGTGCGTACGTTCCCGCACACGTTTCCCATACAAAAGGGGTGCGTACGTTCCCGCACACGTTTCCCATACAAAAGGGGTGCGTACGTTCCCGCTCACGTTTCCCATACAAAAGGGGTGCGTACGTCCCGCACACGTTTCCCATACAAAAGGGGTGCGTACGTTCCCGCACACGTTTCCCATACAAAAGGGGTGCGTACGTTCCCGCACACGTTTCCCATACAAAAGGGGTGCGTACGTTCCCGCACACGTTTCCCATACAAAAGGGGTGCGTACGTTCCCGCACACGTTTCCCATACAAAAGGGGTGCGTACGTTCCCGCACACGTTTCCCATACAAAAGGGGTGCGTACGTTCCCGCACACGTTTCCCATACAAAAGGGGTGCGTACGTTCCCGCACACGTTTCCCATACAAAAGGGGTGCGTACGTTCCCGCACACGTTTCCCATACAAAAGGGGTGCGTACGTTCCCGCTCACGTTTCCCATACAAAAGGGGTGCGTACGTTCCCGCACACGTTTCCCATACAAAAGGGGTGCGTACGTTCCCGCACACGTTTCCCATACAAAAGGGGTGCGTACGTTCCCGCACACGTTTCCCATACAAAAGGGGTGCGTACGTTCCCGCACACGTTTCCCATACAAAAGGGGTGCGTACGTTCCCGCACACGTTTCCCATACAAAAGGGGTGCGTACGTTCCCGCACACGTTTCCCATACAAAAGGGGTGCGTACGTTCCCGCACACGTTTCCCATACAAAAGGGGTGCGTACGTTCCCGCACACGTTTCCCATACAAAAGGGGTGCGTACGTTCCCGCACACGTTTCCCATACAAAAGGGGTGCGTACGTTCCCGCTCACGTTTCCCATACAAAAGGGGTGCGTACGTCCCGCACACGTTTCCCATACAAAAGGGGTGCGTACGTTCCCGCACACGTTTCCCATACAAAAGGGGTGCGTACGTTCCCGCACACGTTTCCCATACAAAAGGGGTGCGTACGTTCCCGCACACGTTTCCCATACAAAAGGGGTGCGTACGTTCCCGCACACGTTTCCCATACAAAAGGGGTGCGTACGTTCCCGCACACGTTTCCCATACAAAAGGGGTGCGTACGTTCCCGCACACGTTTCCCATACAAAAGGGGTGCGTACGTTCCCGCACACGTTTCCCATACAAAAGGGGTGCGTACGTTCCCGCACACGTTTCCCATACAAAAGGGGTGCGTACGTTCCCGCTCACGTTTCCCATACAAAAGGGGTGCGTACGTCCCGCACACGTTTCCCATACAATCGGGGAGCGAACGTCCTCGCACACGTTTCCCATACAAAAGGGGTGCGTACATTCCCGCTCACGTTTCCCATACAAAAGGGTGCGTACGTCTCAACAATCCTACACTTTTCAGCCCGAATCTCAAGCGAGTAGGGAACTACGAAACTCACCTTGATTTCCAAGCAAACGACAAGTTAATATCGAGCTATAAATGTCCAACGACCGCCACGTGCCCACAACCTATCAATATATATCATAGTGTCATCAAAATCAACTCTATAACCCTACACAAGTTGGTTAAGTAAGTTTGAGTCACGCCAAAATCCCACAACGCCTTAATGACTCTCCCGAGCATGAACTATAACACTTTGACCCGACATTTTTAGAAATGGACAAGGATTCAGATCAAAAGGACTTTACCATGAGAAAGTAGACTCTCTCACGATTCCAACGATAGGTCATATGACTCAATTGGACTTACGGATCAAAAGTTATAAGCGTTTGAAGTTGACAAAGAGTCACTGGTTCAGCAGCTTTTCACTGCGCCGCAGTGGGGTCTGGCACGATTAGCACGACTAATGAACTCGACTAGCGCATAAGTCCCAAATTGTACGACAAATTGATCTATATGTACACTTTGCACTTAAATGAACCCCAAAAGACTTAAATTTATATTACTAACTAAATTGTTAGCCCAAATGGCACAAATAGTCAACGGGTCAAAAGTCACGGTTGTTACATTAAGAGTAGAGGAATTACTATTAACAACTTTTTGAACCCGTTTCGGAAATCGTACAGCGTCGGGGGCAAGAACACCAAAGGTGTCAAAACCAAACGGGACTGCCTGCCATTATGGAATTTAACAAATATGAAGCAAGATTGAACACTTACTCGTGTGAATGGTACATTGCGATACAAGTTTTTTCTTCAAATTTAGGGTTTTATCGAACGAATTTGAGAAAGGGAAAATTAGGGTTCGTGGGTTTTGGGGGGAAAAGAGAAAAGGTGGAAGAAAAAAAGAGGGGAGAGAGAAACTAAGAATGAAATATGGATTTTCGGTATATAAAAACACATAAATATGTATTTTAGTCAATGTCAAACGCCACATAAGCAAAATTGATGATGTGGTAGGGGTGATGTGGCACTTAACGGAGGACTGCTGTTAAAAACTAACGTTCCCTTTATTGCAAGTTTTTTAGAAATGGATCTTTTAAATAGACGAAAATTAAGTAGGTTCTCTTTAATAGGAAATTTGTGTAGAAATGTTACCTTTTTATGAATTTTTCTCTTAATCTAAAGGCAAGGGGTGACAATACTAACAGTTATCTCAAGCAGAAATATCATAAGAGAGAGAAGAATTCACTACGCGAAAGAACGGAAAAAGAAACCTGTCCAAGATTAGCTAGAGCTTTCATCCCCGAGTTTACTGACTGACTAAGATAGGAGAAAGCAGAACCAGACTGCCAACGATCTGACGATAGAGAGTCCTCATCTTGTAGACACATTTTTTTTTGCTAATAGGAATTTCTTTCTGCCTTTCTAGTCTCTAGTCATAGGGCTCAGCTCAGTGAGTGGGCAAAAAGGGGCTAGTACCTACTCGTGTGTAAAATCATGTAGTCGTGTATATCACAAAAATCCTGATGTACATAATACTAATAAAGTAGCCTACCTGAAATTGTTCAAGTAACTAATTAATTACTGGTAAGTGATATGCACCGTGGATTGATCAGAACTCAAGTGTTATGTTTGTAATTTACTTATGTTGGGATTTTACAACTTGAAAGAGTGTTCCCAAAATCACTAATAATTGCTATCACCAAAATTATGGTTTCCTACTAAGTTGTTATGGAGTAAAATAAAGTTATCACTGGGTCTAGAAGAGAACACAAAATGTGTCCCTGATCGAAGTATACAATACAAAAAAAATCAAAGCTCTGCGGTGTATACCCCGTAGAGGTGTAAGTGTGACCACCATCTAAAACCTGCCTAGGTTTGAGAGTTTCTAACGAGTAAGCGTTAAATTACAACCAAGAATGAAAACAAATTTCGTCATTTGATGCGAGATTTCAAGCTAAAGAGGCAGAACAGACTCCACTTCATATTCCAAATAAAAAGCAATTCGAGTAGCAAGGAAGAAGAAGAACACTGTCTTCAACAGCCAGAGGCTGCCTAAAGGGGTTCAGCTGAACCTGTGGCAAAAGTAAACCGCCTTTTAAAACAAATAATAGAAAACATACACTCACGTAATAGAAAACTTGTAGCAATCCCATTGTTATAAAACCAAAAGATAATAACGAAATATGAGAGCTTGTGGATCAAAATACTACGATTAACTTATCACTAAAGAAAATTAAAATATATATTGAAATTTTCATGGCCATCCAAAAATAGTATTTATTGCATTTCTTACAGGACAGAAGTAGTGTTGAGAGACCTCGAAAGTAAAGAACTTACAGTAATTGTTGATGGACTGCCAGTCACAGAGCTTACACAGTTGGCTGCAAGATGACAAGCTTCTTCACAATAATCAGAAAAAATAGCTGGGATTTCTATTTCCCGTATCAGCTCCTGGAAGTGAAATAAGAACTTTGAAACACGGCAATATATATAGAGGTGGCAAAATGATGGGTTGGGCCAGCAGATTAAAACGGGCCAGGTTGACCCAATACTCTCAGCTGCACATAATTAGTTCAAAAAGAAAGCAAAGTGTGCCACATATATATACAAATATAGACTACTTTATATTGATTGAAATAATTTTAAAAATCTAATGACTTAAACTTCGACCTGTTGACTGATTCATCAAAGCTTCCTACCCACATCCCTCGGACAAACCCAACTACTCATCAGATTTTGGAGGTTAATATGCACAGCATGAAAATCAATCAACTCTTATATTACAGGTGCTGGATTCTGAAAGTGCACACCACAAGAACACCAAAGTGACTAAACAGCCAAACTCTATTATAATAGCGACCCCAACGGACCTATCAAAATCTAACTACCCAACCGACGAAGATGTCATTTTCCTATAACCGATACCCCATCAGGTGAATAAAACCCATAGCCAATCTGAACCATCTCAACCCAAAAGACTTGTCGTAGCACAAATCAGTTGGAGCCCAACATATAAAATCATAGGCGGTGACTTCATAGAACTTAGTGATAACTGATAACCTGTTAATCAACACAAAACACCATGCTTTAATCCATCTTGTAATAAAGCACATGACTCTTTGTGTAGTGCTGCCGATCCAATAGAACCGCAACGTTTTTACTCTAATAACAGTTTGCAGTGAGATACTTCATATCCGCGCTATTCTTTTGTAGTATAATATAAGTTGTGGTTCAGATGGTTCATTAATTCTTATTGGTTACGATGGTTGGTATGTATCTTCAATCTGACAATCTTCATACTGGTTATGATGGTAGGGTTATATGAGAGATAAGTGGGAGACTCCTAATGAGGTTAGATATAGGATTTTGTGTTGTTCAGTATTAGTATTTTATTGCTACTGTTGTTAGGATTTGGTTTTTGATTCAAAAAAAGTGAATGAATATGCATTGTGCCAGCCTCCAAAAACCTAATCCATGGCCGTGTCTGTCAAGGGATGTGACTGTAAAATTGTTGTAACCCATTTCCTTTTAAGCTAAATTTTAAATTTACCCATTTGACCCGCATAGAGATAAAGATAACCCAAATATATCCATTCATATGTAATTGGGTCGACATTGACGCCTCTACTTGCATATGCAGAAAGATATTTCACTTGGATAAAAAAAAACATACAATAGTCGCTAACCAGCTTTTGTAGGCGGCTATACCAGCATTTGGGGCAATGATTATATCGGGGAGAAATTCCTGTCAATGAAGAAGCGTATATCTTATGAAGACTACAATCAAGAATGTTTTGAGTAATATAGTAGTGAAAGTGTGAAACTATGGATATATAACCTTGGTGAGTTCAACGTAGCAGTCATGATAATAACCTGAATGAAGCCTTATTGTGATAGCTGAGGATATTTCACTAGTTGTGCGTGAAGTGAATTCACCTTTGCCCGATTTGCAACAGCAGCTTGCCTCTATGCAATGCAGATAACTACAAAAGTTGATTGTCTCACCATCCCTGTTTACCAGGATGAAACATGTTATCGATAATTAATTCATGGTATCTTAATTTTCATAATTCCAAATTAATAATGCAATTTTCTTGCCAGCCACATCAGTTTCTTTTCAACAAACCAAATCGCTTAGCAACATGTGATGCTGACCTATCATGTGGAATCTCCGGCCCCACAAAATCGATATGCACTTGCACTTCCGGAAAAAGAGCACGCAACTCCCCAAAGACAGCAAGTTGATAAAGTTCCCTCTCTGGCCCTTCAGAAAGGCAACCCATTTAGTTAAACGAATAACAGGCAACACAAAAAATTTACATGTCAGCTACTTGAAGGTAAACTAGTAGCTAGAGGTGATAAACTGTATAGTATCGAGTACGTTGGAGATCAGGCAGCTTCAGTATATGTTAACATGGATCAGGCTAGGTTGACCAGCAAAACACTCTATAGCCATTTTATGTACCAACAAACAGATAATGTATTAGATGTTATTACATAACTTATGTTTTACATTATAAATCGGAACTTTACAAGAAAAAGATTTATGACGTATGCATTCCAAACATATTTTAGACGACTTTTGACCACTTCAACCTATTCGACCTGTTCCCTTTCTAGCTATAACTTTAGTGGGCCCATGTGCAATAAGTGAAATAAAACAGCCGAATTCAACCCCAACACGAGTAGATGGGTTTAAATTACCACCTCTGCAGGTAGCCATAATTATTACAGCTATAAGATAAGAAACCCCATCATGTTGAAAGTTACGTGATGAAACAGTAAGCCACATTAGTTTCTAAAAAGCTCAAATGATAGAAATTACCTAGGTAGTGTATGCACAGTTCATCTGTAGTTTCGGGGATCAAATCTTTAGAAAATGCAAGTTGAATAGCCTGATATATGGTCAATGGCTGGAATAATAGAAAATAATAGCAGTTATGGCTTAAAAGTAATGCTGATTTGGGTTCTCAAAAGAAATCACAAGACAAGTAGTATAGCTTACCCAGTGAAGAAGTAGAGCAACAGGAGAGTCTAAGGGGATACCTCTCCATTCATAGTAGTCGCTCCAACTGCTTAATTGTTTCTTTAATATCGACAAAGGGCCTGCATAATGAGATTGTGTATTGTAGCTCTAAGAAGCAATTATAATTTATGTAAAGCCAAATCAATTTAAAGAATTAAAATTGTACCTGTACAAGGACATAATCTACTTGAGAGACTCCAACTCTTGTCAGACCTTTCAAGAGAACAAATAAGATGATGATATGTCATCTGTGTTTAATCACGCCCATACCTTAATATTTTAGATATAATATATTACTCTATTCCAAATTACATTCTCTTTTTGTCCCTAAGCAGCTAACCTTTTTCTTTCTCGGTATGTGTATCACAAAATAGATGTAACATTTCCTTCATAAAGTTACCTTATATTGCTACTATTGAGACGTAAATGATCTACCATCCTAAACATTGCATATATTTCGGGATGGAATAAGTATACTTAAGTGAAAAATCAGAAATAGATAGTGTAAAAAAAAGACCTCAAATGATCCAACAAAGCAGATGCATCCCCACAACTACATTCATGGATCCACATTCCTACACGGTGGATCCCCAGTTTATCCAGCAACGAACACCTAGTCACCACCTTTTCACACACCTGCAACCATTCAATCAATTTAGAACCAATTTAACGTTTCCGCTCAAACCAAGTGCATTTAGTTCCAAAGAACTTTCTCTAATTTTTCATTTCCGTTTTTCTAGAAAAAGAAAAGTGCTTTTTATCGCTAAAGATGTAACCAAGAACTTTCTCTAATTTTTTTCCGTTCGAAAAAAATTGTATTCATTTTCAAGTTTGGTAAACAGGCAAAGTTTCTGTCTCTCAAAATGAAAACTAAGTACAGGAGTTTCAACCGTTTTCAATTCGAGAAATAGAAACCTCCTCCTGCTCTCTAAACTGGATGACGAATACGATATAACACAACTTTGTGTTTTCCGAGTTTTCCTTGAAAACTTATCTAAAAAGTGTCTCATTTTTTCTATGCTTCTTTTCCTAATATAATCAACTTTGAACATGCTATATGTTTTTTGGGCTTTACTTTTCTAGAAATGTATTACATTTTTTGCAACTAAGCAGGCCCTTAAATTTTTCTATATTCGACGTAACTAGTAAGTGAAACGATACCTGATAAGTAGCGTCACGCGAAAACGTAAACGGAAAATCATTCAACAACTCCACATTACACATTTGTTGTTTTAGCCTTCCACATTCTTCTCTATGGACACTCCAATGTGACCTCTTTTAACACAGAAAATATATATAATTGACAATTAACATCATAACTAATTATTCTAAGCAACAAATTAAATAATTAATTAAAATAAACATAATAAACAAAAATTCATGTTCGTGTGTGTGTTTAAGGTGAGAAAGACGAGATATACCTGATGAGAAACTGAGCAATAAAAAACGGCCCCACAGCCGTCGCACCGGCGGTTTGCAGTGCCGGAGCACCGCCGTCCATTTCCCTTTGCAGCACACTCCATTTTTATTATTTTTTTAGATATATTTTCAGGAGAATTTTATTATTGTTGACTTGAAATTGAGATATCGTTCAGTTAGACCCTCGTGTCGTGAACTCGATTTTTTTTTACCTGCAAACGTGTTTTTATACATACTTTTTTTTTATGAATGAAATACTTTTGTCAATGGATAATCTAAGTAAAACTTTTTTTTGTAACTCTAGTTCTATTCATATATAACGAGAGTATCCGCGCGTTGCGGCGGTGAGATGGTGGGGGTGATAGGTCATAGGAAGGGATAAGTCATAGAGTGTGATAGCCAAATGTCTTACATGTATGGGCTCCGCCCTCGGATTTAAAAATTCGTCGAAAGTATATCGAATGACATCTCTAATGAAAGAGCATGAAATTTTAAGAACACTCATATAATTTTTATAATTTATCGATATACGGTTTTTGAGATAAAAGATTTTGAATGAATTAGAGGAATAAAATGGTTTATGGAGGAGAGAGAAAAAAATGAGTGGTTGAGATTTGAGGAGAGGGGAGAAAATGAGTGGTTGAGACTTAAGGGTATTATAAGTATATTAGGTAGAGATGTATAAATTAGTGAATAAAGAAGAAGGGTAATTTAGGTAGTTCAAAGTTGTAATTTGAGATTTAGAAAAAATGACTCCTCTATTATATAGGAGTAAAGATATCTTTTCTATACTACACCTATGACCTATTTGAGGGTCTCTTAAGTCGAGGAACCTGAATCCGAAATCCGATGCCCGAGATGTTACCGATATCGACATTCGTCAAGCGGCTAAACTCAAAGGCTATGAAGCTCGCCGGTGGTACGCTAGTCAACTCATGCTCCTTAAATGGATGATTGATGACCTTGATCGCCTTAATCATGCGTGTATGTTAGGGCGCATGTTTGTTATTCTTCTCTATTCTTAATGTAGTCAGGTGATACTCACAGACAGGTATGGTTACTTCACTCTTTACACCCCCTGCTTTTTAGTTTTTACCATTTTGGCCAGAGGTTTTTTTGGAACAGTGTCTCCCATTCGTTAAGGAAAGACTGTCTACGTCTCATCTTTCCCGTACTCCGTATTCAAAGATTGGGTCTTGTTGTTGTTGTTGTTTAAAAATTAAATTTCCCATTACCTTCACCCTGTAGGCTACGTGTTTCTACTACACAAGTTGAAACACATAGACATTTTATGTATTACGCAGACACTCTTCTATTTTATAAACTATCACAATAAACTCTTAGATGCACCAATCTAACTACAAACTTTTTTACTCAAAAATCAATAGTATATAACATTCAGTTAATTCTTCAGTGGCGTAATACAACGCCGCTCTGAATTATTAATGAATATAAGATGGATAGAATAAGTTAACTACGTACAACACATCATTTTAATTTAATTTGTTAAGTGAAATTAATTTGTTAAGTGAATGAGGTTTAAAGTTTACCCAAACGAAAAAGATTGATGTCAACAAAAGACTCTATGCAAGGAAATTACTAAAAAATTAAATAAGTTACGATACTTGCAAGTTGCAACAAGTACCTATATAATCCTATATGTGATTGTTTCCCAAATGAGGATTTCATTTTTTACACGGACGGCCATGATTGTTCCATGTAATGGCCATGATTGTTCCATGTATGTGTATATTAATTGTTCGAAAGGTATGATCATGTGTTTTTGACACTTGACGAATTGAGTCGATGAATCAAACCATCCATAAGAAAGTTATCGTGGGCCTACTTTCAGTATTCATGTGGGCCATAACGTGTTAGATAGGCCCATGTTCTTTAACATGGCAATGAATTGCTGGTGGGCCTACTACAACGAGCTCCATTAGGCTTATGTTTAGCTTCAAAGGTAAAATATCTATTTATTTACTCACCTCTCTAAAATTAAGGCAACAATTATATAGCCTATCCATAAAAGAACACCATGACACAACTATAGAATGAAAATCTTACAAAACAAACGTACTCTTTCTACTTATAGTAAAAGCACACCAAATGAGATCATCAACTGACCAATGTTTGAATATTTTCCACCTTGAACCTTTTTTCAACTTGGGTTAACCCGAACCACGACCTACTTTTAGGGCATTCGCTCAAACACATGCCATTGCTTAGTGAATTAGCCATGTATCGACTAATGTTGAGCCAAAAGCGGCTGGGTGCTTAAAATGGACAAACCTTGGTCAGTTAGTTTCATTTAACAAGAATTTTATAGAGAAGTTGTTGATATCTTGAGATGTTTGAAGAGAATCGATAGGTAAAAAAACAAAACGATCGGATTTGTTAGCATGTCTAAGGCCTGTGTATCTAAATCTCACATTTGCGTAAATTCAAGGAAATATTACAAAAAGTTAACTCCTAAATATATCGTTATTTCGATTTTCTAGAAGCTAAGAAAAATGCAAAACACCTCGTGATGACTGATGACTAGTTCTTATTGTATGAAACAACTTTTTAAATGTACACATATATGTGCATATTGGCATATGTATAGCTGCTATTTTAAAATGCATATATTACTATATTAGCAATGAAAAAAGAGAGTAAAACTGTAAAAGACAGATATATTAGGGTCATGTTTACCTCTTACAAATAAATGGATAAATTACACTAATTTACTTAGAAACAAAACACGTCGAAGTTAGAGAATATATGTTAGTTTAGGCTGGATTAACGTGACACAACCCAATCGTATTATGAGTTTGGGTCCATTTCGTTATCAATTATCATCATCTATACATATATATTCACATAACTTTCTCTATGTAACTTTATTCAAATACACATCAATTGGGTCGTCGACAAAACCTCTTTTCCTTATCGTGCAATTTCATTAGAATGTAATATTTAATACATGAACTATTAGAAAATAATTTAGAAATAGGGACGTCAACCCGACCCAACCTGTTTAGATTCGTATAAAAAGATCATAATATAATATATCCTTTTGTTGGACATATAGATACGAATATATGCTAATTCCTTTTATTTTATTCGTTTCTTACCTTCCTCTTTGCTTACAACTTAATTCTATCTTTGGATTCCATATTCCATACTTGTGATGTGGGAAATAGAGAGATATATATCTCCCTTTGCTTATCTAACAATGAAAATTGAAAGCAATGTTTATGACCACAATTCTTTTAGAATATGATTCTTTTCAATCACAAAATGACATTGCCACCATGTGATGAATTCCATAGAAATTTGTAAGTTAGTTGGTATCTCAATGTAACGTAATATTTTAAATAATTTTTATCGAAAATTTATAATTGTGACAAGAAGATGCTCTTATTTATATATCTTTACTTTATAAGCAACTAGGCCACATGAACCTTGACCAAATTTGGTCTTCGATGTTGTATTCATTTAACTATTTCAAGAGTTTTTTATTTATTTTTATTTTACCTTCTTAACATGTTTAAAGTAAGTTACAACTTAACACGAACTATTTATATGTAAGTTGGTTGCTCTTCACATTATCACATCTACTACAATATATGATGTATATTTGCAAATTTATAAAACAAGGTACCTATTTCACAACACTAAGATAAGTAGAGAGAAACAGAAGGCTTTGAAAAAGTAATTGAAAACCACCTCCAAAGTTAAGCATACGGATTAAGGTGTAGTGTTGACACATTCACTTTCCCATTACCTTTGTCTTTCAATGATTATTATCAAGCCAATTATAATCATACAACCACACCCACAAACTCCAACCCATTCCTTTTACCAACCTTGATATAGCCTCCAAAGTTAAAAGTAATCAAACTTAAAAGAACTTAACTTATAAAGTGCTTCTATTTCAATAGTAGCTTAATGAGTTTGTTTCCCATTGTTTTCCTTGGTTTGAAGTTTGAACTAACCAAATCTATATCAACAAATCATAACATATATTACACGTGAATTTAGGATGTCACTATTAATTGCCTAATGTAGGTTAGGATCAGATTTATTTGGTTGTGCTAAGATAGGTGGCTGTAATCATACGGAATGTCGTATGTGAACTAATGTGGTATTTCAACCACATTACTTGTATTGTAACATTGTGTTGTTGGTATAAAATTCATAGGGGTATCCCATTACCCAAAAAAAAAGAGACAGCCTAATAACTAGCAATTAGTAGTTTGGTCACATCTTGAGTTTGGAGTATGAACCTTCATGCTTTATCATACCATTGAGTTCGTTTCATCCTTGTTTATGGCTATAGTAGTTGCATATCTTTTTCATATGTTTAGGTAACCAATTAATTTAATACCTTATTGTTTCTCATCCCTTGTTTCCCTCGGTTGCAAAAGTAATTGATTATTGCCTTTTGGTACAGAAATATTGTATATGATAACAAAAACTACTACTAGTGACGTTATATATTTGCCTCTAATCACCAAATTATTATTCCTAATTGATCAACATTTGAGATTGGGAGCGATTTTGTCGCTACTAACAAATGCTAGCTATTGTAAAAGTTTTTCGAAAATTGTTAAAATCCGAAATCTTAAGTTATGCATTTACTACATGACAAGATTTCTTAATCGACATTAAGATTTTTCTCCATATTCAATTGTCGAAATGAAATCAATGGTACCAAAACACATGAATACTTTATTGATTTGTCTTTAATCACCTAACTTTTATTCTTATAAAAGTATTAGATTTTCTTGTATGTTTCTCATGTGACATTTTAATACAAATTAACATTATAAAGTTTACATATGTTAAATTACCAATCAACATCCATAATCATATCGATCTCCAATCTAATTTATATTATATATTATATTATTTCATGGATACCAAAATAGATATAATAATGCATTGTAAATGAGATAATAATCTCAAAATTGCATAAATTTCATTCGCTAATCATTATCAAACACTATTAACAATCACGTAGATAAAATAATGTACTCATTTTGTTGTTACATAGTTGTCTTGTTCTTTATGAGGTTAGGAGACTCGTCTAAGCAACACATCACTTCAATTTGTTGCTACATAGATCAAATATTGCCGACAACTTTCTGTAAATATACACGACGTTGTTTTTTCGTTCTATATGCAAAAAAATTTATATATTTTTGTTGTTAAATATATGAGAATGTGAGGTTGGTATGTTAATAAACGAATAACATTTTCTTAGTCTTATCGACTAGGTTAATTACTTGATGAGGACAATTTTTTGACGTGATACATATACAATTATACACGGCTTAATCTCCAGACCCTTTTCACTAATTATCTTTAAAATGTTTACTTAACGAGATATAAAGCTGAATCTTTTGTGTGGACATCAAATTAAACTACGCGTGACGAATAATGCATACTTCTTGTTACAACAATACTATTACGAAGTACAATATATATCTCAATAAATAATATGTTGCATCAAATAAACATTTACAGGAATGCGCGAGTTTTAACGTCTAACATACTATTCACCTTGGATGTTACTGGACGTCAATTAACATGCCACAAAGTTACAATTGTTGTTGTGATTGAACATTATTTATAAATTTTGTCGGTTACGGTTTTTTTTTCTTTCTTTACGGCCTAATGTTCAAATCCAACTAATTGCAGGTTTGTAATTTTCATATGTCGAACCCCTCATCAAAGTGAGATCGAGTTCATTAGTTCAAACCATATCGATCAAAATAAGTGGAATATATACAGTACATCACTTGATTACAACTTTTCATTTGATTGATCCATGCATTGCATCTTTCGTACCGTAAATGAAGTTGTGAACTTGTATATATGATTGGCTCCAATATAAGCATTTTTGTACTTTATAGTGATCATTATATTATACAAGTTATCTTTTATCAACTTAATTAGTTTGCAAGGTGTTGTCATTGTAATTCTTAGTTTGGCCATTTACTCAAAATGTTGGTACTTTTTATACGTACAATAATTCTGTTATAAATAAACAAGATTCACTTTATATCTTATTTCTAGTTTCAAATGTAATCAAATAATATTCTTTACCACTTATACAATCTAACATCTTAACTTTCATCATATAGTTAAAATCCTATGTTTATTTTCAGTTAGGAATGCAACTAAAAGTAACATAGCACAAGATACTATATACCAACTTCTTACGAAGATACTATAACTTACGAACTTACCAGTTCTTACGAAGATACTATAACTTACGAACTTACCAGTTCTTACGAAGTTAGTATAACTTACGAAGTACAATATATATCTCAATAAATAATATGTTGCATCAAATAAACATTTACAGGAATGCGCGAGTTTTAACGTCTAACATACTATTCACCTTGGATGTTACTGGACGTCAATTAACATGCCACAGAGTTACAATTGTTGTTGTGATTGAACATTATTTATAAATTTTGTCGGTTACGGTTTTTTTTCTTTCTTTACGGCCTAATGTTCAAATCCAACTAATTGCAGGTTTGTAATTTTCATATGTCGAACCCCTCATCAAAGTGAGATCGAGTTCATTAGTTCAAACCATATCGATCAAAATAAGTGGAATATATACAGTACATCACTTGATTACAACTTTTCATTTGATTGATCCATGCATTGCATCTTTCGTACCGTAAATGAAGTTGTGAACTTGTATATATGATTGGCTCCAATATAAGCATTTTTGTACTTTATAGTGATCATTATATTATACAAGTTATCTTTTATCAACTTAATTAGTTTGCAAGGTGTTGTCATTGTAATTCTTAGTTTGGCCATTTACTCAAAATGTTGGTACTTTTTATACGTACAATAATTCTGTTATAAATAAACAAGATTCACTTTATATCTTATTTCTAGTTTCAAATGTAATCAAATAATATTCTTTACCACTTATACAATCTAACATCTTAACTTTCATCATATAGTTAAAATCCTATGTTTATTTTCAGTTAGGAATGCAACTAAAAGTAACATAGCACAAGATACTATACCAACTTACTTATGAAATTACACTTTTATCACATCATCAAAATAACCGTTTATAATAAAAAAAATTACCACCGCACTAAAATAAAGGAAACACAATTACCAAAATGAATTGAATTTCATGAACCAATCAACAACTAAAAACAACAAATTTTTCTATATATCTTTTCCACATCTATCAAAATCTCTAAAAATCTGAATCACCATGTGTTCCTAAACAAAATCTAGACCACCAAAAACAAAACAATTTTCACCTATTTTTACCCCAACACATCAAATCAAATAATTGGAATATCCACTACTAATACTAACTTCAAAATCCAACGGTTGAGATTGATCATCATTATTTTTCTTGTACAAATCATAAGGCTTCCACAAATGATCCAATGGACATGGTCTCTTTTCATCATATCTAACCCATGGTTTGCCTTTTCCACTCCAATGTAACAAACTAACCGGACCCGAATGTAATGACCGACAGCTGCCCTTCACATTATCACCACCTAGCCCATGTTGGTTCCATCTATGGTCAATTGGCTCAATATTACCGGCAAACACAAGTAAAAAAGGTGGCAATGACCCTAACTCATATATCCTTTTTTTCCTTTGTATTTCCATCCAATTCTCTATTTTCTTCCTATAATTCCCTTTTCTCCATTTTTTCATATCCATTACCATTACGCCCGTGTTAAAATAACACGGACGTCTTTGGTTTTTACTCTTATTCTTGTCCGATAAAATAAATGTTGCTGACATTGCCGTATCGGACCAGAAGTTATCATTAAAATAGTTTGTAAAATTTGCGTGACAATATTCCGGAGCCCCAATAGCCCGATTCTTTTCTAAAACAATTTCCCATAACTTTTTTATATCATCTACTAAGACAACATCCGAGTCAAGATATATGACTCGGGTTACAACCGGGTCAAGTATATCGCCCAGATAATTTCGGGCGTAGTTTAACGGGTTTTCCAATGCAACCCGAATAGATGACGATATCAAATTAATAACCAAATCTTCACGAAAAATATACACTCTAAAATTCAACGAAGGGAATGTGGTTCTAACCAATCGTGTCAACACACGTGGACTAGTAACTGGGTCAAACTCAGCAGCTATGAAATGAAAGAACACATTTTCCGGGCATGACGTGTGGCGAAGAACAGAATGTACGGCTGCGATTGATCCACGTAAGTATTCAGAATCCAATGTCATCGCCACGTGGACCGATTGTGACACGTGGCAGTCAACGCCGTTGCGGTATTCTGGGGCTTCACTGAAATGAAAGATGTTGCCATGGTGATAACGATGATGATGATCGGAAATGGCCTCTCCGGTGGCCGGAAAAGAGCGAATGCCGAAGCTGTTTAATGGAAAAAATATAAAAAAGAAATGAAAGATTATAAAGAAATTATGGCGGAACTGGAAATTATTAATCATATTTAATTGATTAATAATTTCCGGTTAAATGATAATGGGTTTTTGAGGTGGGTATTTCTTGAATTTTAAAAATCATTACAAGAATAGAGAGATATATGGGGGTTTATATGTATGTGTATATATAGATACAGTAGTAAGTGGAGTGTGTATGTATAGGTTGGTGACGACACGCGAGTAGAAGGCGCGTGGAGGGAATATGGTGATTGGTATTTGGTAGGTGTTAAATGTGTGTGAAATTAATTTGAAATATTTTGGGTAAATTATAAACGATGTTTTGTATTAGGCTATGGTGATTATGAGACTGAGTAAAAAAGTGTGATTGTTTTGTATTTGGCTATGAATTTTCACAAATGGTATATATTCTTTACTTTATGAATGACATTAACAGATGGTATACGGCTTTGCATATATGTATTGTAGTATTATGCGTGTATTTTACTGTGTAATTGAACCGGGTCGAAATTATTTGTTATGTGTCACTCTGACGAAGTTTTAAGTTTCGTAACATGAGATCTGTTGGTCGTTAAAAAAAACCTTATTCTTCTATTTGTAATAACTTGATTTTAAGTTAATTAAGGTATTCTGTATGGAAGATAAAACATATTGTCAAATTTTTACATAACTGGACATAGATGTGACACTTTTGTGAACCACGGCGTAACAATGTGGTGGCCAGTGATCAGATGAGATAGAGCTGAGTGATGGTGGTAAATAGTCTAAATACCAGGTGATAAGAAACAAATAAAATGAGTGATTCATACCTCCATACCATGTTATAAAATGTAATGGTAGCATCGTAACTTGTATTGTATACTTCTAATGTGTAAAAAAATGATCAAATTAGTTGTTCCAGGAAATATGGCCTGAAATGAAGCATAGAGATGAAAATGTCTAACAATGAATCCGCAATTACAACAACATACCAAATACGGAGTATCATTGTCGACAGAAGGAAGAACTACTAAAACACCCCCCTTGGCTTAAATAATGTAATTGCTCTATTTAATTTATTTAGTGCAAGAATAAAAACATAAATCTGAACCCTGTTTTTGGAACTTGGAATTAAATTCCTTATTATATCCATTCTATTTGTTTTGCTATATTAATTCATCACAATGCGGTAGTTTTGAATCCAGCTCACATTAGCACTTTTCTATCTCAGTGACATCTAGTAATTAATGCCTGAATTTTGTACGGAGATATTAAGATACAATTTTAAAGTATCAGAAAATTTTCGGAAACGACATTCAGTTAGGTATCGGAGAATTATTTTTTTTTCGTTTTTCATGAATAACCATAATAGAAAAGTTCTTATTCATTCGTTTTAAACGACCACGAAGATATTTTACTCTTAGACATTTGTATAAGTGTTCTCGAATTCAAATAAAACTAGACACAATTTTCAAGTCATAAAAGACTAGTCTTCTCCAGATAATCTCAGTAAAATAAACTCATCCGTTTATCGATTAGAAACCATTATCAATTGGTCTCATTTTTGTTTTCTCACAAATGACCCCGTATTCAAATATTGTCATATAAACAAATATTTTGAAATGGCTTGGTAATTGGTAAATGAGTGAAAAATACGATTCGACTCTGCTTGTTTAATTTTTGATTTCTTAACTAATTGAAACTGAACGATGGTGGAACAAGACATTTCCTGAGTTTGTTTGGTTTAATATGGGTAATTTGGAGGTTAGTGGCGGAACCGGGATTGAAAGGGACATGTAGCACAATTTTTTTTATCGTTGTCCTTATATTGACGTCAAATAACGATACTGACTAAATTGTTACGATTTTAGCATTTTTTTTAGGATTTTTGGCTATTTTTATAGATTTTTAATAGTTTTTGGCACTTTGGTAGTTTTCATTTATCATTTACTTGCACAAGTACGTCTTTATGAGTTTTATTATTAGGATAATCTTTCGGAAGTTTAGAATCAGTTACATTGACGGGTATCTCATATTTGTTTGACCCGTAGCACCTATAAAGTATACATCATTTTTTAAATAAAAAAAATTACACTACATGGATGTAACAACCCTCAATTTCCGACTAGGACAATTTACTTAGACTTATCTAGGTATCTATCCCTAGAGATTTATTAAGAGAATTGGCCTTCTAGACATTTCGGCATGGTGATAATTGCCCTCTAGTTCAATGAAGTATTGTAGGTGACTAGCTATCTTGTAAATGCCATGAATAATAACTATAATCATTCAACACAATCTCAAGCTAAAAACTAGTTCTAATTGAACTTGACAAAAGGTCAACGAACCAAAAACTTTATTTCGAGAAGTTAAGTTATATAAATAATAAAGTGAGTCTCACAAGTTGAGATATCAATCAAAATTCTTATAAATGTCCAACAAATCAATCACCAAACCAATTTAAGTAAATATGACATGAGAATA
Source organism: Erigeron breviscapus (assembly GCA_034093135.1). Lineage (NCBI taxonomy): Eukaryota > Viridiplantae > Streptophyta > Magnoliopsida > Asterales > Asteraceae > Erigeron > Erigeron breviscapus. The sequence goes on along the minus strand of CM067170.1, from coordinate 37,735,805 downwards.
AAGATTTCTATCTCAAAGCATATTTATAAATTAATATGTACATAAAAGTGTTTAAATAACAATAAGTATATATATATATGCTAAAATAAATACAAGTTTATAAATAAAGGCTTATGTAACAAATTAAAAACACAAAAAAAATATACATACATATACATATACACGACATATATACATATACACATACTAGAATAAAAATGTACTTACACTACAAACTAATACAAATAACCTTACAAAATACATATACAAACACCTAACTCATACATACATTCATACACCCTTATTGTGACAACCGCCAAATTTGAGGTTAGCTAAACTTAGAAAGTTTACGATTCAAGTGCTATTTATAGAAAGTTAAATTTAAATATGTGATATTTAAATTCCTATGTGTCAACCATGAACAAACGTCGTTAGAAAATAACGATGCCGACACACATTCATCAGGTTGATGAACCGGCCAAGGAGGACCTCCATAATATGCACTTTTGTGATAGATGATTTTTATGTAATAATATGTATCTAGTTAAGATCCCTTTCGTTAGTAAAAGTGCCATATGGAATATATGTCGTTATATAGTTACTAAATTATTAAAGAACGCTCTTATGCAATAATAATAATTGATACGATTTATAAAAACATGAATTATAAAAACATGACAAATTATTTTTAGTTTCTTAACTAAAAAGTATACAAAATAATATATATGATATTATAAAAACATATGGGCCAACTAACTAGTAATGTAGTAGGCTAACATAATTGGTAAACCAAAAATAAGCCCATACCTCTCTAGCCCATGTGAATTTCGGATAGCCCAGCCCATGACCCAAGCCCAAACCCACATCATTTGCCTACAAGAATTGTAGTAAAAACCCCTGCCCCTTTTGTCTTCCCTCCCCACGTGACACATATATATATACTAACTAGATTTAAGGAAAAGAAGCAGACAAAACAAAAAACTCCCTGAAAAACCCTCTCCCCCTCTCCCCCACGTGACTCTCTCTCTCTCACCCCCCCCCCCCCCCCCCCCCCCCCCCCCCCCCCCCCCCCCCCCCCCCCCCCCCCCCCCCCCCCCCCCCCCCCCCCCCCCCCCCCCCCCCCCCCCCCCCCCCCCCCCCCCCCCCCCCCCCCCCCCCCCCCCCCCCCCCCCCCCCCCCCCCCCCCCCCCCCCCCCCCCCCCCCCCCCCCCCCCCCCCCCCCCCCCCCCCCCCCCCCCCCCCCCCCCCCCCCCCCCCCCCCCCCCCCCCCCCCCCCCCCCCCCCCCCCCCCCCCCCCCCCCCCCCCCCCCCCCCCCCCCCCCCCCCCCCCCCCCCCCCCCCCCCCCCCCCCCCCCCCCCCCCCCCCCCCCCCCCCCCCCCCCCCCCCCCCCCCCCCCCCCCCCCCCCCCCCCCCCCCCCCCCCCCCCCCCCCCCCCCCCCCCCCCCCCCCCCCCCCCCCCCCCCCCCCCCCCCCCCCCCCCCCCCCCCCCCCCCCCCCCCCCCCCCCCCCCCCCCCCCCCCCCCCCCCCCCCCCCCCCCCCCCCCCCCCCCCCCCCCCCCCCCCCCCCCCCCCCCCCCCCCCCCCCCCCCCCCCCCCCCCCCCCCCCCCCCCCCCCCCCCCCCCCCCCCCCCCCCCCCCCCCCCCCCCCCCCCCCCCCCCCCCCCCCCCCCCCCCCCCCCCCCCCCCCCCCCCCCCCCCCCCCCCCCCCCCCCCCCCCCCCCCCCCCCCCCCCCCCCCCCCCCCCCCCCCCCCCCCCCCCCCCCCCCCCCCCCCCCCCCCCCCCCCCCCCCCCCCCCCCCCCCCCCCCCCCCCCCCCCCCCCCCCCCCCCCCCCCCCCCCCCCCCCCCCCCCCCCCCCCCCCCCCCCCCCCCCCCCCCCCCCCCCCCCCCCCCCCCCCCCCCCCCCCCCCCCCCCCCCCCCCCCCCCCCCCCCCCCCCCCCCCCCCCCCCCCCCCCCCCCCCCCCCCCCCCCCCCCCCCCCCCCCCCCCCCCCCCCCCCCCCCCCCCCCCCCCCCCCCCCCCCCCCCCCCCCCCCCCCCCCCCCCCCCCCCCCCCCCCCCCCCCCCCCCCCCCCCCCCCCCCCCCACATCATTTGCCTACAAGAATTGTAGTAAAAACCCCTGCCCTTTGTCTTCCCTCCCCCACGTGACACATATATATATACTAACTAGATTTAAGGAAAAGAAGCAGACAAAGCAAATAACTCCCTGACAAACCCTCTCCCTCCCCCACGTGACACTCTCTCTCTCACAAACAAAAGAAACCAATTTCCAAAACAAAACTCTTCAACTTCATCTCCCTCCTCCCTCCTTCACTTCAACCGCCGGCCACCACCACTACTCGCCGGAAAAACGGCCGGCCACCACCAAACCACCTCCATCTTCTTCCCTCTTCAACCCTAAAACACTTCCACCACCTTCTCTCTCTCTAGAAACGCAAAACATCACCCCACCACCAGTGGGCCGCCGCTGCTGCCGCTGTACAGCCGCACCACCACCACCTGGGCAACTTCTACGACCAGAAAAAGGATCCCTTCTTCATCCTCTTCAACCCCCTAGGGTTTTCTGCAACCCTAAACAACCAAAACCCCCACCACTGCTGCTGGTCGCTGCTGCTGCTGCTGGCCGCCGCTGCTGCTGCCGACCGACTGCCAGCCACCCCCTTTCGGCTCCATTAACGTCCAGGAAGGTGAGGAACGTAAGTATATACCTCCTAACACAAACCCATTTCTTCTTCCTCTCTAAAAACCCTAACCGGTTTCTCTTTCGTTTTTCTTTCTTTCCCGTCGCAGCCGAGCACCACCGCACCACCACCACCCCGAGACGTCCAGAAGGAAGGAGAAGCAGCCAGACATCATAACAGGTCACTACAGATCCCTCCATGCTTAGTTGTTGTGCCACAAAACTCAAAAACGTTTTCTTATTTGTTTTTTTTCTTTTCGCAGCCGCTAGCCACCGCGAACCACCGCCAGCCGCCACCATATTCAGACTTGCTAACCCTCCAACAGGTTGTTTACTCGTCCCTAAGGCTTCTGTAATGTTGATTTGCGACCATGCTAAGTCTAGGTGCTTTCCTTTTCGGTTTTCGGTTCGAAACCACCATGGACCACCACCTTTCACCACCTGTTATCACCACCATAACCTACCATTGTTTGGGTACTATTGTTGGGACTGAAATGTCGATCTTTTCGGGCTGCCTAAATCAAAAATCATTTTCCTTTTTGACCATGAACTTCGGCCGACTCATAAACCACCAAAACTCAATTATGGCTCTTCAAATTCTAAACAAAATTGCCAGTCGTGATATGACATTACCAGTGTAATGTTGGAAGCAAAAAGTTTTTATTAAAAGAAAATTTAACTGGTATCTTTTTTTGGAATTCACATAATTAATTAATTAAATTAATTATTTAAATTAATAATCATTACTTGGCATTTAATGGTTGTATATTTCCTAGGTGGATTTTCCCTCTTCCAAGTAATACCTTTATGACATAAATCCCAACATGCCTAATGATTAGCCTCTTTCTTGGAAATATAAAAGCATGCTTTAAGTATAATCATTGTTGTGATAATCTATGTTAGTGAAGTTTGGAAAACGTGCTAGTTAAATGCCCATTAAATAACTATGTTTATATATATTAATATATGTTATGTACGTATATATATATCTATTAATATAACTTGACCCACCATGCCCACCTCCTATTTAGGACATCGGTGCAAAGTGTGCGGTGACTTAGCACGCTTCGGGTGCAAACATGACCTATATGATTATATTATATTTATATATAGACCCACCATGCCCATCTTCTATTTAGAATGTTGGTGCAAAGTTGTGCGGCGACATATTTTATTTTTATAATTTTAATTCGTGATTATTCCAACTCACAACCATACTTAATTGACAATTGCCCAACTCCTATTATGGAAACCGGTGCACTCGTATGGGTTGTGAGGGAGAATGGTCGTGAATGCCATGTTATGATTTATTTCAACGCGCAACCATACTTCTTTGCCATTTCACGTGTATGGGTTGTGTGGGAGAATAATCGTAATATCGCTATTATTATTATTACTATTATATCATATTAATATATATATACACCCATGAAAGACCAACTCCATCTAGCACGTGGACAGCCCTAACGATTATCACATAAGAAAAACATTATTAAGAAAATGTATTATAACAATATTATTTGGAAGGATAAGGGAAATTCACTAGAAACATAATAGCATAAATTGTTAAGACGAGTTTATATTTTATTCCTATAGGTTAACACATTCGAGAAGATTCTCTATTTGCAAATTGTTGCTACTCGAAACTAAGGTGAGTTCATAGCCCACACTTTCTTACTATTTTGGGTGAGATGCATGCTCTATGTTTTACATGTGGAACACAAGTACCAAAACTATGTATATGATGATTGTCTAAGTTGCATTGATCCCCATTAAAGTCTCCCATCATGAATTGTTAGTTATGGATTTAAACGAGATATGATGAATAGTACTATTTGGGTTGACACCCCATTCGGGTTGGTCGCACCAACTTGACCGGTGATGGTCGAACGAATGCATGCATATTTGGATTCCCAAGTATTATGGATCAAATACTTGCCGAGGCACAATGTTACTTATTACCGTCGAGTTCAATTCATGAGCTTAGTACAATATATACATTATATTTTTCATAGCATTGTTTTTGAACAATGGCTACACGACATTGCGGGTTAGCAATGGTCACACTTAAATCTTGTGGTTCCATGCAAAGTACTTATTTTCTCCTATGAATTCACCAACATTATTGTTGACCCATTTTAGCATGTATCTCAGGTCCGTAAGATGCACGGTAGGATTCACATAAGGCTTTTCCGCCACTTGGAGTTGATGTTTCGTTTTTATCATGGAAAAGACTTTACTTTTGTTCAAGTTATCATTGTTGTCGAAACCAATGATAGTACCACCTATCGAGGATTTAGAATTCCTAAAAATACTCTTTAAATTATTGTAATGTTTTTCCTTAATGTATTTCCAATATTTCAAGACAAATGAACTTATGTTAAATGAAATGTTTTCAAAACGACTCCTTTATAGTCGTTCATTATGCCTTGTGTTGTGATTTCATGAATGTTGCACCTCGTACCCTTCCGCATTATTATGGGGTGTGACACTTATACACTTATAAAATAATAATAAAAAAAAAGTGAGAAACCCTACCCTTATAACCTTGGCCGCCCCCCCCCCCCACACACACATTCAACACATTTTTCACACACACATTTTCTCTCATCCAAAAACTCTCTCTTTTCCTCTCAAATTTTCTGCACATTTCTCTCTTTCTCCTCTCCCATTTTTGGCTCAAATAATCAAGAAAAACAAGAACAAAAATCAATCTAAACTATATTAATAATAAGGGTTAAGCAAGGGTTGTTTCAAGATAAGATTAAGGGTTGTTTCAAGCTTGGATTAAGGGTTATTAGGAGCCTAAATAGGTCCGAAAATTCTGCCCATTTTTCACCTTCAAAACCAAGTTCTTCAAGGGTATAAATCTTCATCTCTTTACTAGATCTATATTGTTCTTGTTAATGTTCAAAGGTTTTATCAAAAGTTTATGTTTTCTTCTTGTTTTCTTTGTAATATACACTTGATGAAGGCAAGTTGATAGGATCTTTCTCCTCATGCATATGCATGTCGAAATCTATGAGAAAGATCCAAGTATTCAACAAGTTTAAGACCCAAAAGTGTTGTTATAGATTAGTAGCTTTTAAAGTGATTTTCCTTTTCATAGATCTATATGTTTTTGTATATTTTGAAGAATATATTTCTGAGATTTTTCATTAAAAAGATGTTTTTATGTTGTTGAAAGTTAGATCTATAAAGATTGGTATTGAAAAGTGTTGATTTGAATGAATACATGTTAGATCTAAGAAAGTTGAATCTTGTTGTTGGATTATGAGATGGATGGACTTGTATTAAGTGAAAATATGTTAAAAGAAGTATAATAATCTGGAAATTTGATGTTGAGAGATATAAAAATAAAGTATTAATCTTGTAAATGATGAACTCAAGTGTTAATAAGCAAGAATGGTCATTGGTGAGTTGTTATAATCAAAGACATTCTGACAGAAATAATTTTCTGTCTTAAATCGGGTGAACTGAACATGTGAGGGCCGTTTCAAGCAAAACTTTCAAAATAAAAGTTGTAGATAAAAGAGTTAAGTTTAAACTCCAACTGGAATCACTCAAAAATACTAAACCAAACCAAAGATATGATTTTTCTACCAAAAGTGGTCAAAACTGGATTTTTGTGTTAATGTTGAGTCAACTTTGACGATTTTTAATTCCTTAACTAATAGGTTTCAGAAGTTTAAACTTGGTGTGAACTGAGTTCAAAGTGTCCCTAACTTAAAATAAAATTGGGAGATTTTTCTTAAATGTCCATCATAGAAATATTTATAAAATATCTTGAGTCGCACAACAGCTCTTGTTCTGACCAGTTTTGGTTTGGATAATTTTTAGAGGTAGTAAACAATGTCTAAAAATTTAGCAAAAATTCACATAAATATAGGACACCTATATGTCTCTGTATAAAAATCACCAACGTCCAAATAATTCAACTTAACCAAGAATGACTACTCAACATTTTATGAAAATAAGTGTTAAAACAGAAAATTCCAAGTAAAAGTTCTTCACAACAAAATAAGCTAAAAGTCACTAGATTGCAACTCTAACCAACTCCAACAATCTCGTAACAAAAAGTATTATAAACCTACTGAGAATATGTCAAATAAAAGTTATAAAACTTAACTTGGTTATTAAATGGCAAAGACAAGCCTACAAATCACTAATTCGGTTCATATAAGCACTAACCGAAAGCTTTAATTTGCACACATCACACCACCACCACTATCACGACTTAAGGCACCAAAATATAATGAACATTCTGTAAATAATGAAATAAGGATGAAAATCCATTTTGACGCATTTGAATTGCTTGGAAAATGAGGCAAAAATCATTATTTCGGTAAACGATTTATAAGCTTAGAATCCTCAAAATGAGCGAGACACATGAGAGGTTGAATTGATATGATTTTTCCCATGATAAAAGTTGCCTAAAAGGCCTGGGATTTTTTAGCCAAAAAGTTGTGTGGTGATTTCTAAGAATTTCTATTAATTATTAAATTTAAATGATAATTAAAAAGGTAAATAAATAAATAAATAAATTATATAAATCATGAAATTGGTTAAATAATCACAACCAATGATGAAAGTGACTAAAACCTACTGGAGTAAAATCATTTTAAGTTAAAGAACAAATGTCATATAATTTAAAAATAATTAAGTAAGTGAAAATCACTAATTAATAACTATTTTTAAATTAATAAGAAAATTTACATAAATAAATACATATATCACAATATTCTAAGTTAAAAAGCATAATAATCAGAATATAACCCAAATATAATTAGCCACAAATTATAAAGGCAAGTGAGGTACTTAAAAGTATTTTTAAAGAATTATTTGGTTAATAAATCAAGAAAATGAATAAATAATTAATTAAATAATATTAAATTAAATACATAGTCATAAATCAGGAAGTATTCATAAATACTAATATTATGAAGTTACTAATGTCAAATATTATAATTAAGCAAAGCACACAATGGGAACCATGATAATCAAAGGCAAGTTACCGAAATTCTAACAACTTATAACTACATATATAATGAAAGTGACCCTTTTACACCAACACTCTCTACAACCAAAAAGATGCAAATATTAACAATATACTTGAATCCTAAAATTTATGACAACATAATGAAAGTGGCATTTCTTAGTGATGGCTTAAGATAGGAACTTACGTATATTAGTCCTATCGTAGGGATAGTCTTGGCTTGAAATGCGATTGAGGAATATGACGGATATATGATCAAGGAAGCGATAGATGGGAAGTACCCATTTTGGATAAGTGAATATAATATGCGGCATATCAAGGTGAGTCATAGCCCCCTTTCAAGCTCTTTTATATGTTTTACTTGCGGGGTGAAAAGCATAATTAATTAAAATGATTTTCTCTTATGAAATAATTCTTGAAAGAATGATTATGAAATGGGATATATTGTATGTT
>CM067170.1:37712696-37725196 GCA_034093135.1 Erigeron breviscapus | reverse complement strand
TCATTCACGCACCAAGCCCAATATATTGGAGCTACTACATTGAAGCCGACTATGATGCCCTGGCACAATATATTATGAGATGTAATTAACTAAATTCAATAATATATATTTTATAAAACGGCCTACATTACACTGAAAAATCAAAATGGAATCACTTTCACGAGATTTGTTGTAACACCCGTCGTTTAAAAACTTGGATTTTTCAACACTTTGCCAAATGGCGTTTAAAATAAGCGGAAAGGATCACTTTCAAAATCTGCCCCATCCGTAACGGATGGTACCTTTAAAATTTGGTGTTACTACTAGCATCATCAAAACAATAAAAGTAAATCCAAGCTTTGGCACCTACATAAATGCCCATCATTACAATTCTGAAACATGAACAAAATAGCCAAACATAAGGCTAAAGGAAGTCTAAGCGTTTAATGTCTTTGCTAAACTTCTTTATTCATTCTACCCAACTCTCACCGAGCTAATCCTCGCCTAGCTCAAACTTGATTATCCTGAAGGCACAACATTTTCAAAGAACAAGTGTTAGCTAATAAAATTAGCTAAGTAAGATAACATAACTTGAAAACGTTTGCCAATTTCATATATTAACAAAATCCGCATTTTAAGTTAATATCACACCCATACATAACATCATAAGATACACATTAGGTTCAACATGTCCTAAAGTGTGCCTATACTTTCTTTCTTTATTTCTTTGCCAAGACGTAGGCTAAGTGACTTATGCCACTTACATAGGGATGTGGGGTTGTGTGTAGGCGGTCATAGACCATACATGGAGTCCTCACACCCGACATGATGGGTAAACCATAAGGTGGTCCATCGGCGTCGTTAAGGAATGACAAAGTCAATCCAACTGAATAAACCGTTTATGCCTTTACGCATTAATGATTAGTTACTCCACCCGGAATACTCAAACGTAACTATGCCACAAGGAGCAACTCAAGTGACCACGTACGCACCAGCCCGAAGAGCTAGCACGGGTTAAGCTTAACACAAGACTTTACATAACGCTCGAGACTTTAATCGCTTAATTAGTTTAGGCTACTCTTTCACCTAAGCTAATCACATATCATCTTTTACTTTAGGCCCTTAACGTGCACGTGAACATGGCAATCCTAATCAAGGACTAGTGACTAGGTGATCAAGCCACACATGCAAGCATATACCATATCATTTCATCATTTCATACATACATAATCATTTCATCATTTCATGCATTTATAATCATTTCATCATCTCATGCATATATACTTACCACATACCATTGCAACCTGCATATGAATGTTAATCATCATAAACGGTAAGTAATATATCCCTTTGCAACCTCCCATAATCACCCATGAACATAAAATGTACATACATATCCAATTGGAAGGTTTAACTTATGAAAACGTGTTTTGTTGTACCAACAGGTGACAAAAGATGTTATCTTACCCTCGGTACAGCTTACCAACAAGTTAAAAGTATCTTATAGTGCTTGCTAAGTGCTCCCGACAACCTAGAACGAGTATAAGATCGAAATATAAGCTAAACGAAATGTTTTGTGAAAATTGGACAAGAGGTGCGTCGCACCTCCCACATGGTGCGTCGCATAAATCGATCAGAAGATTCTGAACATAAGTAGGTGCGCCGCATATCGGGCTTTTGGCTGAAATCCATTTTTCATTTTGGGCTGTGGTGCGTCGCACCACCCTCCTGGTGCGTCGCACCTGGAGTGTCGACCAGAAAACCTAATTTTTGTTCTTTGATCAAACGAATTCCATACGAACCCATACCCCAAATCCAACCTGGGGACTTAAAATTAATCCTTTTAATTGCACTTTCATCAACTAAACCATCCTATTAATCCCTTAATCCTTTACATCATAAATCAATCTTTAAAACACCCGAATAACATGAATTCGATAAACGTTTGATCAAATAACCCAACCCAAACCCTATGGACTAGATTATAACTCATCTATGACTCATAAGATCAGAATTCAAAGATAATATTACCTATATTACCTGTAGATGACTTAGAGGATCCAAGATCTAATCAAAACTTGATCAATACGGCACGAATCGATTGAATCTTGAGGGAAACTTGTCTTGGGGATTGAGGGGATCGGTTGAGAGGGTTCACACACACAAGAGCAGGTGTTTTGTGACAATTAGGGCTGCCTAATTGCTCCCTAACCCCTGGCCACCAAACTCAAACTTACACTTAAGACCCCTCAACTCTTCAACTTAACGTTCTTAGCTTAACTTTCTACCGGGAGTCTTAACATACTAACAAGCACTTTATAACTTAACTTTACTTTCATTAATCAACATATTTGTCATCTCATATTAAACGTCTAAGCATTTAATCACTTAATCCCATATAGGGCACATAAACATAATAGACTTAACGTTAACTAACGGAAAGTCAAATAGTCAAACATAAAACGTTTGGGATGTTACAATTACCTCCCCCTTAAGAGGATTCCGTCCTCGGAATCGCCTCAGAAGCAAACAAATCTGGATATTTCTCTTTCATCACCGCCTCGGTCTCCCAAGTTAAACTTTCACCAGTGGTTATGCTTCCATTTAATCAACACGAGATCAATCAACTTTCGGCGAAGTTTCTTTTGCTTTCTTTCGAGTATCGCTACTGGTTCATCCACTATTCTTTTCTGAGGATTAATGCTCACATCCTCAATTGGAATAACACTCGACTCATTGGCCAAACACTTCCTCAAATACGAAACATGAAATGTGTGGTGAATTCCATCCAATTCTGGGGGTAGTTCCAATTGATAAGCTACATCCTTGATACGTTTCAGAATTTTGAAAGGTCCTATGAAACGTGGGCTTAACTTTCCCTTCTTTCCAAAACGAATTACTCCTTTCCATGGGGAAACTTTCAGCATTACCAAATCACCAACTTGGAACTCAATTGGCTTCCTTTTCTTGTCGGCATAAGTCTTTTGTCGTTCTCTAGCCACACGAAGTGCTTCCTTTGCCACATTAACTTTTTCAGCTGAGATTTCAATGATTTCAGGACCCGTAAACTGTTTTTCACCGGGTTCCATCCAACAACTCGGAGTCCTACATCTCCTACCATAAAGCATTTCAAATGGTGGCATTCCAATACTTGCATGGTGGCTGTTATTATAAGAATTCAATCATTTCAAGTGTTCATCCCATGCTCCACCATATTCTAATACACAAGCTCTCAACATGTCTTCCAACGTTTGTATGGTCCTTTCACTTTGCCCATCAGTTTGAGGGTGATAGGCGGTGCTCAAATTAATTATAGTACCTAACTCTCGCTGAAGACCCTTCCAAAAGTTAGACACAAATCTCGTGTCTCGGTCTGAAACAATGGATAAAGGAACACCATGCTTTGCTACGATCTCATCCACATACATCTTTGCCATCTTAGTTAGTGGTACATCTTGTCTTGTTGCCAAGAAATGAGCACTCTTTGTCAATCTATCCACAATAACCCATTCCATGTCATTTCCTTTCGGTGTTCTTGGTAGTTTGGTCACAAAATCCATAGTTATATGGTCTTATTTCCATTCCGGAATCTCTAACTGGTGCAACATTCCATATGGCTTTTTGTGATCAGCTTTCACACGTGCACAAGTCAAACATCTTTCAACAAAATGAGCAACTTCTCCCTTAATGTTTGGCCACCAATAGATGGGCTTCAAATCTGCATACATCTTTGTAATACCGGGGTGAACTGAATATCTTGACCTATGAGCTTCTTCAAAGATCAACTCTCGATTACCACCAAGTAATGGTACCCAAATTCCACGGCTGTTCGTCTCCATCACAAGTCTTTTCTTCTTTCCAATGCTTTCATTATCGATATTATCCTTCATTAAAGCCTTAACTTGGGCTTCCTTGATGCGGTCGAGTAACCCCGACTTTGCTTGAACAACCATGCTCATCAATTTACAAGAAAAATTCTGCACTTTCCTACTTAGTGCATCCGCCACCACATTGGCTTTACCGGGATGATATTTAATCTCACAATCATAATCTTTCAGAAGTTCCATCCATCTCCTTTGCCTTACATTCATTTCTTTCTGTGAGAACACATATTGTAAACTCTTATGATCCGTAAACAAGGTACATTTGGTGCCATATAAGTAATGTCTCCACAACTTCAAAGCAAACACTACTGCAGCCAATTCAAGATCATGGGTCGGGTAATTCTTTTCAAGAGGCTTCAACTGACGTGAAGCATATGCAATAACTTTGTCCCTTTGCATAAGGACACAACCCAAACCTGAAATTGAAGCATCACTATACACAACAAGATCATCAGTACCTTCGGGTAAGGCTAGGACAGGAGCTTCACATAACTTTGTCTTAAGCGTTTGAAAGGCCTTTTCTTGAGCTTCCGTCCATACAAACTTTACTCCTTTCTTTGTCAATTCAGTCATTGGCTTAGCTATTCGGGAGAAATCTTGAATAAACCTCCTATAATAGCCAGCTAAACCGAGGAAACTCTTAATCTCCGTGGGTGTCTTTGGCTGTTCCCATTTAGATACAGCTTCAATCTTGGCAGGATCAACTTTAATACCTTCAGAAGAGATAACATGCCCGAGAAATTGAACTTCTCGGAGCCAGAATTCACGCTTGGAGAACTTTGCATATAACTTTTTCTCCTAAGAACCTCAAGAACAGCTCTTAAGTGCTCACGGTGCTCGGCTTCAGACTTTGAATAAATTAGAATATCGTCAATGAAGACAATCACAAAATGATCTAAGAATGGGCGACATACCCGATTCATTAAATCCATAAAAGCGGCTGGAGCATTTGTCAACCCAAAAGGCATGACAAGAAACTCATAGTGCCATAACGTGTACGAAAAGCTGTCTTGGCCACATCTTCCTTTTTGACTTTTAATTGATGATAGCCAGACCGCAAATCAATCTTAGAGAAGTAAGAAGCACCATGGAGCTGATCAAAAAGATCATCAATACGCGGGAGAGGATACTTATTCTTAACCGTTCGCTTATTCAGCTCACGGTAGTCTATGCACATGCGCATAGAACCGTCTTTCTTTTTGACAAAAAGAACCGGAGCTTCCCAAGGCGAGGAACTTGGTTGTATGAAACCTTTGTCAAGTAGCTCTTGAAGCTGGACATTAACTCTTTCATTTCTGTAGGAGCTAAACGATATGGTGCTTTTGCAACAGGAGTAGCACCGGGTACGAGATCAATCTGAAAGATGACCTCTCGGTCGGGAGGAATACCGGGAAGATCATCCGGAAAGACATCAGAAAATTCAGAAACCACATCAACATTAGAGATAGAAGACTTCTCCTTTCGTGTATCGATAACATAGGCAAGAAAGTGATTCTTGTTATGCCGAATGCAATTGAGAGCCTTCATCAAATTAATAATCTTTATGCTCCCCTTTTTCTTATCTCCATAAACGGAAATGACCTCACCATCCGGAGTAGCGAATCGTACGACCTTTTGAGAACATATAATAGTAGCATCATTTTGAGATAACCAATCCATACCTATCACTATATCAAAACCGGCTAGAGTGGTAGGCAATAACTGAACCGGAAAAGAGCGACCTTCAATCTCAATAGAACAATCATCATAACCTACTTGAATGTCACTAATGGTACCGTTAGCAATTTCAACCTCTATAGAGAAATCAAGAGGAGTAGTGACCCTATCAAGCTTAGGAGCAAATAAAGTGGACACAAAAGATCTATTTGCACCCGAATCAAAAAGTACAGAAGCAGGTTTTGAGTTAACAAGAAATGTACCGCTTACTACCTCGTCGTTATCCTTGGCAGCTTCGACTGTTAGCTGAAAGGCTCGAGCTTTAGGCTTTTGGACAGCCGTCTTCTTTCCATCATCTCTTCCTTGTGGGCAATCCTTGATGAAATGACCGGTTTGTTGACACCGATAACACTTTGGCTTGTCCTTGCATCCTGAAGTAGGATGACTCGTACCACCACAAGTATCACACCTTCGGGTCTTATCTGAACATGGACCCGAGTGAGGCGCCTTACAAGTACCACACCAATTCTTTGGCTTTGCATAGCTGCTGCCCCCACCTCTTGAAGATGGACCTTTCTTGAACTTCCTATTAGATCCATTTGACCCATCATGCTTCCTTTTTGAACCTGATTGCTTATCATCATTAGCTTTCACTACAACCTTTTCACCCTTGAAATCATCATCCAACCTCTTGGACTCCTTAATCGCAGCAGACAATGTAATATGTTGTCTACAAAGGCCACGATAGCTAGCGGGAAGACCATCACAGTAAGCTTCAACCTGATCCACATCTCTACGAACCAAGTGACCAACAAACTTAAGCTTTTCCATAAATGAGTGGGCATACTCAGTTATGGCACCCGGCTTAGCTGTTAAAGCTCTGAATTCTTTCTCAATCAACCTCAGTTCACGAGTACCCACATATTCTTCCAAGAACTTCTCCTTAAAGGTACCCCAAGGCATAATAGCTAGCACTTCGGGGGTCAAAGAAATAGTAGCAACCCTCCACCAATTACGAGCATTCTTCTTCAACATACGGGAAGCACACAATACCTTCATATCCTCAGGGCAATAACATGAAGCAAACACAACCTCGATATCATCCAACCATTCCATGGCACCTACAGCATCTAGAGTACCATCAAATGCCTTTGCCCCACATTTCTGAAAGCTCTCATACTTAAAGTTACTAGTACGAGGAGCGACTACAACACGAGGCTCCACCACATTATTAACACCATTCACATTAGCAACAACATTTTCAGGAGCAACTTGTGACCTTACCATTGATGGCTCGGTACGGTTTGAGCGGTTGGAGTAATTTCCATCCGTATGCTCATCCCGTTGCAAGCTAGCTTCTCTTTCAGCCCTAAGTTGATTCAACTCCTCTTCATTTCTCAACAAAAGAGCTCGAATAGCCCTCAACTCTTCATGCATTTCAGCTTGAGTAGGAACTTGCTCAATCACGGGTTAGCTCTATCAATTTCAGACCTTGTAGGTTGTGCACCCGAAAGTGGTCTTCGAGGAGGCCTTAGGTTAACACCATTTCTAGTCCCGTTTGGATTAGCCGGAGCATCGCTAGCATTAGCTCCATCTCTTTGACTACTAGCACGGGTATTAACCATCTTTCTACAATTTTAGTGACGAATGTTAGAGATGAATCGAATGAGAACAAGGTATGGTCAGGCCTACTAAATTACATAAGCATAACATAAACATATATAAGCCATAAACCTACCCTCACACTCATCCCAACCGTCCTAAAAGCATTTTCATCATAGAGCTAAAACATTACTACTTAAGCCAATCATTTCTCGTACGGTTTAAGTCCAAAATCCTATGGTCTTGGTCGAATTTTGGTTCACTTAAACCATTTCTCTGATACCAACTTGTAACACCCGTCGTTTAAAAACTTGGATTTTTTCAAAACTTTGCCAAACGGCGTTTAAAATAAGCGGAAAGGATCACTTTCAAAATCTGCCCCATCCGTAACGGATGGTACCTTTAAAATTTGGTGTTACTACTAGCATCATCAAAACAATAATAAAAGTAAATCCAAGCTTTGGCACCTACATAAATGCCCATCATTACAATTCTGAAACATGAACAAAATAGCCAAACATAAGGCTAAAGGAAGTCTAAGCGTTTAATGTCTTTGCTAAACTTCTTTATTCATTCTACCCAACTCTCACCAAGCTAATCCTCGCCTAGCTCAAACTTGATTATCCTGAAGGCACAACATTTTCAAAGAACAAGTGTTAGCTAATAAAATTAGCTAAGTAAGATATACTTGAAAACGTTTGCCAATTTCATATATTAACAAAATCTGCATTTTAAGTTAATATCACACACATACATAACATCATAAGATACATATTAGGTTCATCATGTCCTAAGGTGTGCCTATACTTTCTTTCTTTATTTCTTTGCCAAGACGTAGGCTAAGTGACTTATGCCACTTACATAGGGATGTGGGGTTGTGTGTAGGCGGTCATAGACTTACATGGAATCTCACACCCGACATGATGGGTATTGCCCCAGGTGGTCCATCGGCGTCGTTAAGGAATGACAAAGTCAATCCAACTGAATAAACCGTTTATGCCTTTACGCATTAGTGATTAGTTACTCCACCCGGAATACTCAAACGTAACTATGCCACAAGGAGCAACTCAAGTGACCACGTACGCACCAGCCCCGAAGAGCTAGCACGGGTTAAGCTTAACACAAGACTTTACATAACGCTCGAGACTTTAATCGCTTAATTAGTTTAGGCTACTCTTTCACCTAAGCTAATCACATATCATCTTTTACTTTAGGGCCCTTAACGTGCACGTGAACATGGCAATCCTAATCAAGGACTAGTGACTAGGCGATCAAGCCACACATGCAAGCATATATCATATCATTTCATCATTTCATACATACATAATCATTTCATCATTTCATGCATTTATAATCATTTCATCATCTCATGCATATATACTTACCACATACCATTGCAACCTGCATATGAATGTTAATCATCATAAACGGTAATAATATATCCCTTTGCAACCTCCCATAGTCACCCATGAACATAAAATGTACATACATATTCAATTGGAAGGTTTAACTTATGAAACGTGTTTTGTTGTACCAACAGGTGACAAAAGATGTTATCTTACCTCGATACAGCTTACCAACAAGTTAAAAGTATCTTATAGTGCTTGCTAAGTGCTCCCGACAACCTAACGAGTATAAGATCGAAATATAAGCTAAACGAAATGTTTTGTGAAAACTGGACAAGAGGTGCGTCGCACCTCCCACATGGTGCGTCGCATAAATCGATCAGAAGATTCTGAACATAAGTAGGTGCGCCGCACCTATCGGGCTTTTGGCTGAAATCCATTTTTTTTCATTTTGGGCTGTGGTGCGTCGCACCTGGAGTGTCGACCAGAAACCTAATTTTTGTTCTTTGATCAAACGAATTCCATACGAACCCATACCCCAAATCCAACCTGGGGACTTAAAATTAATCCTTTTAATTGCACTTTCATCAACTTAAACCATCCTATTAATCCCTTAATCCTTTACATCATAAATCAATCATTAAAACACCCGAATAACATGAATTCGATAAACGTTTGATCAAATAACCCAACCCAAACCCTATGGACTAGATTATAACTCATCTATGATTCATAAGATCAGAATTCAAAGATAATATTACCTATATTACCTGTAGATGACTTAGAGGATCCAAGATCTAATCAAAACTTGATCAATACGGCACGAATCGATTGAATCTTGAGGGAAACTTGTCTTGGGGATTGAGGGGATCGGTTGAGAGGTTTCACACACACAAGAGCAGGTGTTTTGTGACAATTAGGGCTGCCTAATTGCTCCCTAACCCCTGGCCACCAAACTCAAACTTACACTTAAGACCCCTCAACTCTTCAACTTAACGTTCTTAGCTTAACTTTCTACGGGAGTCTTAACATACTAACAAGCACTTTATAACTTAACTTTACTTTCATTAATCAACATATTTGTCATTTCATATTAAACGTCTAAGCATTTAATCACATAATCCATATAGGGCACATAAACATAATAGACTTAACGTTAACTAACGGAAAGTCAAATAGTCAAACATAAAACGTTTGGGATGTTACATTTGTGAAATATAGAGGTTGTTTGTAGAGAACCTCTAGCTATTTTTATAAGTAATGATAAATTGAGAATCAAACTTTTAACATAATCTCTCTAGAAATTTGGAGTTTTTCAAGTGATTAATCCTACTTGTTTCTAAACTATACTATGAAAATATGATTCCTAAGAGATGATATATTTGTACAGTTGATTATAAAAAATGTATCTCCCAGTAACTATAAACCAGCCACTTAAATTCTTTTTTATTAAGATATAACCGTTAGATGATAAAGAAAAATGATTTCTGTCCATTAGATTAGTTTCCTGATTTATCTTCCTTTTATGAATATGGCTTGTTTCCTTCCTTCCTATCAATTAATTATTATTTCATATCCTACAAAATCTCATTCTATGGTCTTTATACATATCTTTCGGATATATTACAATTCCATAACAATCTTGCTATTACGTTACAGATCATCATCACATAAATATGGATAAAAATAATTTTTTTTATGTTTTAATTTTGAACAACAAAATATGATTTAAATAACAATAGCATAGTCGATTAATTTTTTAATAATATTTCGTACATCTTATATTTCAACTTTACCTTATTAATTTTATAGTAATAACAATGGTTTTATATATTCAAGATAAGTATATTGATTCGAACGATGTAGGATATATGATCAATTCACTATCTTGCATCCGTTGTATATGTTCGGTGTAAAAAAACGTTAGATAAGAATAATAATTCCTCCGTCCCATATTAAGTGTCCTAATTTTGACTTTTTGAGCTTTTTCTTTCAACTTTGACCGGAAATATTTTTTGTTTATATTAAACTTGATACAAAACATATATAAATTGATTGAGTTTTAAATGTACTTTTCATTGATATAACTTTCATCAACTAATATATAACGCAAACAAAGATATTTACGGTCAAAGTCAGAAGAAAAATAATTAACCAGTCAAAATAGGACAATTAAAATATGACGGAAGGAGTAAATAAGATCAAATATTAATTTTTTACTTAAAAGATATATTTGGATCATTAGATTCTTAAGTGAATTTTCAAAATTAGTAAATGGAAAAAAGCGGTAAAAGAGGACATGTGGTTCCAGGAATCACATAAGATACTTATCATTCCAACCTCTAAGGGTTATGATCTTGATAAAATACTTTTACTTAATACTCACATGTAGCCATGCAGGGGAGAGTTTGGGTCAGTTTTGACCTAAAACCGAAACCCAAACCGAACCATTCGGTTTTTTAAAACCAGAAACCATTAGATTCGGTTTCTTAGTTTCGCGGTTCGGTTTGGGTCGGTTTTCGGGTTTTTTTTTTTGAAGATTCAATACCTATATATGTCAACTAAGAGTTTAATAAAAAGGAAATGCATGTAGTACTGAGATGGTTATTTGGTTACTATATATGTGTAGAGAGTTACAAGCTTTATGCATTGCAATATGTAGCATAGATTCTAATATAGTAGATAAATGGCCATATTGTAAGTTTTATTATTATTATTGATAGAACAGGACCTTTTATAACATATAAGTATGTTTATTTAGAGTCTTGTGACATTATAAACAAACATATATTGATATTGTAGTTGCAGCAACTTCGTATTGAAAATAAAAATGCTTATCCATGTTATAGACTTACGACCAAATTTATATATATACATATAGACAACCATTGCTACAAAACTACAAAATATACAATAAATCAAAGTATACTTTGCATATGAAACCGAAACCCGAACCGATCCGTTCGGTTTTTAGAAAAACCAAATCCACTAGTTTGGTTCGGTTTTCAGTTTTGTTGGTTCGGTTTTGTCGGGTTTTTTCGGTTTTCGGTTTTCCGGTTCGGTTTTTGCTCACCCCTACTCACATGACTTAGATACATTTAAAGATCGAATCCGTGTTTCTCAATTTCACATAAATTAATGCAAAAAATCATGGGACTTTAAAAAATAAGAATAAAATGACTGTTGAATAATATATAAGTACATCATCAAAAATAAACATTTGAAAAAAGTACAATACACTTATTGACTCTTAACCTTTATAAATTACTAGACAAATGCTCGCGCCATGCGGAGGTGTGACAACGGCGACAACGGGTGTGGGGAGGTTCGAAGACTTCTCCAGTGAGAAGACAAGATGAGAAACGTGTTCCATCCAAGGCTTCTAGCAATGGATATTGGACTGAACTACTTCTCAAGGATGAGAAGGGTCGACCCAAACCAATGAAGGTTTGGGTCCCACACGAAAACTAACTTATCTCATTTTATGTGCAGGGAGTTCCTAGGAAACCAATTCATTTGTGGTACCTTGACAGTGGATGCTCCAGGCACATGACAGGGGACAAGAAGCTTTTGTCCAATTATGTTGGTATACATGGGTCATATGTTAGTTTTGCTGGATCCAAGGGCGGTAACATCACCGGTCAAGGAGATGTCGTCAATGGACAACTTACTCTAGAACGAGTAAACCATGTGGAACAACTTACTCATAATCTTATGAGTGTCTCACAGATCTGTGACAAGGGCAACAATGTTCATTCACAGAAAAGGAGGCATTCATCTTGAAGCCGGGTTTTGTTATTCCTGAAGAATGGATTATGCTCAGAGCTCCTAGGAAGAGAGACATCTATGGTTTAGTTTTAGGTGTTGATAATCCAAAGGAGCCCCTTTGTTTGTTGAGCAAAGCCAATGAGTCGGAATCTCTCTTATGGCATCGAAGAATGGGACATATCAACTTTCGGAAGATGAATGAACTTATCAGTCTTGAATTAGTTGAAGGTGTTCCAAGTAAAGAAATTTGGGATGGAAGATAAAT
>CM067170.1:37659821-37711696 GCA_034093135.1 Erigeron breviscapus | reverse complement strand
AATTCTTTTTTAATTAAGGTACAACCGTTGGATGATAAAGCAAAATGATTTTTGTCCATTAGATTAGTTTCCTAACTTTCCTTTTATGCACGTTGAATATGACTTATTTCCTTCCAATCAATTAATTATTAATTATTATTTCATATCCTACAAAATCTCATTCTATGGTCTTTATACATATCTTTCGGATATATTACAATTCCATAACAATCTTGCTATTACGTTACAGATCATCATCACATAAATATGGATAAAAATAATTTTTTTTATGTTTTAATTTTGAACAACAAAATATGATTTAAATAACAATAGCATAGTCGATTAATTTTTTAATAATATTTCGTACATCTTATATTTCAACTTTACCTTATTAATTTTATAGTAATAACAATGGTTTTATATATTCAAACTAAGTATATTGATTTGAACGATGTAGGATATATGTTCAATTCACTATCTTGCATCCGATGTATATGGTCGGTGTTAAAAACGTTAGATAAGAATAATACTCCCTCCGTCCCATATTAAGTGTCCTAATTTGACTTTTTGAGTCTTTTTCTTTCAACTTTGACCGTAAATATTTTTGTTTGTGTTATATAACACTTGATATAACATATATGAATTGATTGAGTTTTAAATGTACTTTTCATTGATATAACTTTCATCAACTAATATATAACACAAACAAAGATATTTACGGTCAAAGTCAGAAGAAAAATAATTAACCAGTCAAAATAGGACAATTAAAATATGACGGAAGGAGTAAATAAGATCAAATATTAATTTTTTACTTAAAAGATATATTTGGATCATTAGATTCTTAAGTGAATTTTCAAAATTAGTAAATGGAAAAAAGCGGTAAAAGAGGACATGTGGTTCCAGGAATCACATAAGATACTTATCATTCCAACCTCTAAGGGTTATGATCTTGATAAAATACTTTTACTTAATACTCACATGTAGCCATGCAGGGGAGAGTTTGGGTCAGTTTTGACCTAAAACCGAAACCCAAACCGAACCATTCGGTTTTTTAAAACCAGAAACCATTAGATTCGGTTTCTTAGTTTCGCGGTTCGGTTTGGGTCGGTTTTCGGGTTTTTTTTTTTGAAGATTCAATACCTATATATGTCAACTAAGAGTTTAATAAAAAGGAAATGCATGTAGTACTGAGATGGTTATTTGGTTACTATATATGTGTAGAGAGTTACAAGCTTTATGCATTGCAATATGTAGCATAGATTCTAATATAGTAGATAAATGGCCATATTGTAAGTTTTATTATTATTATTGATAGAACAGGACCTTTTATAACATATAAGTATGTTTATTTAGAGTCTTGTGACATTATAAACAAACATATATTGATATTGTAGTTGCAGCAACTTCGTATTGAAAATAAAAATGCTTATCCATGTTATAGACTTACGACCAAATTTATATATATACATATAGACAACCATTGCTACAAAACTACAAAATATACAATAAATCAAAGTATACTTTGCATATGAAACCGAAACCCGAACCGATCCGTTCGGTTTTTAGAAAACCAAATCCAAACCAATTAGTTTGGTTCGGTTTTCAGTTTTGTTGGTTCGGTTTTTTTTTTTCGGTTTTCGGTTTTCCGGTTTTTTTTTCGGTTTTCGGTTTTCGGGTTTTTTTTTTTGAAGATTCAATACCTATATATGTCAACTAAGAGTTTAATAAAAAGGAAATGCATGTAGTACTGAGATGGTTATTTGGTTACTATATATGTGTAGAGAGTTACAAGCTTTATGCATTGCAATATGTAGCATAGATTCTAATATAGTAGATAAATGGCCATATTGTAAGTTTTATTATTATTATTGATAGAACAGGACCTTTTATAACATATAAGTATGTTTATTTAGAGTCTTGTGACATTATAAACAAACATATATAGATATTGTAGTTGCAGCAACTTCGTATTGAAAATAAAAATGCTTATCCATGTTATAGACTTACGACCAAATTTATATATATACATATAGACAACCATTGCTACAAAACTACAAAATATACAATAAATCAAAGTATACTTTGCATATGAAACCGAAACCCGAACCGATCCGTTCGGTTTTTAGAAAACCAAATCCAAACCAATTAGTTTGGTTCGGTTTTCAGTTTTGTTGGTTCGGTTTTGTCGGGTTTTTTCGGTTTTCGGTTTTCCGGTTCGGTTTTTGCTCACCCCTACTCACATGACTTAGATACATTTAAAGATCGAATCCGTGTTTCTCAATTTCACATAAATTAATGCAAAAAATCATGGGACTTTAAAAAATAAGAATAAAATGACTGTTGAATAATATATAAGTACATCATCAAAAATAAACATTTGAAAAAAGTACAATACACTTATTGACTCTTAACCTTTATAAATTACTAGACAAATGCTCGCGCCATGCGGAGGTGTGACAACGGCGACAACGGGTTGTGATGGTGGTGTGAGTATTAATGTAAAAGTGATTGATGTAAAAGAAGTGTATAGTATTTTAAAGGTAGAGGGATGTGTGTTGTAAATGATTTCATTAAGGGTATTATTAGTATCTTAGGTGAAGATGTTTAAATTAGTGAATAAAAGAAAGGGGTATTTTCGGATTATCAACTACTTAGTTGATAAATTAGAAGGAACAAGTGCTTTATAATGTAGTAGAAATATGAGTAAAAATTAAATTTTACTGCTATTCATTAATAATATAAACATATTATTGTAATTAGATTTAATAAAATATTATCTTATCTATTCCAAGATAAGTGTGAGATTCGTATCTTAGTTTGCTCTAAATAAAATTCACTTTTGATAATACACATGTTAAATTAACTATAAAACCACATTTTAATTTTTTATTTTAACTATAATACCTTATAATATTTTCTCACACAAATACATTTTTTGTGTATCAAAAACATTAACATAGAACAAATGTGTATATAATGATGAGATTACTTACTGTAAAATCACTATTAAGGTAATATATATGTGATAAGTTCTTGATCATTGAATCATGACAAAATTGATACACGAACATTTATAAAAAAGAAAGATTGAATCATTAAAAGAAAGAATTGTTTTATCAATCTTAGTATAGTATATTTGTTTTACATTAACCAGAACCATATAATGATAATATATTTCTATAATTGTGTATCTTTTTATTATGAACATTTTTCTTACTATTTAATGATCTTGGCATTGTAATTTAAAACTTATTGTGAAAGTTATGTTGCTTTATTAAATGTTACACTAAATACACATGTTAAATCTATATCTAATTTTATATCGTCATTATATAAACACATATAGCAAACATATCCTACGAACTATATAATACAAAACCATTTTCAGATAATAATAACATCATTTTTAGCAAGTAGTATATATATGTTTAACTTTACACCGTTATTATACAAAAAAGTATAACATACATATCCTAATAATCATCTTCGATACAAAAACATACTTTGAATGATAATAACATTATATTTAAAATGTCTTATCAATAACTATTAACTAATATAATATAAATATCCCGTGTATTACGCGGAAAAATAATCTAGTAACTAAATAAATAAATCAAAAATAATAGTAATTGTATCACCTCCAAATCTTAACCATCGAATTTGATTATTTGAATGGAAAACTGATGGCCCCATACTCAGATTCTATAATCAATTTGTGATATACGAAAACTAATTTTTTATGTTATGTGAACACTTTTTCTTGCAAAAATAAAATCCAGCTGTGAGTCTGTGACACATATTATTGGCATGTGTGAAAAAAAGTACTACAGTGAAAAGTAAAAATTGGAAATATATTTTACAGGGAAATGATTAATCCTCCTAACTAAATAGCCTAAAGATCCTCCTAATCACGAGATGATGACATATGGAAAAATTAGGAGGCAAGATTAGGAAAGAGAATTAGTGGATAACACATATCACATTCTTATAGTTTTAGGAGAATTTTTAAGCTATTATTTAGGAGGATTTATCATTTTCCTATCTAATAAACAAGAAAACATGCTTAAATTAGGTAGGCCTACCACTGTCACATGACACGTGCCCCACCACGCCCTCCCTCTGTTTCCAACATCGCATATGTGCAATGTGCTCGAAGTGTACGGTGTACCTGCTTGTAGCCTATAATTATATAATTTGATTAAGCATAAATCATAAGGTCAAATGATGTACTTAACTTACCGATTGCCCGATTGGTATGGAATTGGTAATAGAGGAGCGACATATAAAACCATAGTTTAGCCGATGCCAAAAATAAGAGTATTTTTAATTACCAATTTATTTGAGCTCAGATTTTGAAGGTGAAAATACACAACTAATCGGATTGCGACAACGTATTGTCTTAAAATGGAAATATGATAACAGTACAATAGATCAAAGGGCAACCTATTCGTTTTCCAGCTAACATATTGCTTAAATTGGAACAAAAACGGCAACGCTACCACATGAATAAAATTCCAATAACACTACCAAACTAATCACAAGCAATAAACGACAATATCAACTAAAATAAGCAGAAACATACATATAAACAGTAAGTAACAAATCCCAAAAAAAAGGTCGTCAGAAAACATGAACAGTAGCCAGCGACGACCGAAAACCCCAAACAAGGAAAGGAGACATGCAAACCACAGAAAGGGAACAACATCAAAACCCCCAAACGCGATGGTCTTGAAAACTCCAAATGGAGAAGGCAAGACTCGCTAAAAAAGTCAAGGGGTTTCAGATCTTACCGGAATAAGGGTGAACGTTAGAGAGCATCCGCTATCGACTTCGATTACGGAAATATAAATGATCACAATAATAAAAGTTTATAGTATTGTATGAAAATGTTTGATATGTATAAATAGCTTATAAATGTGCCTAATTAAAAGGAATAAACACATGATAAAATTGACCATAAGAATTAAAAAAGAAACATACATCATACATGCGTCAATAAAGAAATAAAGTAGGTTTATTATAAGTTTTTTAGGTATATTTTATTTAGAGGAAATGATATATCATCTCTGCTACTTTATAAAAATTATCACACTCTCTCTCATAAAAATGTCCCCATACGAAATGACCATTCTACCCTTAATGAATTAATTAATTCTCTCTCTTTTATTCATTAATTTAAACATCTTCACTTAAAATACATATAATATCCTTAATGAAATAATTTACAACATAAACCCATCAACTCCTAAAATAACTACACTACCCTTTTACATTAATTATTTTTACAATAATAACCACACCGCCACCACCCGTCATGCCACCACCACTACCAACCACTGCTGCCACCACCACCACCGCCGCATTGCACGGGTAAAATGTTAGTGTTAATTAATCATTATAAAAAAGGAGTTGATAATCGTGCCATAACTTTTGATAAATTTACCAATCCTGTGGATATCATGTTTGTACAGTCTGCTATTACAGTTATACCATCTGGTACATGAATAAAAAAACATGGTACTAATATGTGTTCCCTTATAAAAATCTATGAATTATAAGATTATAATGTGTTAAAATTAAGTAAAAAAGAAAGGGTAATGATCAATCTTCATAATTTATTAGCCTAAAAATCCTCCTAATTCATACGATGGTGACATGTGGAAAATCAGGGGGCGAGATTAGGAAAAAGAATTAGTGGAATCCACATGTCACGTTTATATAGTTTTAGGAGGATTTTTAGGCTAATATTTAGGAAGATTAATCATTTTCTACAAAGAAATGGTACGATTCACATGTTATGTTTTAATGGTTTTAAGAGATATTTTAAGTAGATTTAGGAGATTAATTATTTTTATTTTTAAGACATGCAAAGCATTATACATTCTCAAAATAGCAATGAAAGGATATTTGACTCATGTGTAGTACATGCATGAAGACAAAAGGAGTACGTGTGCATAGGGTCCTCTTTGAATGAAAGCATGAAAAAAGATACTGAAAGAGACAGAAGTACGCTTGTGATGCAGAATGTACAACCCACCTAATGCAACTTTTTTATAATTTTTATTTTCAATTGCCCATAGATTTCTTTCATATGGCTATTAATAAAAGTAATAATGTTTGTCAGAAACTATCCTCATTTGTCATTTTCTACTTTCGCCTATTGATGGTTTTGGATGATCGATCGATCCACTTCCTCCTTGTGATCTTGTTCTTGTTAATAAAAAAAATACTCCGTAGTAACAACAATAATAAAATGAAATATATCATGGTATTTGGTTTAGACATGAAATGAAATTATTATGAATAATTTGTTTTTCATAAAGAAATGAAAATAAAATTTCAAATCCACCATGTGTAGAAAAATGCGTTGAAACACTCACAGGTAGAAAACATAAGTTTGTTTTCGTATGCCTTGTATTCTTTTGCTCGTATTGTTTCTGATTTTGAATAGGTGTCTTTTGTATATTGCAATATAGTTTTAGAATGGAGCTTGGATAGGAATGTGCTTTCACGATTTCACTATTTGATAGTTTGAGTTTATTTTCTTTAGTTGGAGATCTACGATTGAAGGAATATGATTTTTTTTATCCGGTTGAAGCATTTTGCGCGCCTTTTGTGGTAGTTTCATTATTCTACAATCCAGATTCCATCGACACTTGCCAATACAGATTTAGGTTAATTTATTTTTGGATTTTTGTTACTCACTTTAATTCTTTCAACCCATGTAGTATAAAATGGGCCAGTTTGCCGCTTAAAATAAGATGGACTGTAGGAAAACGGCCCAATCAGCCGAATGAAAAGTATTCCACAAGTATATTTAATTGCGCAAAAAAATGTTATATGTTTAATGGATATGGAAAATTGGAAATAGACAGGTTAATCATAGATATATCCTTGTGAAGTTTGTATTGATTACAAAATGGAATAGTGATATGGTTATGTTTGACATCAAAATTCAATTTTGAATTTGAGGTCAGTGTATGATTTAGAAAGTGATCGGAAGTCTATGCTAATTTGTTTGTAACTGTGTATATCTGGATACAACAATTAAAGTATTTGATTAAAAAATATATATATTATTCACTACAACAAATATGTTATTTCCTCACACTTGTTTTTTCGTACTTTTAAAAAGTGTGAAATTTTTTGTTAATTTAATCACATTTAAAAGTGTGTAGAAATAATTTACATTTAAAAGTGTAAAAAATTTAAAAAATCACAATATTTACACACTTATATATGTGAAAAAGAAAAGTTCATACTTTCAAGTGTGTAAAAATATATCAATTGCTCACACTTAAGAGTGTGAAGGTTAATTTGTAACACATATTTTTTGTAACACATGGAGAGTGAAGAAATCATGTGTTGCAAATTGACTTTCACACTTTTAAGTGTGAAAATATTTGACAATTGTTCACACTTTTAAGTGTTAACATTTTATTTACAATTGTTCACACTTTTAAGTGTGAAAATATTTGACAATTGTTCACACTTTTAAGTGTGAAAATTTTTAAAATTTATTCACACTTTTAAATGTAATTTTTTTTCTTACACATTTTTATATGTTATTAAATTCATAAATTTTTTCACACTTTTTATAACCAAGTGTGAACAAATGAACTTTTTTTTGTAGTGCTTATAACTTGCGCAATCTGGTTCTACAACAATTGTCTATCATATGTAACATATGATGGAGTTCTAAATACACAAAATCAATCGGATAACTAATAAACATGTTCATTTCTATAAATTTCATTTATCAATACAATGTAGGTTGAATGAGTCTCACAAAGACATCTTATGGTTTAACACGGTAAACAAAAAAGTGTTGGGCTCCACAAAGATTTTCAACTCCGGGCTTCCTCTTACTAATACAATGTAAGTTGAATGAGACCGATATTTGTTATAGTCCTAGAGAAAGTAACCACAAATGCGGATATTGTCTCAATTTGCAGTGCCATTGAGGGGTGGTTGAGTTCTTTATGAGTCATCTTGGCTGGACAACTAGCATTTGGGAAGATCCAATCAAATCCACACCATATCTTCCTGGATGTTATAGTCCTAGGGAAAGTAACCACAAATGCGGATATTGTCTCAATTTGCAGTGCCATTGAGGGATGATTGAGTTCTTTATGAGTTATCTTGGCTGGACAACTAACATTTGGGAAGATCCAATCAAATCCACATCATATCTTCCTGGAGATGTCTCATAGACAAGACCAGGATTCGTAGCCTTTACAGGATTGATGTGCCCAGCTCCATATGCCAATCCAACATATGTGATAAGGGCAACATTCATTTCCCTTGCTGTGACAATCAAATAAGAAGCAATGACATGGCATATCTATTTATGTTCAAATTAGTTACTCGTTATGCGAAACTGAGAAATGATAAGTTTGATATATATAGGAGTCAATGGCTAGATTGTCGCAAGATATCTGATGGATATCTGCTAGTTAATGAAAATATTAATTACTCCATATAAGTAAAGTAAGTACCTTATTCTCATATGTCATGTACCTAATTCGGAGAATGATTATACCTTTGGTGGACTGGTGGCCGATATTACGATTTACGATAGCACCAAATTACTAACAAAGTAACAATACTGTATAATAAAATTTTTTACACACTTTTTAACAAGTGCTCTGAACCTTAGCTTAATGAAAACAATATAATTACTCCATTCATTCATGGGATAGACACATTTTAACAAGAGCTGTTAACTTTAGCTTAATTAAAAATACATTTCGTCTTGACCACATGCCCTTTGGTTTAGGGTTTAGAACATCTTTTCTTTCCGTTAGTGACATTCATACTGAAACAAATATGATGCTATTGACATACTTTAATCTCATTAACGAATCAACAATTGGATAGCACCACACACGTGCTCTCATGATTGAATGGCAAGTAACAACTGTAATAAACATATACATGAAAAGACATAAATAAAAATAAAATAAGGTAGAATTATGTAAGTTACCTTAAATATGATTCTGAAACTTAAAAACACGTCTTGTAAATTTATGAGAACATATTCAAAGTCATATTTGAGTTGAGGAATATTAGCGATCCAACAAAACCAGAACTTCATATAAACGAACTCAGAACCAGAAAGTTCTGCTAACCAACCATGGTCTATGGATGTATGTATGTATATGTATTAAGGAGATATATGTATAAATCATTAAACGTGTTTAATGGAACAAAAATAATAAGGAAAACTAAAATGCATGTGAACTTTAGCGTGTTTTTAAATCAAAATATTGTACTGTGTCACACATGTGAATGAATGAATGTGATGGGAGTTTAGAATTGGATTCTCTTTCTTTATCATTGGGAAGTATCCAAAGTAAATTTTGGAAATTAAATAAAATTTTTTTATTATATTTTAGAAAAATATATATATCTTTCTAACCAATCAACCTAAAAATTCTCCTAGTTACAAACTTATGACATGTGGCAAGATGAAAAGATTATATTAGGTAAGAGAATTAATGGAATTCACATGCCAAGTTTTGAAGATTTTAAGAGGATTTTAAGATGATCTTTAGAAGGATTAATCATTTTCGTTTTTATATATATATACGAGGGAAAGTATCCGCGCGTTGCGGCGGTGAGATGGTGAGAGTGATAGGTCATACCGTCATAGAGTGTGATAGGTCATAGGAGGTGATAGGTCATAGAGTGTGATAGCCAAATGCCTTAGCCGTACGGGCTCCGCCCTCAAATTTAAAAATTCGTCGAAAGTATATCGAATGACATCTCTAATGAAAGAACATGAAATTTTAAGAACACCCATATAATTTTTATAATTTATCGATGTACGTTTTTTGAGATAAAAGATTTTGAATGAAGTAGAGGAATAAAATGATTTATAGAGGAGAGAGAAAAAAAATTAGTAGTTGAGATTTGAGGAGAGAGAGAAAAATGAGTGGTTGAGATTTCTTCTATGAGTATTATGAATAAGTGACAGGGGTATTTTGAAGTTTTCAACTACTTAAAGTTGAAAAAATGAAGGGAACAAATGCTTTATAATGTAGTAGAGATAAGTTTGAAAAAATTAAATAAAATTAGTAAGATAGTAAAGTTTTTAACCAATAAGATTGATGACCTACTGTTAAAGATTTTGACTTTAAAATTTTTCACTAAGATTTGACTCTCACTTTTTACATTTGTAAGGGTGGATTAAAAGTATTTTCCAAAAGTTTTAAATTACATCCTAGATATTGGTATAGTTTATGGGTAAGATAATATGTCATTTTAAAAAGTAGAAAATAAAAAATAGTATTGGATTTTGTTTGATTTTTTACAAACTAATAATATAAGGGAATTCATATTTAAATTATAATCTAACAGAGTCGGAAAGTTTTATGATTGGTTTATCTTTGGTGATAAGTGCTAAATACAATACAAATTTCACCTATGACAA
Source organism: Erigeron breviscapus (assembly GCA_034093135.1). NCBI lineage: Eukaryota > Viridiplantae > Streptophyta > Magnoliopsida > Asterales > Asteraceae > Erigeron > Erigeron breviscapus. Next base: position 37,701,279 of record CM067170.1, on the reverse strand, counting down.
GTTTAAAAGCGATAACTTATTTTTTAAAGAGTTAATTACAGAAATCGTCCCTGTCGTGGACCGTTACTTGCAGCTTTCGTCCCTAACTTTCAAAAATTACAGCTTTGTCCAAATATTTTTGCTTCGTCAACACTTTTGGTCCAAATCTTATAAATTACAGTTTTAGTCCAAAAATACTTTGCTCCGTCAACACTTTTGGTCCAAATGACTAACTGACGTTAAAAACCTCATCATGTGAGTTGCACATGATGGGTAAATTTGTCTTTTCAGTACCAAATGGACCAAAAATGTAATTAACTATGTATATCTTTCATCTATCATCATCATCACCATCATCATCATCATCATCATCATCATCATCATCATCATCATCATCATCATCATCATCATCATCATCATCATCATCATCATCATCATCATCATCATCATCATCATCATCATCATCATCATCATCATCATCATCATCATCATCATCATCATCATCATCATCATCATCATCATCATCATCATCATCATCATCATCATCATCATCATCATCATCATCATCATCATCATCATCATCATCATCATCATCATCATCATCATCATCATCATCATCATCATCATCATCATCATCATCATCATCATCATCATCATCATCATCATCATCATCATCATCATCATCATCATCATCATCATCATCATCATCATCATCATCATCATCATCATCATCATCATCATCATCATCATCATCATCATCATCATCATCATCATCATCATCATCATCATCATCATCATCATCATCATCATCATCATCATCATCATCATCATCATCATCATCATCATCATCATCATCATCATCATCATCATCATCATCATCATCATCATCATCATCATCATCATCATCATCATCATCATCATCATCATCATCATCATCATCATCATCATCATCATCATCATCATCATCATCATCATCATCATCATCATCATCATCATCATCATCATCATCATCATCATCATCATCATCATCATCATCATCATCATCATCATCATCATCATCATCATCATCATCATCATCATCATCATCATCATCATCATCATCATCATCATCATCATCATCATCATCATCATCATCATCATCATCATCATCATCATCATCATCATCATCATCATCATCATCATCATCATCATCATCATCATCATCATCATCATCATCATCATCATCATCATCATCATCATCATCATCATCATCATCATCATCATCATCATCATCATCATCATCATCATCATCATCATCATCATCATCATCATCATCATCATCATCATCATCATCATCATCATCATCATCATCATCATCATCATCATCATCATCATCATCATCATCATCATCATCATCATCATCATCATCATCATCATCATCATCATCATCATCATCATCATCATCATCATCATCATCATCATCATCATCATCATCATCATCATCATCATCATCATCATCATCATCATCATCATCATCATCATCATCATCATCATCATCATCATCATCATCATCATCATCATCATCATCATCATCATCATCATCATCATCATCATCATCATCATCATCATCATCATCATCATCATCATCATCATCATCATCATCATCATCATCATCATCATCATCATCATCATCATCATCATCATCATCATCATCATCATCATCATCATCATCATCATCATCATCATCATCATCATCATCATCATCATCATCATCATCATCATCATCATCATCATCATCATCATCATCATCATCATCATCATCATCATCATCATCATCATCATCATCATCATCATCATCATCATCATCATCATCATCATCATCATCATCATCATCATCATCATCATCATCATCATCATCATCATCATCATCATCATCATCATCATCATCATCATCATCATCATCATCATCATCATCATCATCATCATCATCATCATCATCATCATCATCATCATCATCATCATCATCATCATCATCATCATCATCATCATCATCATCATCATCATCATCATCATCATCATCATCATCATCATCATCATCATCATCATCATCATCATCATCATCATCATCATCATCATCATCATCATCATCATCATCATCATCATCATCATCATCATCATCATCATCATCATCATCATCATCATCATCATCATCATCATCATCATCATCATCATCATCATCATCATCATCATCATCATCATCATCATCATCATCATCATCATCATCATCATCATCATCATCATCATCATCATCATCATCATCATCATCATCATCATCATCATCATCATCATCATCATCATCATCATCATCATCATCATCATCATCATCATCATCATCATCATCATCATCATCATCATCATCATCATCATCATCATCATCATCATCATCATCATCATCATCATCATCATCATCATCATCATCATCATCATCATCATCATCATCATCATCATCATCATCATCATCATCATCATCATCATCATCATCATCATCATCATCATCATCATCATCATCATCATCATCATCATCATCATCATAAACAGGACGTTAAACACCCATCACGTGACCTGCACGTGATGGGTATGTTAGTCTTTTTCTTACCAAAGGACTAAAAGCGTAATTAACTCTATATTTTAATTATTAATCTTATTATTATTATTATTATTATTATTATTATTATTATTATTATTATTATTATTAAAAATTTATTATTATTATTATTATTATTATTATTATTATTATTATTATTATTATTATTATTATTATTATTATTATTTTATTGATTATGATTATGATTATTATTATTATTATTATTATTATTATTATTATTATTATTATTATTATTATTATTATTATTATTATTATTATTATTATTATTATTATTATTATTATTATTATTATTATTATTATTATTATTATTATTATTATTATTATTATTATTATTATTATTATTATTATTATTATTATTATTATTATTATTATTATTATTATTATTATTATTATTATTATTATTATTATTATTATTATTATTATTATTATTATTATTATTATTATTATTATTATTATTATTATTATTATTATTATTATTATTATTATTATTATTATTATTATTATTATTATTATTATTATTATTATTATTATTATTATTATTATTATTATTATTATTATTATTATTATTATTATTATTATTATTATCCCCCTTCTTTTATTATTATTATTATTATTATTATTATTATTATTATTATTATTATTATTATTATTATTATTATTATTATTATTAATAAAGTAAGTAGATACCGAGATTGTGCCATTTTTTTTTCTTTGGTTTCTTTTTCTTCTTGCTCTACTGTGTATGTTTTTTCTTCTCAAAGTTTCTTTTACAAAGGTAGAGGATGGTAATGGGTTGTATATACTTGTATATAAGGAATTAAGATTAAGAAGGGTAGGTAGTTTTTGGGTCAAAAAAAAGTACAAAGTTAATATTGTCTGGTTTGTATTTACTCTCATTTACCCCCAAAAGATGAAATATACATAGTACGGAGTATCACTTAATGTGGGGCTTGCTGTTGTTTCGTGTGAATTTGGTTATACAATTCTAGCAGATGTATTATTGGATTTGAAGTATGATAATCATCGGGCAAAAACTCATTCTTACACCTATCGTTTCCTAATAAAAATTGATAAAACTATTTAACAAATCTGGATATCATAGTAATAGCAAAGGTAATTACACTTTTGGTCCATGTGGTGATGAAAAGACAAATTTACCCATCATGTGCAACTCACATGATAGGGTTGTTAACGTCAGTTAGTCATTTGGACCAAAAGTGTAATTTACTCTTATTATTATTATTATTATTATTATTATTATTATTATTATTATTATTATTATTATTATTATTATTATTATTAAAAATTTATTATTATTATTATTATTATTATTATTATTATTATTATTATTATTATTATTATTATTATTATTATTATTATTATGATTATGATTATGATTATGATTATGATTATGATTATGATTATGATTATTATTATTATTATTATTATTATTATTATTATTATTATTATTATTATTATTATTATTATTATTATTATTATTATTATTATTATTATTATTAATATTATTATTAATATTATTATTATTATTATTATTATTATTATTATTATTATTATTATTATTATTATTGTTATTATTATTATTATTATTATTAATATTATTATTATTATTATTATTATTATTATTATTATTATTATTATTATTATTATTATCCCCCTTCTTTTATTATTATTATTATTATTATTATTATTATTATTATTATTATTATTATTATTATTATTATTATTATTATTATTAATAAAGTAAGTAGATACCGAGATTGTGCCATTTTTTTTTCTTTGGTTTCTTTTTCTTCTTGCTCTACTGTGTATGTTTTTTCTTCTCAAAGTTTCTTTTACAAAGGTAGAGGATGGTAATGGGTTGTATATACTTGTATATAAGGAATTAAGATTAAGAAGGGTAGGTAGTTTTTGGGTCAAAAAAAAGTACAAAGTTAATATTGTCTGGTTTGTATTTACTCTCATTTACCCCCAAAAGATGAAATATACATAGTACGGAGTATCACTTAATGTGGGGCTTGCTGTTGTTTCGTGTGAATTTGGTTATACAATTCTAGCAGATGTATTATTGGATTTGAAGTATGATAATCATCGGGCAAAAACTCATTCTTACACCTATCGTTTCCTAATAAAAATTGATAAAACTATTTAACAAATCTGGATATCATAGTAATAGCAAAGGTAATTACACTTTTGGTCCATGTGGTGATGAAAAGACAAATTTACCCATCATGTGCAACTCACATGATAGGGTTGTTAACGTCAGTTAGTCATTTGGACCAAAAGTGTAATTAACTCTTTTTTAAAACTTATTTGGATAACATGCAGTAAATCTGAATCATCTCATGTTTAACTTACTCGAAGTTTACTTGGTTCGGATTTTGGATGAGTTTATAACAGGTTGAAATCCGAGTATTCCAATTCAAATAATATGAATATTATAGGTCAAATCCGAATAATCCAATATAATAATTTAAAATATGTGTAATTTAAATTTTATGGATATTTTACCTCAAGTTTTGTCATTTGTGTAGAGACTAAAGACTATGTTAAAATTTTGATACACTATATTTTGTTTTTAATTTTGTACTTTAACTAAATATTTATGTATAATTCCTAAATAATGTGAAAACTTTGAAAATAATTCTTATTTCATACTGACAAATGGTAAAAACTTTATGTTATGTATACGTAATACGTTGGATAAAAAACCATATTTAGTGCTACGTATGAAAATATTTTTATTTACACCAAATTTGATGGGATACATTGTTTTTTTTCTTATATTTAGAGAGATACCCATCACTAACTGTTAAAAAACAATGAGACGGCGTTTTGTTAAAAACCTAATGATAATTAGAATGAGAAATTAAAAAATATAATAGCATATATTGGACATTTTTCTTTAAATATTAAAGCCATTTTGGTTCATATATACTCGTAACATAAATCTTATATAAAATAGCTCTTTTAACATTTACTTACAAGACCCATATTTACATCATACTTTTTCATACCTTGCTAATGAGGAATTAGATGCCACTATTGTTGTTGATGTTGTTCTTAAAATAATACTCTTGTATTTCATAAATGTCTATTAAATGTATTTGAAGAAACTTCTACACAACGGGTTAGTAGTTAGTAGTTAGTAGTTAGCAGTTAATATTCGAAACATCACAGTGAGCAGTATGCACCACGCATGGCTAAAATGAAACCCAAGACTATTACCCAAAATTTACGACCTTACTAATGAGCCACAACCCCATTGGATTTGAATAAACTTTTATTCATACTACTAGTACTAACAAAGCATATTACCTTCCTTCCTCCTTTCAGATTATGAAATGTCGTCATATCCCTATGGACCCTATCCAATCAATAAATTTAACCATTAATAAATTTGGTCTATCAAAGATAGTCATAATTAATTAACTAATTAATTAATATTCATAATTAACTAATTGATTAATTTAAAATATCATAATTAATTAACTAATTAACTTTTTAAAAATAATTTATTCATAATTAATTAACTAATTAAATTAAAATATCTATCTATAAACTCCTAAATTAATTACATTTCGAATCAATTACTTTTAAATCAATAATACACATTACTTCTCCCTGCCACCAATCGTCATCACCATATCGCCATTGCTACCACATCACTTATACATTACGAGAACATCTGTTTAGTATTATTTAACATGCTCAAATATTTGTCTTTACACATGTTAAACAAACTCTTTATACAAATACTCATGCCTTTTGTCTATTTGTGGATAAAATATAACGAGGAAAGGTTATTTAAGAATCTTTAAAAAAAAAGAATGCGAGAATCATTTTGGACCATACATTCTCCTCTCTTTTTTTTCTTTCTTTAATAAAAAATGAAAATTCATCCATATCATTCAAAATTGTTTTATCTCACAAACCATAAATCATTAAATGAAAAAAAAGTATGGGTAGTCTTAAAATTCGTCATCTTTCATTAGAGATGCAACTTGATATACTTTTGACGATTTTTTAATTTTTCGTTTTTTCCCCTTGTACTTGTGTACTTACACATGTGTAGGATCTTTGTTTTCACATGTAAATTAGTAAATGATCATCTGTATACAATAATGAAGGTTAAGGGTGGAGCCCGTCAATCTATGGCGGAGCCCGTCAGTTCATGGCGGAGCCATAGCGGCTAAGGGCGGAGCCCGTTAGGTAGATCACCCATCACCGATCACCGCCTATGACCAATCACCCTCTATGACCTATCATACTATGACCTATCATACTATGACCTATCATAGTATGACCTATCACCCTCAATGACCTATTTCCGTCACCAGCTACCCTTTATGAATTTCCTTAAGTGCGAAGCCCGTTCCGAATCACAGTTTTTATTTAACATACACATGTGTAGGTTATGTGTAAGTACCAAAAAGAAAACAAAAATTAAAAAGTCGTCAAAAGTAGATCGAGTCGCATCTCTAATGAAAGAGGACGGAATTTTAATACTACCCATATTTTTTTTCCGTCTAACTATTTACGATTTGTGAGATAAAACATTTTGAATGATTTGGATGAATTTTCATTTTTAATTGAAGAGAGAGAAAATGGGAGAAAATATGTGGTTCAGAATTGTTCTCGCGTTTTTTTTTTCCTTGTGAGTTCTCAAGATAACCCACCTCAAAATATAATTACATTAATATCGTAACTTATTTAGTAAATCTTTTCTTTTAAACTAAAACGGAAAACTCATTTCATAACTTTCTTTCGGTTATTCTTTCTATTTCAAACAATCTATAAATAAAAACGTATACAAAAAGAATACTCCATTTAATGTTTTTCAGAAATTAATATCCTATTTAATCTTCATACATACATCTATATATACACACAAGTAGTCTTTCACTAAGCTCCATCTATATCAAGAGACCTATAATAATAATACTCGTCTCTTTCATTTTGATTTAAAATGAGGTTTTTTGGTGCTTTTATTGTGATGGTCATGGTAACAATGCTAATAGGCATATCATGTTCTCAAAGACCAATATCTCGTCAAGAACTACTATCAATCGACTGCATCCCTTCTAGAGATTGTTATCGTGCCTTTGTAGGTGAACCGCCAAACGGGAAATGTTGTAATGATTTAGACCAACATAGACATTGTTTTTGTCAATACGAAAAATCATTTGATAATTTCTGGGATGTTGCTCATAAATGTGGAATCTATTTTGACCCCATTTGTGGCCTATTGTCTAAGTAGTTCGTTTATGTAAGTCATATATAGACTTTGTTACGTAATAAAGGTAAGCTATTCAAATACTTGTATTGTATATCATCTAGATGTTTTGAATGTACTTTGTTGAGATTGTTTTTAATTTATTTCATCGATATGATATGAGCAAAATATTAAACTGATTATATGAACAATTTTCAAGAAGGATGAATCGCTCCCGAAAAGGCCATGGTGGCCCCCCGATCCCACAAGTGAATTCAAAAGTCGGAAAGGGTTTTTTAATTATATGATATAAATATTTATGCAATAAAAGTATATAAAATATATGAAACTAGCACAATATACCTTACAATAATATATTAGTTGGATTACTAAATGGGAATTTATTGACACCCCGCTAAAAGGACAACTTTTAAGGGCAAAAGGGGTAAATGTTTTGCCCTTTTTGGGTTAGTCACACATCTACATATTTTTTTTCTTTTTATTAAATGCATTAGTCAAATCAAAATCTTTTTTATTGATTTTTGGCTCATTTCTTGCCTTTTTTTTATTTTATACTTTTACCTTTTACTATTAATAATATTTATTAAATGAGTATAAGCTTTTATCATCTTCTAAAACAAAATGTATACAATAATAAATAGTTGAAAATATTGGATAGGTTTATAAAAAATGTTATGTAACGTGACTTTTTATTTAAAATATTAATTTGAATATCTAAAATGAGATTTTGGATATTTTATTATAAAACATTTATTTTAAGACTAACGGAGTTATATTTATTGACTTTGACCATTATAATGTAAATCTTATTATAAATTTCATACTCCTTAGATACATATTTAAGTTTAAAGTTAGTAATTTCATTTCTATGATTTTATTTAAATAAAGAGATAGTATATGTCTTTTGATAATTTCACATATGATGGTGAATTAAAATTTTAAAAAAGGAAGGGGGAATAGTTTGCCCTTCTAAAAAAACACTTTATATGTTTAGATGCGAGGCATCTTAATATTTTAATCAATATAAAAGATGAGGCTTGATGTGTAATATCGAGTTTATAAATTTTTAAACAAGTAATACCAAATACCGACTACCACACACTATTGGGCAGTGGACCCAATCGTATATAGTATAGCTAAGTGGTAAGACCAGGTCGAACACAAGGACTTTGAAAGCAATTGTTAAAATTAAGTAATTCAAATGAAAAGGGGTTTGTGACCGAATTGTCACTTTGTAAAAAGTAAAAGTAAATAATTTAAATCCGGTATGACCGGGGCAGGGTTCGTCTGAAGACGAAAGTAAAAATAATTTGTATGACAATAATTTAAAAGGCATCCATCTTGATTTCGCTCAACAATACGCTCAGATTGCACATAAATGAAGTTCAAATCCTAAATAAGTTGATTAAATAACCGAGACTCAAACAAGCACCAACCCCGTACCCGTCAAGTTAATGACATCATTTGACTCTCCTGCTTAAACTAGTTTCATTAAAAAGACCGGTACCCCAAGACATCTTTTATAACTTCCCTAATCAAACAATTGTTTTGGTTATTGAAATAACAATTATACCTATCGATTGTACCCAACCGTTAACACATTTCCCCCTATTATCATTGGATGATTATCTACCGTACCCGTTATAGATCCAATTATTTGTACCCAAATAATCAAAACGACATATACGCAATCAATAATTACTATTAAAGTCGCACATATATCACCAATCAATCCAAGATAAATTAAAAGAGAAAAATACGCTAAGATCTCGGTATAACGTTAAATGAAATCAACATTGAATTATTAAAATTGTGCAATCCTTACATATTGTCTCACTCTATCAAGATGGATGATAAAGTGATTAGCCACTCGTATTAAATATGAAAGAACAAATCAAAAGAGAAGAATTCATCGTTACCGAATACAAAGAATTGAAAGCTAATAACGAAATTGATCCAATCGTGCTTGAATTCCTTAAAGATGATTCAAAATGTGAAAATATCTGGAAAAAGGTCTGTTAGGTCCAGATTTACTGGACTCGCTCCAGACTCGACTACTGGAGCCTTACTGAAGATCTGTCCAGAAACGTGTTCTACTGGACCTACTCCAGACTTGGAATCTGGAGTCCCTCTGAAGATTTGTCCAGAAATAATGGAAGACCAGTGAGCAAATACTTGTATAGGAAATCTGGAGTATTATCCAGATTAGCTCACTGGACTTCACCCCAGTCCAGATCTACTCTACTGAAGACGTTCTCACTGAAGTCAAAGACTGAAGTCAGAATAAAGAAGACTGACAAATGGCGGAGTCCACTGGAAGTCTTACCAGATCTGTACACTGGAGGATTGTCAGTGTTCTAGACCTTACAAGTCTGAACACTGATATCGAGTAATTGACTTTTGCCTTTACACACTTTCCAAAGAACAATCCACTTGTTCTTTCCCGAAGTTTATACGTGTGTAAAGGTGGTTGGTTAAAAGGATACAAAGTCATTTGATGTGACTTTATCCTTATACCTTATCCAATGCATTTAATGTTCTTGTCGGATCATTAAATGCATGCAACCATATTTGTACGGCACAAAATTCACTAGTGAATTTTGTTGCCTATAAATACAAAGTCATTTCCTTGAGAAAAATACTTTTAAGCATACATTTTGCATTAGAGTGAATTTGTCTAAATACTCTCGATCTTAAACTGGGATACTTCACAACTTTAAGTATCTCGATCCAAAAGAGTTATTTGACAAATATAGATCATTTGTAATTCATAGGTTGTTAGGATACATACTTATTTGTATTATCTTGATTCCGCACAACCTTGTATTTTATTTAACATCATAAATAAAATACACCATTGAAAAATACATAATGTTCCACTTTACTTGTTTATTGCTTTAAGTCTTGTATTACTTTATTTATATACTTGCATTTATATTTAAGTAATACTAGTCCATTCTAGTGATTATTAGACTTGTTGTATTTTACACTTTCTAGGTTAACCATCGTATTTCAGGGACTCACATTTGGTATCAGAGCAGAAGGCTAAACATTGCCTAGATCTGTTTCTTTGATGGCTAACCAAGAAAATACACAAGGAAGTTTTAATTTTGGTCCCGATCCTAATGTCAATATTAATGATCAAAATAATGAACCACCTATTGTTAATAACACTAATCCACCTCCTCCTCCTCCTACTCCTGCTTCTCCACACGTGCATGTGCACTATTCAAATAATCCTGTTCCTAAATTCAGTGGGAACAGTGATGAGTTTGGTACGTGGAAGGCTAGGATGGTTTTGCATATCACTGGTATTGAGAGGAACATGATGAAAATCTTAAATGAAGGTCCTTATGTCCCTACATCACCTTTCAATCCCCTTCTTGATCCTTCTGGATCTAGAAGAGGAAGGGAAAAGAGGGAGGAACATTGGTCTGAAGAGGAGAGGAGATTGGTGAATCTAGACACCCTTCTCAAAAACATGATCCTCGGGGCCGTTCCAGAAACCCTAATTCCCACACTAGTTCTTTTTCCTAGTGCTAAAACCATGTGGGATGGACTTCTAAACCAACATGAAGGAGGAGATGACACCATTGTCACCAGAAAGGTCTCCTTAAACAAGAGGTATGAGTCATTTTTTGCTCAGCTTAATGAGTCTCTCACTGGTACTTACACCAGATTTATGAGTATCATAAACCAGTTGAGAGGTCTTGGGGTTGAGAAGGACAAGGATATACTTCTGGAGAAATTTTGTGATATTCTTCCCACCAAATGGTCTCACATAATCCTGGTCTTACGATAAGGTAAAACTCTGTACACACACACACACTCTCTCAACTCTTTATCGACTATCGGTATGGCTAGGAAAATGTATATATTAAGGGTGGATTTAATAACAAAGAACAGGCTAGTGACAACAAGTTTTCTATTGTTTCTTACAAGGGTTTCACAGGTGGTTCACTAACCAGTGTAGTTAGCTACTAGGCACAATAACAAAACATGCACATAACAAATTTTTACGAAACAAGGGGTGAATATACAAAGAACAAAAGATTTTATCCTAAGTTTGCCTCTTCTGATAAATAACACGGAACGATCAACCAGGACAAGTTCTAGAATCAACGCAATCACCGGCACACTCATAGCCAATGAAATAATCCGGAAATGGAAAATCAACCTCAAACTTGCACATCATAGTTCAGAGCTCTAAATAGAACCCTTACTCTTGAATAAATCCAAAAGCCTACGAGAGGGACAAATTTACAAGGCTAATAATTCCAAAACCGTAACACCTATCATAACTAGCAATGAATCAATAATCTCACAATTTGGGTGTTTTGGTGCTTTGAGCGTGCTAGCCATATTATTAATCCAGAAGGGATTGCCTAATTAATCAGTCAAAACACATTCCACAAATTAAACTTTGTACCAAGGATGTAGTCAAATTGCTTATTAATATCTATAATTAAGTGACAAAAGCAATTAACTACAAGGACAAGCATGCAAAAGTTCAAAATTCCTCTAAAAATACCCGACTTTTTCCTATTTACCACCCCCCCACACTTGAGTTGGACAATGCCCTCAATGTCCAATGAACTAAGGCAAACTATGGGAAATAGGGGAAAGTAAACAAAAACAAAATCAAGAACAAGAAAAACTTGCCGGGTATGATGTGTGTTCCATGCCTGAATGATGCCAACAAGAAAATGGGCGCTGAACTTACTGCCAGCATATGCATATGACAACCTTGCTATTCAACATGAACACACAATAAAAGCCAACATAATATATCATAAAGCATGCAATCATCCTAATTCTACTTATTCAAACGGAAATGGAAAATCAACCTCAAACTTGCACATCATAGTTCAGAGCTCTAAATAGAACCCTTACTCTTGAATAAATCCAAAAGCCTACGAGAGGGACAAATTTACAAGGCTAATAATTCCAAAACCGTAACACCTATCATAACTAGCAATGAATCAATAATCTCACAATTTGGGTGTTTTGGTGCTTTGAGCGTGCTAGCCATATTATTAATCCAGAAGGGATTGCCTAATTAATCAGTCAAAACACATTCCACAAATTAAACTTTGTACCAAGGATGTAGTCAAATTGCTTATTAATATCTATAATTAAGTGACAAAAGCAATTAACTACAAGGACAAGCATGCAAAAGTTCAAAATTCCTCTAAAAATACCCGACTTTTTCCTATTTACCACCCCCCCACACTTGAGTTGGACAATGCCCTCAATGTCCAATGAACTAAGGCAAACTATGGGAAATAAAAGTGTTCAAACAAATGAGAATACAAGCCATCACAACCAATAGACGGCTGCCATCATCAACTCCAAGCACATCACTGAAGAGGGTAACCAGGCATAGGCCCTGGTGAAAATAACTGATCAGCCATCCGCTCAGCATAACTCCTAGTATCTGAACCACTAGCAGCCGCATCTCTGCCCTGAGTACCTGAAAATGAACCAAAACTAACAGCGTTAACGGGCCCCGTTCCCCCAAGATCATGGGAAGGAGCAACCTCGAACTGACGCTATGGTGGAAAGAAGAAACCACCACCAGCCCTGTGCTCTGGAATAAATATACTGGGAGGGCGGTAGTCGGGAATAGGATCAGGTCGATGGAACTCCTGACCCGTATACTGGGCCTCCTGTAACACCCCAACCAAGGCGGAACGATGAGATGTACAGAAAGTCGAGTATTCAAAACAAAGGATAATAGATAACATTCACCATAGCTTTATTTGATAAAATAATTTTACAATGCACAAGCATGTGAACCAATTCCCAAGTACAATACGTCTACCATACTTGGATATTGAGTCCACGAAACAAATAACAAATACATGAGATGATATACTACAATGATCAAGGCGGATTCCATTGCCCATCACAAGGTTTGATCTTTGACTACCAAGTGCAATGCAAATAATCATGATGCATATAATTCCTCAAAGCTTATGCTAATTCCTGAAAAGCATGAAGAAAAAGTGTCAACTACGAAAACGTAGTTGGTGAGTGCATAGGTTTTTAAGTAATTCTCGTTACCTAACCATTTTAAACACTTAGAAAACATGTTATTAGATATCAACATACCCAAACCGTATGATCGGCGAAAATTTCCATATCAAACCATCAAGTTTTCAAAATACCGTAACGTCATTTCAAAGAGTTGAGAATCCATGGTAAATTATAAAGCTCTCATTTGTCAAATTTATCGTGAGAGAAAAAGTATATAAATCGATTAGTCATACACCAAAACCATTCGGTCATTAACATTTCAATATCGCCAACTTCAACAACTTTCAAGATTCCATATGGGGTCCAATGCCCAAACCGTATGATCGGCGAAAATTTCCATATCAAACCATCAAGTTTTCAAAATACCGTAACGTCATTTCAAAGAGTTGAGAATCCATGGTAAATTATAAAGCTCTCATTTGTCAAATTTATCGTGAGAGAAAAAGTATATAAATCGATTAGTCATACACCAAAACCATTCGGTCATTAACATTTCAATATCGCCAACTTCAACAACTTTCAAGATTCCATATGGGGTCCAATGCCCAAACCGTATGATCGGCGAAAATTTCCATATCAAACCATCAAGTTTTCAAAATACCGTAACGTCATTTCAAAGAGTTGAGAATCCATGGTAAATTATAAAGCTCTCATTTGTCAAATTTATCGTGAGAGAAAAAGTATATAAATCGATTAGTCATACACCAAAAGCTTTATTTGATAAAATAATTTTACAATGCACAAGCATGTGAACCAATTCCCAAGTACAATACGTCTACCATACTTGGATATTGAGTCCACGAAACAAATAACAAATACATGAGATGATATACTACAATGATCAAGGCGGATTCCATTGCCCATCACAAGGTTTGATCTTTGACTACCAAGTGCAATGCAAATAATCATGATGCATATAATTCCTCAAAGCTTATGCTAATTCCTGAAAAGCATGAAGAAAAAGTGTCAACTACGAAAACGTAGTTGGTGAGTGCATAGGTTTTTAAGTAATTCTCGTTACCTAACCATTTTAAACACTTAGAAAACATGTTATTAGATATCAACATACCCAAACCGTATGATCGGCGAAAATTTCCATATCAAACCATCAAGTTTTCAAAATACCGTAACGTCATTTCAAAGAGTTGAGAATCCATGGTAAATTATAAAGCTCTCATTTGTCAAATTTATCGTGAGAGAAAAAGTATATAAATCGATTAGTCATACACCAAAACCATTCGGTCATTAACATTTCAATATCGCCAACTTCAACAACTTTCAAGATTCCATATGGGGTCCAATGCCCAAACCGTATGTTCAATCCATAATATCCGATCATAAATAATTTCAATAACATTTAGCCCAAGGCATAATTTGATGAGTTTGTGCTTGAGCTACTACTAAGACCATTTCCTGTCCCAACCAACATAATATTTCATTTCATAGCACAAGCTGTCAATCAAGTGCAATTTATAAAGAAGGGGATCGTGCCATGGAGACGACCGCCTAATATAAAGTAGATTAGAGTACCACTCGGGTCGGACTGGCAATGAAAGTGGCCACAAAGGCAACCAACATTCCACCGTTACCTATTTTAGTGGGTGAGTGGACGACTCCTAGTTGCGCAACCCTCTAACTACAGGCCTCCCCTTTCGGAGTTAATAGTAGTGTACCGAAGTGATACAGTTTGACAGAACTCAAGCTCATCATATAACTTATAACACATTGAACATACAATATATCCCATTTCATAATCATTCTTTCAAGAATCATTCATATATATAAAGCAATTTTATTTATCATGCTTTTCACCCCGAAAGTAAAACACATAAAGAGTTTGAAAGGGGGCTATGACTCACCTTGATATGCCGAGCATTATATACACTTATCCAAAATGGGTACTTCCCATCTATCGCTTCCTTGATCATGTATTCCTTATGGTCCTCAATCACCTTTCAATGCCAAGACTATCCCTACGATAGGACTAATATACGTAAGTTCCTATCTTAAGCCGTCACTTAGAATGCCACTTTCATTATGTTGTTATAAGTTTTGGGATCCAAGTGTATTGTTAATATTCGCATTTTTTTGGTTGTAGAGAGTGTTGGTGTAAAAGGGTCACTTTCATTACACATGTAGTTATAAGTTGTTAGAATTTCGGTAACTTGCCTTCATTTGTGGTTTCGTTTGGCATCTTAGGTTATCATATGGGTATGCCATATTTAGTTATATTATCCTTATTCATCATTTGATGTGTAACCGATTTTAGCACGAATTAGCATTTGTGATATCAATTTATAGTTTGGTTCATTGACACTTCATCAAGTTCAATTAGAACTAATATATAACTTGAGATTGTCTTGGAAGATTTAAGTATTGTGCTTGGCATTTCTAAGATAACTAATCATTTATGGGCATTTCATTGAACTAGAGGGCAATTATAACTATGTCTTATTGTCTAGAAGGTCAATTTTCTTAATAAACCTCTAGGGATAGATACCTAGATAAATCTAAGTAAATTGTCCTAGTCGAAAATTGAGGGTTTTACATCATTACCCCCTTAACAATAACTTCGTCCTCGAAGTTCGATCATTCATACGGTAGTAAAAATGGATAGACCAACAGTCTGGGTGTCTACACGGAGACATATAATGTGTGAAAGTCAAACAAGATTTTATCACGATTCTTGGTTTCTTGCGAGCTTTTAACTCTAGGGTTGGGGGCATCCATTTCTCGGTTCCCTAAAATTCCTCTTGATTAGAAACTTCGAAATAGAGAAAGGTTACGAATGTCGCTCACTTCTTGAGACGACTAGAGATTAATCGTATGTAATTGTTGTGGGCTGTCAATCTTGCCTAGATCAATACTAAATACTGGGATGATGATAAGAATGTCAATACGGAGGTGTAAAATGAGCAAACGGTTCGTAACGCGAGTTACAATAAAAATAGCAAGAGACGTTGGATTATCGATCATTGGTGGCTACTCATTTCCATTGTCACTTTGTATACTTTCCTTTATCGTCTTCTACCCCAATTAAAGAATCGTTCCAATAGTTTCTTGCCTATTTTCATCCTTCTTTGGTTTGATGTTGGATACGCTTGCCGCTACTTGAAAATATTGACTTCATTTGTGACTAATCACTTGTTAAGGGATTACTCCCTTAACAAGAGTGATGCTAATTTGTTATGCCGAGTTGTACTAAATTTGCAAAGGTACATCTCCGTAGTACCTCATTTTAGGGTTTTCTAGTGTTGTCTTTTTTATTTTATGGCGTGCAAGGAAATCATGAATTGGTTGATGATAGTTCCATCTTACTCCTCATACTCACCTTTGTCTTTTCAACTTCGTCCTTATTTTCCCAAAGTCACCTCTTTCATTATTCGCTAAGTCATATCGTTACCAATTTCTCTTGCTTTTGCCGATATTGGCTTTCAAATCGTTTTAAGGTACCTTTAATTACTTCCTTTTTACGCTAGAAGGACCATTATCTATGACTCATCCCTGACAAATCTCTTTTAACATCGCACATATAACCTATTTGGTTTCTTTACTATACCTACAAATTCCTCATGATAGGATTTACACAATCCTTATGCTCTTAAGTAATCATATCACCACCATCATTTCAAGGTAAACACTGCGATGTCCTTGTTCGTCTGAACACCTCCTTTAAAATAATCCTTCTTAGGTCCTCCTGACCTCTACAAAACTTTCAATTACCTTGCTCTCAAAAGCCTCATGTCCATTTTCAGCTTTCTAAGCTATGCTTCTTTACAAATTCACTATCCTAATGTTCTTAGGAATTTTGAAGTAACATAATTTAGGTGCAACATCGGTTACTTCGTCTTCTCCTCAACCATTAGGTTCCCTCCATTTTCCTTTCGTTTTTCTTATGGGTCACCAAACTCCTTACCTTTCGGCACTCAGATCCATCTCTTGCTAGAGTAATTGTCATCTTGAATGACACACGTGCATTCGCTAGTCCTTGAAGTTATCTCAAAGGTACTCGTCTTTAGTCCTGACTTATCACATATGCGGGTTATCATTATCACACTTTCATTCAAACGTTCCATAACTAGCTCTTTCCAGAGTTTGTAGTTGTTTGGAACTTAGGTCAGCGATCAACTTCCTTGATCGTTGCGGTAGTATGTGCCTTGACTTCTAGTGGCGTATTCCTCATTTGCTTTCACTACTAATTTAGCGATTTCATGTGGTTTTCCTTCTTCACTTTTCTTGGGCGCACTACTTCGTGGGTCGATGGCCCTTGACGGTTCACCATGTGTTGCAAAATTTCTCACCCAAGTTCATCTTGTTTTAGCTTACCTCCATTTGACCGTTGACCTGGAGAAGATAACCATCACAGGTCATCGTGCTTCCTCTACTTATCGACCATACTTCTCCTCTTTAGTAAGGCTAGCCTCCATCGGGTGTTGAGCGTATACCGCTTTCTCTTAGCTTAGTTGATGTGCCCTTCTAAAAGCTTGTCTTTCGATAGATGTTTTCCAATTAAAGAACAACACGTGGAGTGCCATAAGGATGAATACCTCTAGAACTACATCTTGTAGATGGCGTCAATGCCTTTACTTTACCGTTTGGGTTAAATCGCCTTTCTTTACTCTACTTTCTACTTCATATCTCTTTCAACGACGCTAGTGAATAATCCTTCTTGAAAGATAAAATATAATCTTGCTATCCATACTCCTTGTTCGAGTATCTTCCTTGTTGCGATTACCCCCTTAACATTTTTCCTCTAGAAAAATGTAAAAGGCTTCCTGCTCTTCGATTCTCCTCGCCTTCCTTGACGATCTTCAATTCACCAAATTTCTTATTCCTTCTTAATTACATCTTCGCTCCAACGGTAACTTTGGGATTTCTTCTAATTGACGCTGAGGCTCCATTTTTTTACATGGATAGAAGGTCCTTAAATTCCTTCACCAATTTGAGGCCTCGGTTCAATTGCCTCTACACTCTCTCACATGTAGGCCATATCCAAGGCATCACTTTCATTGGGTATACTAGTCTATAGTATCTTCTATACTATACTTCTCTAACTCACTAGTTTTCTAAGCTTCCTTGTATCGAGTGGGTCCTTCTCTTAACGTCGTTGCGAGTGGGTGGTGTTAGTTATTTGGTCTCACCACTTTCAGGTATTGCGTTGAGTCATCCGTGGATCAAGGGAATCGTAAATCTTTGGAAAAGAAGAAGAACCATGCTTTCATCGTGTCTTGTCTTCAAGATTGTCAAAATTCACTTGGCTAATTTCAATGTAGAAGTGGGGAGTAAGAGTTCATAGCGAGAATAAGACGACAACTCAAATTAATATTCTTAGGTGAGTTAAACGGATTGCTTCAACGTCGCTTATGAAAATTTGCTTCCTTGTACTTTGATTGACACACAACATATCTTGCACGTCCTACGTTATGTACGTGACCCAATAGCATCTTCTACGCGATAAAGTTATCCCAAGTCTTCCACATATGGACGACTGGTGTCTCAACTGTTTTTCGCGTCCCTTGATGTCGCAACGAGAAAGTGGGTACTTCTTACTCGAATTTGCCTTTACTGAGTATTGCGTAAATGAATTGTATATTGTTAGGTTACTAACTTTTAAAGAGAAGCGGTGGTGGTCATTACTTTGAATAATCAAGGATGTAGAGTTTAGTTTCAAATGAATGAAATAGGAAATATAAAAACAAAAGAATCATTAAGGCTCGAATCAGACTCCTTGCACGGTTTAAAGAAATCACTTCTATGTCTTTCGTTGCCCAATGGACTCCAACTTTCGATGACGTCAATATATGTCGCACCGGCTTAGAATATAGATAGTTGTTTGCGTACACGTGTTAGAATAGAAATATCGCACCAAATATTGGGGTTACAATCCTCAGGACGTGTCGTCATATCGTCATATGGCTTTAAAACAGCTCAGCGTTCGTATGTCTCCAACTTCGTTCGATGTTCCCATATGTTTCACACCATCTTAGATCGAACGCAAAGGTTATGTGTAGTTTCTAAAAGGATAGAGTCGTGACATCTCTTGGGACTACAATTCTTAGAGTATATCGTCCAACGTTCGTGGGAAGATGTTCTACCGATGATATCGCGTTGTCGTATGTCAATAATGAGTAGCGGTGTCATAAGAAATATGATGATGGATAATTTTCAAAAGAGCACAAGTGAACGAATGACGGAGGGGTATTTAATGACAACTTTCATACTTAGGAAATTTCTAATTTATAATGGATTTCTCAGAGACAATCACTAGTTCCCAAGCGGTCAAATCTCATCACGCAATATCTATTTTAATAGTAAGGGCTAACCACATTATCATCATATCATGCAAAATACTAGTTCTTAATATCAACTCTTAGAGTACAATAACTACCTCGATACTAAGGCAAGACTATATATATCATTACATCATTCACGCGCTAGTCCTCGAATAGCTCAAACTTAGAGATTAAAGGCTCTTATATCTATACCGTCCATGAAATCTCATATCAACACGTCATGCTCATATTCTCTTTCAAATCAATCATAAATAATAAACCTCATTACCCAATAATTTAAACAAGTCATATTCCAAAATGATTTCTCGCCTCATAGTAATCATATTATTTTAAAGTGCATATGCTACTTAAAGTTCAACATCATAAATCACAAAGTTTTTACGCATGCCTTTATCTCGTAATTTCCAGATTGCACATTCCAAAATTTTACATTGACATTACAAGCTTTCACATTGCACATTACAACTTTCACATTGCACATTATAAGCTTTCACATTGCACCTTACAAGCTTTCACATTGCACATTACAACTTTCACGTTGCACCTTATAACTTTCACATTGCAATCATATCATGCCCAAATTCACATGTTATAGCATAGAGTAGCATGTATCAACGAATATCTTTCAATCTTAGGTTCATTCCACTTCTAATGTGCAAAAAGGGAATCCTACTAGACTAGCATAATCCTTAAATATAGCAAGTCTCGAATCATTATATATATGCTTAGGTGAATGTCTAAATGCAACAAGTATTCACATAAAAATGGATTTATTGAAGATCTTTTTTTTTTTTTTTTTTTTGAAAAGGAATCCTTTTGAACATAAGTCCAAGTGGCCGTTTGAGTTTTACATGGTGCTCTCATAATTAAACGTAGTTCATGACCTACGTTTAATTAGGGTCCTACCATGTAAAGCTCAAACTAGTCCGCTTAACCTTATGCTCGACTCGACTATAAAAATTCATTTTGAAAAGTGGCTATAGTTTTGGAATTCCCTGAGGAACCCCAATGTTCTCTATAACCTTAGTCTCTGATACCATTTTCTGTAACACCCCAACCAAGGCGGAACGATGAGATGTACAGAAAGTCGAGTATTCAAAACAAAGGATAATAGATAACATTCACCATAGCTTTATTTGATAAAATAATTTTACAATGCACAAGCATGTGAACCAATTCCCAAGTACAATACGTCTACCATACTTGGATATTGAGTCCACAAAACAAATAACAAATACATGAGATGATATACTACAATGATCAAGGCGGATTCCATTGCCCATCACAAGGTTTGATCTTTGACTCCCAAGTGCAATGCAAATAATCATGATGCATATAATTCCTCAAAGCTTACGCTAATTCCTGAAAAGCATGAAGAAAAAGTGTCAACTACGAAAACTTAGTTAGTGAGTGCATAGGTTTTTAAGTAATTCTCGTTACCTAACCATTTTAAACACTTCGAAAACATGTTATTAGATATCAACATACCCAAACCGTATGATCGGCGAAAATTTCCATATCAAACCATCAAGTTTTCAAAATACCGTAACGTCATTTCAAAGAGTTGAGAATCCATGGTAAATTATAAAGCTCTCATTTGTCAAATTTATCGTGAGAAGGCCTCCCCTTTCGGAGTTAATAGTAGTGTACTGAAGTGATACAGTTTGACAGAACTCAAGCTCATCATATAACTTATAACACATTGAACATACAATATATCCCATTTCATAATCATTCTTTCAAGAATCATTCATATATATAAAGCAATTTTATTTATCATGCTTTTCACCCCGAAAGTAAAACACATAAAGAGTTTGAAAGGGGGCTATGACTCACCTTGATATGCCGAGCATTATATACACTTATCCAAAATGGGTACTTCCCATCTATCGCTTCCTTGATCATGTATTCCTTATGGTCCTCAATCACCTTTCAATGCCAAGACTATCCCTACGATAGGACTAATATACGTAAGTTCCTATCTTAAGCCGTCACTTAGAATGCCATTTTCATTATGTTGTTATAAATTTTGTGTAAAGTGAAGAATTTGAGCTTATGTGTGTGTTAGTGTGTGTAACAATGGCGGTTTGAAGAGAGAGAGTTTAGAGAGAGAAAGTGTGTTTGGCAGGGAAGATTAGTTTGCATAAATGGGGTGAAAAGTTACAAAGTTCTTAATGGAGGGGGTTTATATACATATGAGCCATTTACACTATGCCTCCTTCCATATTAACAAGTTTACATTATAAGTACAAATTAACATAAAGGTACACAAATCAACTACTACATCTATATTTCTAACAATCTCCCCCTTAGTAGTGATTTGTGAAAAATATCCATTCTTTGTCATTCTTCAAGCTCTTGTATTCGGTCTATCTTTGTTTGGATGCGAGAACCAATTATCTCCTTCAGGTATGTCATCAGGAACAATCATGTTAGCTTCATAGTTTCTTGGTGGAATGTTTTGTGGACCTGGAAAATGACTTGGCTAGTACTTGATCCAACAACCTCCTCTTCGACGTACGACGTACTTAGACTTCTGAACATTCTTTGCCTCTCTCATCATTCTGATACTGTCTCTGTACTCGAGTCTTTGATTGATCTTGGAGATTACTTTATCAAATACTTCCTTTTTCTTTTCATCTTGATCATCTTCTTTCAAGCACAACAAAACATTCTTACAAAATTCTAATGTTCCATCTGAATAAGAAGCAAGTTCATCCATACGAATGAAAATCTTCTTCTTTCTGCTATTCAAAAAGACAACACCGAAGGATGGTTCTTCTATGACATGACCAATACTGAGCTGTTCGATGTTTCCGGTGTAAAGACTTTGATCTGGATATGGTACATTAATCTTTCACTTAACAACTTCAAAACCAATTTGAAAGTCTTCCAATGAAGCGTATTGAATGCAGCTTGACATGTATCTTTTAACAGCTTCAAAGGCAATAACATCTTCTTTGTATCTTTGCATTGCATTCAAGAAATGGTTGTAGAGAAAGATAATGTCATCAACTGGCAGCAGCTTGAACTGAGCTTCTGTGAATCTGTACATCTTATTGTTAACTCTTTTCACATGAAAGCAAGGTACAGAGATAGAAACCCTTTTAACCAAGATTACTCTGACAAGCACCAAAATCTTGTGGTTTCTTTGTTCTTTGAGAAGCTTTGGATTGTATTGCTTAGTGAGTTTAAGAAGCTCTTTGTATTCTTCAATTTGCCTTGCTTCCTTAAACTTGTACATCGAATCCAATTCTGGTCTCTTTGTTTTGGTCACTTTGGTAGCTCCACAAAAGATCGGATAAGCTCTTTCTTCCAGAAATCTAGACTTCTTAGCTGCCTCCTTTGGCTTAACACCCAGAGCAACCATTCTTTCTTTATCCCTCAAGAAGTATCCCCGATTAATAAACCTCTTTTGTTCTTCAGTCAATTCTGTTGGAAAGTAATCAGGAAGAACTTCCTCGGATATGATTGCTTCTTTCAACACTTATTTATATGTTGACTTCTTGAAATTCTGAGATGCAGCTTCAGGAGTCTTTCTCAAATCATCAAAACTATTGAAGTCTTCAAAAGTGTAATGTTGTGGAGTTGTGCCAGCAGGAACAGAAGATTCTCCAACTTCAATTCTGCTTGAAGAACCGGTTTTAAAGTAGTCAAGATCTGGAAATTCTTCAAACAATGGTTCTTCATCAGCTTCTACATTCGCTGGAGTCTCAACTATTTCTGGCTCATCCAAGATTACATTATCTTTTCTTGCCTCATCTTCTGCTTTGCCTTCAGCATATTCCATCACTTCATTTTCAATCACAAACCCTTCTTCTTCATCACTATCAGCTCCAAACACTTCATAAAATTTCCTTTTTATTTCAGCAATTCTTTCAATCTCCTCTGGATCATCTTCATTGTTTCTTTCATTCAATCTTTCAGTGAATTCTTTAACTATTTGATCAACTTCTCTTTGAGTTTCATCTTGGTTTCCACCCTCAGTTCTATCTTCCATTACTACATCCTCAACATTCACATCAACTCTTGCCGAAGAATTAGCAATATTAGTTTGACCTTCTCCTTGGTTCTCCCCCTCGGGGTGATCATCAGAATCAGGATCATCCCATCGAGAAGCAACCGAGGCCGGTCGGCAAGATTCTAACGCTGACAATCGTAATTCAAATGCAGCAAGTTTAGCATCGTATACAGCTTTCTGAGATTGAAGTTGATCTTGTAAATCTTTAACTCTTCTTTCATTAGCAACTTCTCTTTGAGTTTCATCTTGGTTTCCACCCTCAGTTCTATCTTCCATTACTACATCCTCAACATTCACATCAACTCTTGCCGAAGAATTAGCAATATTAGTTTGACCTTCTCCTTGGTTCTCCCCCTCGGGGTGATCATCAGAATCAGGATCATCCCATCGAGAAGCAACCGAGGCCGGTCGGCAAGATTCTAACGCTGACAATCGTAATTCAAATGCAGCAAGTTTAGCATCGTATACAGCTTTCTGAGATTGAAGTTGATCTTGTAAATCTTTAACTCTTCTTTCATTAGCAACTTCTCTTTCTCTCACCTCAAGAGCATTCAAAACCCCCTTCTCAGTCATAGTCAACAAATCTCCTTCAGAACGTAGAATGCCAAGTAAAACTTCACATGCTTGATCTTTGGTTGGAAGATTTGTTGTGGTTGATGATGTTTGAATAGGTGTTGGTGTTCTTTGTGTTTGGGTAGGAGGTGGAGTAGCCAACCCGGGGGATGTTTGCACATTTGTGGTGTGACCTAAATTCAGCGAAGCTGATTCAGGATTTCCTGCGGATCCTCGGGTTATACCCTCACCAGCAGTTCCAGATTCATAGGCTTTGCAACCCGAATCAAGTTGTGTCCTAGACTGTGATAAATCACTGTATGGGACTTGTTGTTGTTGGGCAACACCTCTCACAACACCGGGGTCACTGAGAATGCCTGTTAATACAGTCTCAGGTTGATCCTGAGGAACAGCAGTGTCACTACGGCGTTCATACTGTCCCCCAGTCTCGGTTTGAGAACTGTTACCTGCGGCTAAAGCTGGCGTGATATTAGCTAAGGCAGGATTTCCAAGCTGTCCTTGAGGGTCACACAAAGTGGGTCCCCTTCCGCTTGTTCCGGCATCAGTACTCAACTGAGCTTGTGAATCCGTGTACCTAGGAGATCTAGACTCATGTGTACGAAATGAAGGCGAGAGGTGGGGCTGATCCTCTCTTATTTCAACACTCTCATCCTCCAAATGAGGAGAGTGTGGTGAACGTGGTTGTTCCCCGTGCGTTTGTGAGACTAACTCCTGTTGTGAGGAGTCAGAATGGCGAGGAGAGTTCGGTGCAAGCGAGAATGGGGAGTTCTCGACTTCTACCCTAGGGTTGACATCCTGGCTAGACACATTGGTTTCAACTATCGGAGGGCCAACGTTTTCTTTATGCCCTTGTCCTAACCCGGACCTCTCAACCTCTCTGGTATTTTCAACTTCGCCCTCATTCCCTCCTTGTTCCTCCTGCACATCTGCATCTCCTGTGCTAACATTCTCAGATTGCAATTCAGATACAACTTTATCAACAATTCGTGTTGCTTGCTCAACATCCAACTCTGCTGAGGCACCAATATGTTCAGATCTAGCAGACTTATGCTTTCTTTTGGACTTCTTCTTTGATTTCTTTGGTGACCTTTGAGCAATCATTTTTATTCGTCTACCAGGTATTACCGGTGGTTCATTTGGTAGTGCTGAAGCAAGCGGTGTAGGATTAAGTACGGGTGATAAACGAGGTGGTGTCAGTGTTGGTGGATTTGGTGAAACAACGGATGGTATTGGTGTAGATTGAGAAGGTGAAGATTGTGAAAATTGAGCGGTTGGTGGAGATTGTGTTGATTGAATATTCGGTGGAGATTGTGTTGATTGAATATTCGGTGAAGATTGTGAAGTAGGTGAAGTAATCGGTTCAGGTGTTACAACATCTTGGTCAAATACTACTCTTTTTGACTTTCTTTTCCTCTG
This sequence comes from Erigeron breviscapus, assembly GCA_034093135.1. NCBI lineage: Eukaryota > Viridiplantae > Streptophyta > Magnoliopsida > Asterales > Asteraceae > Erigeron > Erigeron breviscapus. The sequence goes on along the minus strand of CM067170.1, from coordinate 37,675,060 downwards.
CTCAGAAGTCCCTTCATCACTAACCCCTCTTTTTCTTTTTATAATCCTAGGACCCTCACTTGGCGACCTATGCACAGCTTGGGTAGGAGTCTGTCGGCTTTCAGACCCCATTGCTGAGACTAACCACTCGAGATAAGCCCTAAGGTGAGGACTCTGAGCAGGAACCAGATTAATCAGGAATGGTGGAATTGGAAAAGGTCTTGCAGTTTCACTTCCTGTGCCTCTCAAGTTGGATTTATACATTGCAATTACACACTTGAAGCTGTCTTCCAATTTTTGAATTTCTTCTGCATTATCAAGAACGTCTTCGATAATCAGTGTGAAGAATCTGATAAAGGGAATATATTTTCTTTCTTGTGCATTCTTTCCCTTGACAACTTGAATCATCTTATCCCATATAATCTTTGCAAAGTCACACTGCACATTGTGAGTGACTGCATAGTAAATTGATAATGAATGCTTCGTCATGAGATCAATTCCTTTCTGTGATGGCATCAAACAAGTGCTTAGAACATTGTACATCGTATGCCAGAGAGTTGCTACATTCATTCTTCTAAAATCTCTCATCTTTGCCAACTTTCCTTCATAACCCAATGAATGAACTCCAGCCAACATTTCTTCAACTGATGGTAGTTCTTCGTATTCTTCATGTTCAGGAAATCCAATGATAGTTCTGAACTCATCCAGAGTGAATTTACAATTGAAAATTTCATCTTCTGACTGTAGAGAAAATTTGAAGTAGTCTGCTGTCTTATGTCTTTTACTTCCTTTTACATATGCAATTGATTCCCACAACTCAAATACATACTTTTCGGGAACAATTGCACCTCCAGTCAAAGCATTATTCAACGGATGATGGCTCAGAATCTCCGTTATGATTGGGAATTTGCAAGCAAATGGGATATGTAGTGCTTGATTGGCTTGCATTTTCATTGAATCTCCTTCTTTGAACATAGCCATCTTGGTAATTTATTATTTTTCTGTTAAGACAAACTGACCAAAGTTTTGACCAGAAAATACATTTTAAACACAGAAAAATAACAACACATACCAACATTTAAGAAACACATTTATTACACATAGACAATGTTTTGCATATATATTAAAAATGAGAAAACAAAGTAGTACACAAAGGCGTTCGATACCTTGCATCTCACTCAAATATATATACAAAACATGACAATATATAGGATCACATAAGTATTAAAAGATAAGAAAAACAAGGTAGTACACAAAGGCGTTCGATACCTTGCCTCTCACCCCAAACACTTATGAAATACTATATATACAAACACAATACACATATACATTTATACATTTTAAAACACAACACAAATAATAATAAAAGAAACATAGAATAAAAATAATGGAAATAAAAAAAAAATTTTAAAATTCTATTTGTACTGTTTGCCGAGCAAAAACCTCGGCAAATAGCACATTTGAAAATTTTGCCCAGAAATTGACAAGGACCAAAAAATTGGTTTTGGCAAAATTTTAATGATTTGTATTGTTTGCCGAGCAAAGATCTCGGCAAACACGAGAAAATCTCAAGTCTGGCACCAAGTCATCGAATTATGAGAGATGAACCTCGTAAATGCCGAGCTCAAAGCTCTGCAAATGAGCAGTTCAGATTCACTTCTTTTAAATGTATGAAATTTCCTTTTATTGATCAACAATAATGTTGTCAATTTGATAAAGAAAAATTTCAATGAAAATTTCAATTTTGTACTGTTTGCCGAGCAAAATGCTCTGCAAACAGTTGGTTTAAAAAAAAACTTGGTGAAATTTTTTCACTTCGTACTGTTTGTCGAGCAAAATGCTCTGCAAACAGTTGATTTGAAAACTTGGTGAAAAGTTTACATGCATTTGCCGAGCTCAAAGCTCTGCAAATGCATGGTTCAAGTCTTGACAAATTTGAAAATCCAATTTGTACTGTTTGCCGAGCAAAATGCTCTGCAAACAGTTGTTTTCAAGTCTTTAAAGAAAATGAAAATTCATTTTGTGCTGTTTGCCGAGCAAAATGCTCTGCAAACAGTTGTTCTAAGAGTTGGAAAAAGTTTTGAATAAAATGCACTGTTTGCCGAACAAACTGCTCTGCAAACAGTTGGTTTTAAGACTTGAAGAAATTTTGGAATTCAAAAAGGCCTGTTTGCCGAGCTCAAAGCTCTGCAAACAGTTTATTTTAAAACTTGGATTCATTTTGAAAACCAAAAGCCTTGAATGCCGAGCAAAATGCTCTGCATCAAGTTGTTTTAAAGACTTGGTGAAAAATTTATCTGGTTTGATAAAGACAAGTATTTGCCGAGCAAAATGCTCTGCAAATGACACTTTTGATCCAAAAATTTGTTTAAGTAATGTATGAACATGTTAACCAGAAATTATGAAGATTTGAAGAACATCAAGAACAAACAACACATTTGCCGAGCAAAATGCTCTGCAAATGGTACTTTTCATCAAAAAACTCATATTGTTACCCAGCCCTTTATCATTCAAATCCAAAGAAGTTTAAACCCATGCAGATTAAGACATAAAATTCACAAAAACAACAAGTATGAACCCTAATCATGCATCTAACATCATCAAAATACAGATCAAAACATCAAATCGAGCAAAACGATCAAGGCAGTTCATTTAGGCATTTTATCAAACAGTTGGTGATCAAGAAATATTACCTTTAGACTAATGATTGAAGCGAAGGAAAAAGAAGATACTTAGCACAAGTATGATCACAAGTATGAACCCACTTCAAATATTCCACAAATGATGATAACGATTGATTGATTGATGTAAAAAGTGATCGGTTTTGAGAGAAAAGGATAAAGAAAGAAATGGTTTGAATTTGAAAAGAAGTGATTTGGACCGCCCATTTTTCTTTTAAAACACGAATCCGGGTCGCGGGTCTGGGTTTGACCCGCGTGCCAACCCAGATCTCGAAATGGTTTTGGGCTTAGCAATTCAGTTGGGCTCATTTGGTTTTGGGCTTTAAACAAATCAAACAAATGAAATAAAACAAATGTAAAAAAAAACTTTCAGAAAAAAAATTTAAAAACAGATTTAGAAAATAAAAATTTAAAGAAAAATCTTTTTATCATTTTTTAAAATTTTATAATTTTGTATTTGGTTTTTCAAATTTAAAACAATTTTATAATTTTGTATTTGGTTTTTCAAATTTAAAAACAAACATATTTACAAACTTAAAAAATATACTAGAAAATCACACAAAAATTTACATGCATTTGCACACTCCCCCTCAAATAAAGCATATATGACAACACTATATTTACAAACTCCCCCTAAAATCATGCATTCTACCCTTTTTCTCCCCCTCAAACATTGCATGTAATAACAAGTAAAACACATCAATGTTTGAAACAAAAAATGAACATAGAATACATGGCATGAAAGCATTTAAGTTTGTAAATTAAGCATTCCCAACTTGGTTTTTAGAAAATTAAACCTGTTTTCATCCAAAGGTTTGGTGAAATGGTCAGCAAGTTGGTAGTCTGTTGGGATAAAATAGAGTTCGATGTTACCTTTCTCGACATGATCTTTAAGAAAATGGTACCGAACATCTATATGCTTGGTCTTTGTGTGCTGCACCGGGTTACAAGAAATAGCAATTGCACTCTTTGAGTCATAGTAAATGGGGATTCTGTTGAATTGAAATCCATAATCAGTCAACTGCGTCTTCATCCAAAGAACTTGTGAACAACAGCTTGCTGCAGCAACATATTCAGCTTCTGCAGTAGATGTGGATACACAATTCTGTTTCTTTGAAGACCAACTGACCAATCTATCCCCTAGAAACTGTACACTCCCAGAAGTACTCTTTCGATCAAGCTTACAACCTGCATGGTCAGCATCCGAATATGCAATCAACTGAAACCCAGTATCCCTTGGATACCAGAGACCAAGGTTCACTGTGCCTTTCAGGTATCAGAAGATCCGTTTAACGGCCTGGAAATGACTTTCCTTGGGATTGGCCTGGTACCTGGCACACATGCATGTGGCGAACATAATATCCGGGCGACTTGCAGTCAAGTACATGAGTGATCCTATCATACTGCGATATTTCTTTTGATCAAAAGTTTTTCCATTTAAATCAGCATTGATCTTTGTTCGAGCTTCCATGGGTGTACCAATTGTTTGACAATCCATCATATCAAACTTTTTCAACATTTCAAGAATGTACTTAGATTGACAGATAAAAGTACCATTAGACAACTGTTTTACTTGAAGTCCAAGGAAAAAGTTTAATTCACCCATCATGCTCATTTCAAATTTCTTGATCATTAAGGCTGAAAAATTCTTGCAGTATTTAGGGTTAGTTGACCCGAAAATTATGTCGTCAACATAAATCTGGATTAGAATGATGTCACTCCCTTGTCATTTTATAAACAAAGTAGTATCAATCGAACCTTTGTTAAAACCAGATTTCACAAGATAAGAGGATAGAGCATCATACCATGCACGAGGGGCTTGTTTCAGACCATATAACGCCTTATCTAACCTGTAAACATAGTCCGGATGTGTAGAATTCACAAAACCTTCTGGTTGTTCTACGTACACTTCTTCTTTGAGAATCCCATTCAAGAAGGCAGTTTTAACATCCATTTGGTAGACTGTGAAGTTCTTGTAGGCAGCATAGGCAAGAAACATCCGAATAGCCTCAATTCGTGCAACTGGTGCGAATGTCTCATCGTAGTCAATTCCATCTTGTTGGCAGTATCCCTTCCCAACCAATCGTGCTTTATTACGTACAACAACTCTAGTTTCATCCTTTTTGTTCTTGAAGATCCATTTGGTTTTAATTGGCTCCTTATTCTTGTAAGGATTGGGAACCAATTTCCACACCTCAAGATGTTCGAACTGGTTAAGTTCTTCTTGCATTGCTTTCACCCAATCTGGACAACTTAGAGCTTCATTCACTGTCTTTGGTTCAACAATACTCAGAAAATTCACAAACAGACATTCATTCGCGGATGCGGATCTTGTCTGAACTCCAGTTGTTGGGTTACCAATGACTTGAGAAATTGGATGAGCTCTTGTCCATTTGGTTGTATGAGGAATTGGATCACCAGATTCTTCAGATTCAATAAAATCAGGAGAATGTTGTTTTGTTAATTGTTCAAACGAAGTAGCAATTGGTTCAACAAAGTCGTCATGATCATAAACTTCAGGATTGGTTGAAAGATTTGTCACTTGAGAGAAATTATGAGGTTGAGTATGCAACTCTGAAATATCGGTAGGTGGAGGAGAATCAGATGATGAATTAACATCTGATGATTGTGATGGTGAAGACTCATTTGGATCCATCTCTTTTGAATTTGAACTGGATGGTTCATTTTCATTTACTTTAGATTCAGGAACTTTCTTCGGCACTTGGAAAAATTCTTCAAACAAGATATCCAAATCTTGTGTTGTTGGAGTAGAGAATGATGATTTGACATTTGAAGCAGTCTTTGTTGAGGAAGATTGTGGACTTTGAAGTTCGGGTCTTGAACTGTGTTGTTCAAGAACCATTCCCGAGAGTTCATCAAATCTAACATTCATACTCTCTTCGATTCTCTTGGTTCTTCGGTTATATACTCGATAAGCAATGGATTCTCTTGAATAACCGATGAAATATGCCTCATCGCCTTTTGGTTCAAATTTGCCCAGATTATCTCGATCATTGAGAACATAACATACACACCCAAAAATGTGCAAGAAGTTCACATTGGGCTTTCGTTTGTTTATCATCTCATAAGGAGTTTTATCAAACCTCTTGTTAATGATTGATCTATTTTGAGTGAAACAAGCATTAGCAACAGCTTCAGCCCATAGATTCGGAGGCAACTTAGAATAAGCAAGCATTGTTCTAGCTGCTTCAACAAGAGTTCGATTTCGACGTTCAACTACTCCATTCTGTTGAGGTGTCCTGACAGCGGAAAATTGATGAGTAATACCCATGGACTTGAAGAAAGAATCAATTGTTGAATTCTTGAATTCAGTGCCATTGTCTGAGCGAACAATTCTAACTGATGATTTAAGATTTACTTGGGTCTTCTTTATGAAATCAATAATTGCATTTGGAGTATCACTCTTTGCATGAAGAAAGAATACCCAAGTGTAACGAGAATAATCATCGACAATCACAAGAATGTATCGCTTGCTATGGATACTTTGAACTTTCATTGGGCCACACAAATCCATATGTATAAGGTGCAAAGGACCTTCAGTACTCAAATACTTCTTTGGTTTGTGTGAAGCTTTCTTCATCTTACCAATTGCACAAGCTGGACAAACATGTTCACTTTCATGCTTGTAATCCGGAAGTCCTTCAACAAGTTGTTTATCCATGAGAGCATTGATTGTTTGAAAATTAAGATGAGAAAGACGGCGATGCCATAACCAAGAATTTTGTGCATTTGCTTTAGAAAGAAGACAAATCTCTGAAGAGTTAGATGGAATGTTGTTGAGATCAATAGTGAACAAATTATTGTCTCTTGTTCCAGTAAGAATATCCACACCATCTTCAGTCTGCACTTTGCATTCATATCTCCTGAATAATACTTGATGATCATTGTCACAAAATTGTCCAACACTAAAAAGATTGTGTCCTAGGCCTTCAACATAAGAAAATCTCTTGATAGTGACACCATTTTTAACAATGTCTCCATAACCGAGAATAGGAGCGATATGATCATTTCCGAATCTGACGGTTCCCATGAACTTCTTGACAAAATTTGTAATAATGGACTTGTTTCCAGTCATATGACGAGAACATCCCGAGTCAACATACCATACACAAATGAGAAATTCCTGCAAGGACAAGGAATATGATTTAGGTACCCGTGTAGATTGGGTCCTTGCAGGTTAGAGGGATAACATGCAAGTATACATAAAAATAAACATCAAGCAAAATAACACACAAACAAAGTTTTTATTCAAATCACAAACAAAACACACATAATCATTCAAAGCACAGATACGAATTACAAACAATGAAAATTCAAGGTTTATACACAAGTTTTGGTACAAGCAGGACTATTCCTAGATATATTGGCACTATTTTGAGAATTTGATCTACGGACAATCCACACTTGTTTCACATTTGTTGTATTCCCATCAAGCTTGACTTTACTAGAAGCATGCAAAAATCTATCCTTAGGAATCCATCTACTGCTACTAGTTAAGCACAAGTCACCTGAAACACGAACAGTCTTCTTGTTAGCAAACAATTTGTTATTTTCGGACTTAACAGGTTTCTTCTTGATGGTTTCTGTGGTCTTGTTTACTTTCTTTATATTATTAGGTGACAACCAACCATATTGATCTTTGTACTTAGTCATTCCAGAAACAGTATCTCTAACCCTTTGTAAAGTAGAATACCTAGGAAAACTAGAATACCTAAGCTGCTGAGGTTGTTTGTTACCTAATGAGAAAGTTTCATTCTTAACAATCTTTGGACACTTCTTTGGTTTGTGTGAAGCTTTCTTCATCTTACCAATTGCACAAGCTGGACAAACATGTTCACTTTCATACTTGTAATCCGGAAGTCCTTCAACAAGTTGTTTATCCATGAGAGCATTGATTGTTTGAAAATTAAGATGAGAAAGACGGCGATGCCATAACCAAGAATTTTGTGCATTTGCTTTAGAAAGAAGACAAATCTCTGAAGAGTTAGATGGAATGTTGTTGAGATCAATAGTGAACAAATTATTGTCTCTTGTTCCAGTAAGAATATCCACACCATCTTCAGTCTGCACTTTGCATTCATATCTCCTGAATAATACTTGATGATCATTGTCACAAAATTGTCCAACACTAAAAAGATTGTGTCCTAGGCCTTCAACATAAGAAAATCTCTTGATAGTGACACCATTTTTAACAATGTCTCCATAACCGAGAATAGGAGCGATATGATCATTTCCGAATCTGACGGTTCCCATGAACTTCTTGACAAAATTTGTAATAATGGACTTGTTTCCAGTCATATGACGAGAACATCCCGAGTCAACATACCATACACAAATGAGAAATTCCTGCAAGGACAAGGAATATGATTTAGGTACCCGTGTAGATTGGGTCCTTGCAGGTTAGAGGGATAACATGCAAGTATACATAAAAATAAACATCAAGCAAAATAACACACAAACAAAACACACATAATCATTCAAAGCACAGATACGAATTACAAACAATGAAAATTCAAGGTTTATACACAAGTTTTGGTACAAGCAGGACTATTCCTAGATATATTGGCACTATTTTGAGAATTTGATCTACGGACAATCCACACTTGTTTCACATTTGTTGTATTCCCATCAAGCTTGACTTTACTAGAAGCATGCAAAAATCTATCCTTAGGAATCCATCTACTGCTACTAGTTAAGCACAAGTCACCTGAAACACGAACAGTCTTCTTGTTAGCAAACAATTTGTTATTTTCGGACTTAACAGGTTTCTTCTTGATGGTTTCTGTGGTCTTGTTTACTTTCTTTATATTATTAGGTGACAACCAACCATATTGATCTTTGTACTTAGTCATTCCAGAAACAGTATCTCTAACCCTTTGTAAAGTAGAATACCTAGGAAAACTAGAATACCTAAGCTGCTGAGGTTGTTTGTTACCTAATGAGAAAGTTTCATTCTTAACAATCTTTGGACCACTTCTTGTTTTGACTTCTTTTTGGGACTGAGGTTCAGATTTAACCTTGTATTTCCTAGAAGTCTTTGAATTGTTAGAAACTTTGGGTTCTTTGTTTACTTTCTTTATATTATTAGGTGACAACCAACCATATTGATCTTTGTACTTAGTCATTCCAGAAACAGTATCTCTAACCCTTTGTAAAGTAGAATACCTAGGAAAACTAGAATACCTAAGCTGCTGAGGTTGTTTGTTACCTAATGAGAAAGTTTCATTCTTAACAATCTTTGGACCACTTCTTGTTTTGACTTCTTTTTGGGACTGAGGTTCAGATTTAACCTTGTATTTCCTAGAAGTCTTTGAATTCTTAGATACTTTGGTTTCTTTGTTTGGTTTTGATTTCGAATCTGTCTTAGGTGATTGATTGAACTTTGGTTTTGAAACATTCTTTGGTGATGGGTTGGTCTTTGGTCTTTGAAATTTATCGAATGGGGAAGGTTGTGAAGAGTGTGACTTTGGAAACTTCTTTAGAAAAAATTCATGTTTTTCCACTTTTTGAACAAAATGTTTTTCAATTCAGGTTCAAAATCATGATTTCCTTCATCATTTTCTTTTTCATCATTTTCTTTTTCATCATTTTCTTTTTCATCATTTTCTTTTTCATCATTTTCTTTTTCATCATTTTCCTTTTCCAAATATGTTGATAAATCATCCGTTTCCAATTTCACACTTGCTTCACTTTTCTTAATTTGACAAGGACTTCTCTTGAGTGGAATTGATGCTTTTTCTTTTTCTTTAAAAAATTGAAGTGCTATTTTCTGAAATTGGAATTCAACTTTTAGATCATTAAGTTCCTTTAGCACATTTAACCTCTGTTCTTTTTCTTTTTCTTTAAAAAATTGAAGTGCTATTTTCTGAAATTGGAATTCAACTTTTAGATCATTAAGTTCCTTTAGCACATTTAACCTCTGTTCTTTTTCTTTTTCAAACTTTGTTTGAAAGCATCAATTTCATTCAAGTATGATTGAGTTCCCTCAGAAAATTTGGTAAAAGACTTAGTTTCATAAGCAATCGGGAAGAAATAATCATCAACATCTTGAACATCATAAACATCATCTAGATCACCCTCAGTTTGAACAGAAACATGCACAACTTGACTCTCAGTTTGCACAGATGCATTCACGATTTCACAAATAGAACAGCCAGTCTGAGTTGATGCTTTCACAACTTCACAAATTGAACAACCAGGTTGTTCACATACTTTGGAGTCAAATTTGGGTTGATCAATGACATAGTGATTTTGAGTCTTCAGATTATCTATTAAAGATTGCTTTTCATCAAGAGACTTTTGCAGATCCTCTATTACCTTTTCCAAAACTTTTGTGGAACATAAGGTCTCAAGTTTTCAGCTTTTGGAATTGGAATAGTTTTTTCAAAAGGTTTTTCTTTAAAACACTCAAGAATTTCAGGAATTATTGCCTCATGATTTTCTTTTTCATCATTTTCTTTTTCAATTTTCTTGATTTCATCTTTAAGCTCATCATTTTCTTTATCAAGTTTTTGTTTAAGAGAATCTTTTATACAACACTCATATTTTAGGTCAGAAATTCTGTTTTCAAATTCCGTCAATCAGGGATAGATTCTTTCATTTTCACTTTTAAAGACTCAATGTCCTCAGCCAATGCATTTGCTCGAAACATCTCATTGGTCTTTTCGACTTGAAGTTGTCTGACGGTCTTGCTCAGTTCAAGAACTTTGGTTTTGAAACATTCTTTGGTGATGGGTTGGTCTTTGGTCTTTGAAATTTATCGAATGGGGAAGGTTGTGAAGAGTGTGACTTTGGAAACTTCTTTAGAAAAAATTCATGTTTTTCCACTTTTTGAACAAAATGTTTTTCAAAATCTGGAGCAAAATCATAATTTCCTTCCAAATATGTTGATAAATCATCCGTTTCCAATTTCACACTTGCTTCACTTATCTTAATTGGACAAGGACTTCTCTTGAGTGGAATTGATGCTTTTTCTTTTTCATCTTTCTCATCATTTTCTTTATCAAGTTTTTGTTTAAGAGAATCTTTTATACAACACTCATATTTTAGGTCAGAAATTCTGTTTTCAAATTCCGTCAATCAGGGATAGATTCTTTCATTTTCACTTTTAAAGACTCAATGTCCTCAGCCAATGCATTTGCTCGAAACATCTCATTGGTCTTTTCGACTTGAAGTTGTCTGACGGTCTTGCTCAGTTCAAGAACTTTGGTTTCAAGTTCTTGTTTTTCAAGATGCAGTTTGGAGTTCGGAGTAAACATGACTGCAGCTTTTTCAGATTTCAAATTGTCAAAATCCTTTTGAAGTAAATCAAATTTTTCTTTAGAATTTTGAAATTCGATTTCTTTGATTTCCAAAACTTCTGTTAATTTAGAAATCTGTTTTTCTCAACCCTCTCCCATATTTCATTGTTTCAGCACATTTATTCATATAATAATCTAAATCTGACTTAGTGAAAGTGATTACCTCATCCTCGACCTCAGAAGAACTTTCATCAGCTTCCTCCAACTCCTTTGACTTCTTGATCTTCGTCATAAAGCACACGTTTGCTGCAAGTTCGTCAGTCTCCTCATCAGAAAGATGTAACCATTTGTCATCCTCAGCGAGAAGAGCAATTCCACTTTCCTCTTGTCTTGCCAGCAAAAGTTTGTACTTATAGTACTCGGAGTTCTTTTGTCGAGGTTTAGTGCAGTTGATGGCAAAATGTCCAGTAAGACCACAGTTGTAGCATTTCTTGTCATCATTCCTTTTCTCCATGACCTTCTTCTCAAACTTCTTCTGATTATCAAATTTCTTCTCACCACCAACATATTCCTTCTTGGCTTCAAACTTAGGAGCATTTGCATTCTTTGCATACGAAGAAACTGAGGAAGTCCTAAGCTGATTGTTGGTTGGTTTCTTCTTGAAGAATTTCTTCTTGAAAGCCTTCGTGAAATAAGCGAGTTCTTTATACATCTCTTTTTGTCTTTCATCCAAATCAGAATCACTCATTTCACTTGAATCAGAATCTGTTTCAACAAAGCTCTGTTTTGAAACTCTTGAAGTCTTCTTCTCAGCTACCAAGGCCAATGGATCTGAATGAGTACTTTCTTCTTTCTTCTTTTGGATCCTCTGAACATCCTCAACATTTAGCTTCAACTTTTCATACAGGGTGTGAATGGTAAGTTTTCCAAAATCTGATTGTTGGTTGAGTTGGGTTCCATACACTTGCCATTCCTCTTCCAGATTTTTTATGAATTTGATATTCAGTTCCATATTTGTTCTTTTGACATCATTCTTTCTAAGCTCATTGATGACATTACAGAATCTGATGTATACTTCATTCAATGGTTCACCCTTCTGTTGCTTGAAAGTTTCATACATGTTCAGAACAGTCGACAATCTTATGGTGTTTGACACATCAGATCCTTCCATCTGCTTCTCCACTTCATCCCAGATGTCTTTTCCTGTTTCATAGGAGTCCACATTGCAGTAAATGTCATCAGGAAGTGCTTGGTAAAGATAAACAATTGACATTTGATCAGTTTCAACTCTATTTTTCTGATCTATATTCCAACTCTCTTCAGGTAAAGCTTCTCCATTAACACGGTTCTTTGGAATTTCAGGACCATCTTTGTATGATTTCCTCAGAAGTTTTCCATTCTTCTGTCTGTCTATCCAGTTCAGAAACCTTTTCTTCCATTGAGGATAAGAACCTCTAAACAAGACAGGAGGTCTTCCTTCAGAACCAAGTGCTAAAGCTTCCCTTGAAGCCATTTCAAAAGAAATTCCAAAAATGATTGAAAATTTTCTATTTTAACTAGATGCAGAGCTTAGACCTCTGCAAATAGAACAAGTAGAAATTTTAAAATTTTGATTTTCTTCCCACTTGAAGAATATTGATGAAAAATGGTTTTGAATTGATTTTCTTGAAATAACTAGATGCAGAGCTTAGACCTCTGCAAATAGAACAAGTAGAAATTTTAAAATTTTGATTTTCTTCCCACTTGAAGAATATTGATGAAAAATGGTTTTGAATTGATTTTCTTGAAAAATTTTGATTTGAGAATTTCAAAAACAACTAAGTGCCGAGCTTAATCCTCTGGAAATAGTGTAAGTAGCCAAGTCACAACCCAAGTACACTGATCAACAACCAATTTCAACTGAATGCCGAGCTTAAATCTCTACGAACAACACAACTAATAAAATCACTTGGTCGAAGAAACAAATTCAACTATTTGCCGAGCAAATAACTCTGCAAATAGCACAAATAGAAATTCAACTATTTGCCGAGCAAATAACTCTGTAAATAGCACAAATAGAACTTGTACTTAGTCGCACCAACCAAAAACACTTGTTTGCTGAGCTTAAACCTCTGCAAACAATACAAGTAGCACCAGTCTCAAATCAAAAATTCTCGAAACAACTATTTGCCGAGCAAAGAGCTCTGCAAATAGAACAAGTAGCCTCAACCCTTAGCCAAAAATTCTGTAAACACCTATTTGCCGAGCAAAAAGCTCTGCAAATAGAACAAGTAGCACCAATACTTAATCAAATTTTCTTGAAATAACTATTTGCCGAGCAGTGAGCTCTGCAAATAGAACAAGTAAGAGCAAGTCTTAGCCAACGATCTCTGCAAACACTAGTAATCACTAGGCGACAAAATAGACGGTTACTGGTCGTCTTCTTTGTTCAGCCAAACCCTCAAATGCAGAGCAGACTGTAAATCTTCAATTTCTCCTTCATTTTTGCGAATTAAAGCTCGTATTTTATATCAAAATGATCAGAAAAACAATGCGCACAAATCCTTGAACAAATTAGATGTTAATTTCAACTAGAATTCAAACCCACAAGAACATGCGATTTGCCGAGCTCGAGTAAAAACAACTCAATTGATGAAATTAACTTCTGTAATCGATAACGAAGGATGATATACTTATTATAAATCGATCGGTGAACAAAATTCGAACAAAAACACACTTAATTTGCAGAAATCACTCAAACAGTGATCTCGCAAATGAACCTTTCAGAATATAAGCCAAATTCTGAAATTAAGCACAAATTAAGCTTGTATTAAGCTTGTGGATCGTTCAGTAACTCTAATTGTGCTCTGATACCAAATGTAAAGTGAATAATTTGAGCTTATGTGTGTGTTAGTGTGTGTAACAATGGCGGTTTGAAGAGAGAGAGTTTAGAGAGAGAAAGTGTGTTTGGCAGGGAAGATTAGTTTGCATAAATGGGGTGAAAAGTTACAAAGTTCTTAATGGAGGGGGTTTATATACATATGAACCATTTACACTATGCCTCCTTCCATATTAACAAGTTTACATTATAAGTACAAATTAACATAAAGGTACACAAATCAACTACTACATCTATATTTCTAACATTTTGGGATCCAAGTGTATTGTTAATATTCGCATCCTCTTGGTTGTAGAGAGTGTTGGTGTAAAAGGGTCACTTTCATTATACATATAGTTATAAGTTGTTAGAATTTCGGTAACTTGCCTTCATTTGTGGTTTCGTTTGGCATCTTAGGTTATCATATGGGAATGCCATATTAAGTTATATTATCCTTATTCATCATTTGATGTGCAACCGATTTTAGCACGAATTAGCATTTGTGATATCAATTTATAGTTTGGTTAACGTAATTACTTATGTCCATTCCACTTTATTATCTTTTGTGTTACTTTGATTTCGCTTATCTTTCAAACTCACATACTCCATGATATATCTTATGATTACCCGGGTTTATGAAATTCGTTTAAGTGTTATGGGCCATTACCAAATTGGGCCTAAGTGTTATGGGCTTTTAGGTGACTTGGGCTTAATTTAGTTATTGGGCTTAACCTTATTTGGGTTATGTGCTTAATGGGTCATATTGGTTATTGGGCTGCATGGTTTATTAGGCCCAGTGGGCCTACTGATTTATGGTTCAAATGGGTTTATTATTTGGGCCGGGTTAGCCCATTATGGTCCTTAGTGTATCTTTTAGCCCATTACACAAATTATTGGTTTACTTCAGAATTTTCTGTTTTTACTTCACATTTTTGTGAAATGTTGGCTACTGTTTTGGGGTTAAACCGAATTATTTGGACCCTCCTGATTTTTATACAATAACCTATATGTGTCCACTTATTTTGTGAATTTTGGCTTAATTTATAAAGAATGTTTACTACCTCTAAATATTTTTCCAAGTGGAAGTGGTCAAAACAGTCACTGTTTTGCATACTCGAAAGTTTTATAAAAGTTCTTTGGGTTTTGATCTTAATAAAAATTCCATGATTTTATTTTAAGTTTAGGACACATTGGACTTACTTTCCACCAAGTATGGCCTCCTGGAACCTTATGTATTAGGAGATAGAAATTGTTAAAGTTGATAAATTATTCAGACAAAAGTGCAGTTTTGACCAGTTTCAGTAGGAAAATCATATCTTTAGTTTGGTTCAGTATTTTTGAGTAATTCCATTTGGAGGTTAAACTTAACTCGTTTATCTACAACTTTTATTTTGAAAGTGTTTCTTGAATATGCCCTCACATGCTCAGTTTATCCGTTTTAAGACAGAAAATTATTTCTGT
>CM067170.1:37613497-37649553 GCA_034093135.1 Erigeron breviscapus | reverse complement strand
AATGTGAAAGGGGTAAGGAGTTTTCTTGGACATGCAGGTTTTTATCGTCGATTTATTAAGGATTTCTCTAAGATTACTCGTCCTATGACCCACTTGTTGGAAAAGGACGTTCCTTTTGTTTTTGATGATGCTTGTTTGAGTGCTTTTCAGGTATTGAAGGAGAAGTTGACTGATTCTCCAAATTGGTAGCTCCAAATTGGGAATTACCTTTCGAGTTGATGTGTGATGCAAGTGACTATGCTGTGGGAGCCGTGCTAGGGCAAAGGGTTGAGAAACATTTCAAACCCATTTACTTTGCTAGTAAGACTTTGAAGCCCGCCTAGCAAAATTACACCACTACAGAAAAGGAGTTGCTTGCAGTGGTCTTTGCATTTGATAAGTTTAGATCATATCTTGTTTTGAGTAAGACCGTAGTTTTCACTGACCATTCAGCCCTTAAGTACCTGTTCTCGAAACAGGATGCTAAACCCAGGCTTATCCGTTGGATTCTGTTGTTGCAAGAATTGACATTGAGATAAAGGATAAGAAAGGGGCTGAAAATTTGGCTGCCGACCATTTGAGTCGTTTGGAAGATCCTCACCGGGAGGAACTTCGTGATGGGGAGATCAATGATCACTTCCCCGATGAGTCTTTAATGTTTATATCTAACTCTGATGAAATTCCTTGGTTTGCAGATATAGCTAATTATTTAGTTGCAGGTGAGATACCTAATGATTTCACGTCCCAGCAGAAGAAGAAGCTCATATCAGATGTTAAGTATTATTTTTGGGACCATCCATACTTGTTTCGTGTTTGTGCAGATGGTATGGTTAGGAGATGTGTTGCTGGAGCTGAGACAAGAGAGATTTTGGATGTGTGTCACTACGGGCCAACTGGGGGTCATTATGGTCCTTCAGTCACAGGTAAGAAAGTTTTTGATGCAGGTTTCTATTGGCCAACCATTTTCAAGGAGGCCCAGACTTTGGTTGAGACTTGTGACATTTGTCAGCGACAGGGGAACATCACTAAATGGGATGAGATGCCTCAACAGAGCATTCAGGTATGTGAGGTATTTGATGTCTGGGGTATAGACTTTATGGGACCATTCCCACCGTCTAATAAGTTTCAGTACATTCTTGTCACCGTTGACTACGTGTCTAAATGGGCCGAAGCCAAGGCTTTGCCCACGAATGACGCGCGTGTAGTCATTGATTTCTTGAAACAGTTGTTTTGTTGTTTTGGTTGCCCTAGAGCCTTGATTAGTGACCGTGGTACCCACTTTGCAAACCATCAATTAGCCAAAATAATGAAAAGGTACGGTGTTGTCCACTATTTTTCTACCTCATACCATCCACAGACCAGTGGTCAAGTGGAAAACACAAATAGGGCCTTAAAGAGGATTTTGGAGAAAACTGTTGGAGATAACCCCAAGGTGTGGTCAAAGAAGTTAGATGACGCCTTGTGGGCGTTTAGGACGGCTTATAAGACGCCGATTGGCACCACGCCATACCGGTTGCTCTATGGCAAAACTTGCCATCTTCCTATTGAGATAGAGTATAAGGCGTATTGGGCTTTAAGGAATTTGAATTTGGATTTGATGGAAGCACGTGAACTTAGAATGTTGCAACTTCACGAGCTTGATGAGCTTAGGTTGGGTGCTTATGAGAATTCGAGATTATATAAGGAAAGGACCAAGATTTGGCATGATAAGAGGATTCATAGGAAGGAGTTTAAGGTTGGGGCTAAAGTGTTGTTATTCTTGTCTAAATTTAAGATTAAGCAACCTAAACTAACTTCTAGATGGATTGGACCGTTTGCGATTAAGCACGTATACCCATCGGGTTATGTTGAGTTGTTTAAGCGAAATGGTGAAGGTTCGTTCATTGTCAATGGTCATCGACTTAAGCTATATTTGGAAGAAGAGCAGGTTGAGGGGATATTTGATGAGATCCCCGTGTTTGAATTGGAAACTTGAATGGTTGGTCGAGTCAAGCTAAAGACTCGTTAATAACTTAAGCGCTTCTCGGGAGGCAACCCGTGTTTATTTTATCGCATTTTACTTTTCTTTGAATTAGATAGTTTTAATCTTGTTTTAGTTAAGTAAGTGCAGGTGTGGTTTAGATTTGATGCGGTTCCGGGTATGTGTAATTTGAGTTGTCATAATGTTTTGAAGAAATATTTTCCAGCAACTTCCCACTGCGCCGCAGTGGGGGTGGGATAGGCTGACTGCGCCGCATCAAAGATCCTCTGACCACTTGTTGAAATACTCTCACTGCGCCGCAGTGGGAGTGAAGCAGCCCCACTGCGCCGCAGTGGGAGTACGGGTAGGTCAAAGAGTGACCAGACCAGGTAGTTTCACTTTATCACTTTTCACTCTTTCTTCTTTTTTTCTCTCATCTAAAAAGCAAAACTCCATTATTCCCATCAAAATCTTCCATTTTTCTTCCATCGTTTATCAATCTTCCAGATTTTCATCTTCATACATTGCATAATGGGAAGAAGTGTAAGTTTTTCTCTTTAGTTTCTTTGTATTTTCCTTTTATTTTGAATTTTCAATTTTTAGGGTTTATGCTAGCTTAAGGCTCCAATTAATTTAGGGGTTTTGATGTTTGTGGGCAATAGAAGCTAATTGGGTGATAAATCTTGCATCTTGTTCATCCATTTTTGATTTTGATTTTGAAATTAGGGTTTTGAAAAATTGGGGATTTGTTATGAACAAGTGTGGGGGATGTATATGTTGGTTATTGTAGGAGATTATTGTTTCATTATTCCCTGAATGTGCTTGTTTGAGTACCCCTTTTTGTGCCAAGTCGTGATGAACTTTACTCAACTTGCCCAGTTTTGTGCCTCACTGCGCCGCAGTGAGAAACCTTTGCCCGTTTTATCTTTTTGCCCCACTGCGCCGCAGTGTGGGTGAAGCATGCCCACTGCGCCGCAGTGAGGGTACTTCCCTGCCAAAAATTTTCGTTTGTTTATTATAGTTTCCAACTTTGCATTCTTATTACTCACGATTGGTAGTTTTTCATGTTTGTGAATGCAGGGAGTGGGAGCTACAGATAAGGCCGCAGGAAAAAAGGAAAATGGTTGAGGGGCAATCCAGTGAGGCCGTTGATGTGCCGAGTTCAAAGAAACAAGTGGAAGTGCCACTTACATTTATTGAAGAACTGAACGAGCGACATGCTTGGCTATCATTTGAGGGAATTAGGCAGCCCCAAAAGAACATATACAAGAACAAGTTGTATAAGCTGTCTAAGCATGCGGTCCTTCCCGCAAGACATTTAACTCCTTTTCAAGCTCAGGTATTTGGAGTATAGGAGGACATTCGACGGTGGTTTTCTATGAGTTTGAGAGTTAGAGGTGAGTCAAGAGGGCATGACGTGAGTTGTGATATTTGGCGGCGGGTATTTGCTAACCGTGAAGCCGCCTACCGTGAGTTATGCTTAGAGTTCTATTCGACCTTGAAACTGAAGAAGGAGTTAGGGAAAGTCAAAGATATTTTTGAGGAGATGGTAGTCTCGTTTTACTGTGGGGGACAGCAGAGGAAGCTGTCAATTGCTGAATTTGGTTACTACTGTGGGATGTATACGAGGGAGGAGTTGCAGAATGCAGAGTTTAGGGCTATTTTGAAGAAGGGGTATAGAACAGGAGCCAATTTGGGTGATGGAGAGTCTATCTTGGAGTATTACACCAGGATCACGGAGGGAGAAACATGGACATACACAAGTGGTGTGTCTAAGATTAAGAATGTACGTTTGAGGTTGCTCCACCGTATGATTGTGACTTTCCTGGTACAGCGGTCTACTCATTGGGAGAAGGCGTACCAGAATGATCTTTGGTTACTTAAGTTATTTTATGAGGGAGCTCCATCCAGGTTTGCTTTGCCTCCTCTTGTACTGCTGGACCGTATGTGTAATCATTCTGATTCGAATATGGTTTTGGGACATTTTATCACGGTCATTTATAAGAGGATGGGAGTCTTTGCTTCTGATGATTGCCAGACCTATCTCTCATTACCAGTACATCAGGAGGATTTTACGTATAAGGAGCTTTGTAGGGCAAAGATTTTGAAGAAAAAGAAAGCAAATGAGCAGGAGCAGTTGTTAGATGATGAGGGTGAGGTTGAAGGACCACCTCATGTACAGGAGGAGGATGAGGAGGCTGATGTTGAGATGGCTGATGCTCCACAGGAGCCTCCGAGGAGGACTGGACGTAACATTCCCATCCCTCGCTCGTTTGATTTAACACTTTTGGGGAACACTATTCAGAATATCTATGAGGCTCAGCAGAACAGTCAGCGAGAGTTTGATGCTTACCAGCGGAGGGTGGACCATGATTTCACCTGGGTTGGATCACAGCAGGCGCACACTAACTATAGCCTTGATGTGTAATTGAGCAGGTTTGATCCGACTTGATGGAAATACTTAGTGGAAACCAAGTGTGGGGGAGGACCCGTTGGATTCTCATTCTCACCTACATTCGTTGGCATTGATTTGTTTGATTGTGTGATCGTGTTAGTAGCTTACTATGATGTCACATGCATATGCTGGCAGTAAGTTCAGCGCAACATTTTTAATTGGCATCTTTATTGACATTGTTTCACACACAGCTCTCGCACATTCCGTTTTGGGCTAGTCTGTTTCTCCCGTCAAGCAAATTGGACTTCCTTTTTTAGGAAGAGCAATTTGTGGTGCGGGGTCGACTTACTTGTTTTGAAACGGAATGTGTCCATGATCCGGTATGTGTTCTCATTCTTTCTGTCTATTTTGCTTACCCCTATTTACCTTAGTTTTGACCGAATATTGGACATTGAGGGCATTGTCCATCTTAAGTGTGTGTGTGTGGGGGGGGGGGTGGCAAATAGGTTTAAGCAACCGGATATATCTCTTTTGTTGTTTTGCCATTGAGATTTAACCTTTCTTGTGGATGTGTCCCTCTCGTAGGCTTTTGGGTTTTATCCAAGAGTAAGGGTTCTATCTTGAACTCTGCACTAAGATGTGCATGTTTGAGGTTAATCTATTCCATTTCCGGGTTACTTTCTTTGATATGAGTGTGCCGGTGATGTGTTGAGCTAGAACTTGGCCTGGTGATCGTTACGAGACCGCAGTGAGATCACTTTTGTGATAGAAGTACATTGGATGACGAATTGGCATATTAGGTTTGACCCGTATTTTCTTTCTATTCACCCCTTGCTTATGTATATTTTTACCTTTAGCATACATACTTTTATACATGTACATACATGTTTGGTGTTGCTGGCTACTCTGGTCAGTGATTTTCCTTTCTTTGTAAACCTTTGTTGCACTCATCTTTAGTGCAAGATACACTTAGACACACTTTTTGAACTTAGCCTTTTCCTTTGTATAAATCCACTTAAATATGTAAAATTTACCTCGCCATACCGATAGTCTAATTTTGGGGGGCCATTGATTGTCATTGGTTTGTTTGGACGGTTTAGGAGAGCTTCAATGGGTTATCGGTTGGAATATTCTTGGTCTTTGGGAATACTTCGATTGGTCAAGTTTTTGGGGAATGTATTGGATTGTTCAAATAAAGTGTATTGTTTTAGACATTGTTCATCATTGTAAGAGGGTGCCTACTAGTAGAGTAAAAATGGTTCAAAATAAAAAAGTGAAGTGAAAAACAGAAAAAAAAAAAAAAAAGAAAAAATATAATAAAAGAGAAAAAATGAAATAAAAAAAAAAGAAAAGAAATGAACTTGGGCTACTAGTGGGTACTTCTCATTTTTATATGTTTAAAGAATTGTTGTATCATGTGGTTCGTGAATAGAATGGAAGATTTGGTTGTTCCTAAGTTGTTTGAAGTTGATACACCACAATGGTGTCGGGTTTGCTTGTTACTTTTGAGGTGTGATCAAGGGATAGCATCTTATGGGTTGGTGGCAATCAATGGTAAGGGTTTGATTAGACTATTTTATACATAACTTATACTTTTGTTACTTCCTATCACTAACCTAAATTTCCCATATCCCATTGTAAATACCCTTAGCCTAACTTTACAACCGACTTATATGCCAAATTTTGATGATTTACTTGGTGCTCACGCCATGTCGGTGAAGCTATGATCCTTGTTCAAGCCTATGGTAAGATATGCATCACGACCGAGCAATGAGTGATTATTCATATATATTCAACCCCAATAGTAAGTTCGTTGGAGTAGGATGATTTTGATAGGCTCATTTGTTTCACTTTCGCTTAGTCGTGTTATTGAGGCTTGTGGATTGTTCAGATATTGTCAAACATTTCGGATTTTCATTTAAGATTAAAACTGCTTCACCGAGTCCTTGTCATCGACATACTTGGTTTGGTTTCTTTTTGGATATTCGTAATGTGTTTATATAGCTTCGTACCAAGGAATGCTTTTGCTTAATTTCTAGATTTGCTTGAGGACAAGCAACACTCAAGTGTGGGGGGATTTGATGTGACCAATTTATATAGATCGCCCACATCATTATTGGCCTTTTTCGTATGTGTTTTGAGTCGATTTTGTATGCATTTGGCGCATTTATTAGTCCAGGTCACTGCGCCGCAATGGGAGGGACGTTGCCCCACTGCGCCGCAGTCAAAGGCCGAAGTAAAAGAGATGAATTTCCAGAGGATTTTAACTGCGCCGCAGTGGGAGTGCACTAGCCCCACTGCGCCGCAGTCAAAGGCCGAAGTAAAAGAGATGAATTTCCAGAGGATTTTAACTGCGCCGCAGTGGGAGTGCACTAGCCCCACTGCGCCGCAGTCAAAGGCCGAAGTAAAAGAGATGAATTTCCAGAGGATTTTAACTGCGCCGCAGTGGGAGTGCACTAGCCCCACTGCGCCGCAGTCAAAGGCCAAAGTAAAAGAGATGAATTTCCAGAGGATTTTAACTGCGCCACAGTGGGAGTACACTAGCCCCACTGCGCCGCAGTAGAATAGAAAGAAGTCACTGCGCCGCAAGTGGGAGGGACGTTGCCCCACTGCGCCGCAGTCAAAGGCCGAAGTAAAAGAGATGAATTTCCAGAGGATTTTAACTGCGCCGCAATGGGAGTGCACTAGCCCCACTGCGCCGCAGTCAAAGGCCGAAGTAAAAGAGATGAATTTCCAGAGGATTTTAACTGCGCCGCAGTGGGAGTGCACTAGCCCCACTGCGCCGCAGTCAAAGGCCGAAGTAAAAGAGATGAATTTCCAGAGGATTTTAACTGCGCCGCAATGGGAGTGCACTAGCCCCACTGCGCCGCAGTCACACTAGAATAGAATTTCAGAAGATTCTCACTGCGCCGCAGTGGGAGTGCACAGCCCCACTGCGCCGCAGTCAAAGGCCGAAGTAAAAGAGATGAATTTCCAGAGGATTTTAACTGCGCCGCAGTGGGAGTGCACTAGCCCCACTGCGCCGCAGTCAAAGGCCGAAGTAAAAGAGATGAATTTCCAGAGGATTTTAACTGCGCCGCAGTGGGAGTGCACTAGCCCCACTGCGCCGCAGTCAAAGGCCGAAGTAAAAGAGATGAATTTCCAGAGGATTTTAACTGCGCCGCAGTGGGAGTGCACTAGCCCCACTGCGCCGCAGTCAAAGGCCGAAGTAAAAGAGATGAATTTCCAGAGGATTTTAACTGCGCCGCAGTGGGAGTGCACTAGCCCCACTGCGCCGCAGTCAAAGGCCGAAGTAAAAGAGATGAATTTCCAGAGGATTTTAACTGCGCCGCAGTGGGAGTGCACTAGCCCCACTGCGCCGCAGTCAAAGGCCGAAGTAAAAGAGATGAATTTCCAGAGGATTTTAACTGCGCCGCAGTGGGAGTGCACTAGCCCCACTGCGCCGCAGTCAAAGGCCGAAGTAAAAGAGATGAATTTCCAGAGGATTTTAACTGCGCCGCAGTGGGAGTGCACTAGCCCCACTGCGCCGCAGTCAAAGGGGTGCCAAGGCCAAAGCTTTCCAGTGGTTTCACACTGCGCCGCAGTGGGAGGGACGTTGCCCCACTGCGCCGCAGTCAAAGGCCGAAGTAAAAGAGATGAATTTCCAGAGGATTTTAACTGCGCCGCAATGGGAGTGCACTAGCCCCACTGCGCCGCAGTCACACTAGAATAGAATTTCAGAAGATTCTCACTGCGCCGCAGTGGGAGTGCACAAGGCTCACTGCGCCGCAGTGAGTGCACGGGAAAATCAGGGTTTCAGCTTTCTGCATCAGATTTTGGGGAGGTATATAAAGAAAAATAAACCCTATTTCCCATTGATCAAATTTTCTTTCTAGGAGCTGTTCTACCGCGAATTCTTCCAAGGATCATCTCAGATTTCATCATTGGATTCATTGAAGATTCAAGAACACCCATCTAGATCGTATCTAATTTTCTGTCTTGTAATTTACATTCAACAATCATTGGTACAATATGTTCTCTTTCTATTTCGTTTGTTATTTTCAATTTAGCATGAGTGGCTAGATTTCCAATCATCCACTTTGAATGAAACTTGACGAATGATATGATTGCAATATTTTAATTCATGAGTTGATTAAATTATCGTTGTGTCGTGATCTTTATCAATTAATTCCTTGTGATTTATTCTTTTGATGTTGATGGTGTATGTGTTCATCGTTAGTGGTACTAGGTGAATATGTTTATCGTTGCAATTCGATTGTCTATGGTCGTTTGTCACCGGTTCATGGTATGACGGTGAATGTCAAATCTATAATAGGAATTAATCGTAAACTCATCATCATCATCATCAAACTCATCATCGTCATAATCATCCTCATCATCATCAAAGTCATCATCATCATCATCATCATCATCATCATCATCATCATCATCATCATCATCATCATCATCATCATCATCATCATCATCATCATCATCATCATCATCATCATCATCATCATCATCATCATCATCATCATCATCATCATCATCATCATCATCATCATCATCATCATCATCATCATCATCATCATCATCATCATCATCATCATCATCATCATCATCATCATCATCATCATCATCATCATCATCATCATCATCATCATCATCATCATCATCATCATCATCATCATCATCATCATCATCATCATCATCATCATCATCATCATCATCATCATCATCATCATCATCATCATCATCATCATCATCATCATCATCATCATCATCATCATCATCATCATCATCATCATCATCATCATCATCATCATCATCATCATCATCATCATCATCATCATCATCATCATCATCATCATCATCATCATCATCATCATCATCATCATCATCATCATCATCATCATCATCATCATCATCATCATCATCATCATCATCATCATCATCATCATCATCATCATCATCATCATCATCATCATCATCATCATCATCATCATCATCATCATCATCATCATCATCATCATCATCATCATCATCATCATCATCATCATCATCATCATCATCATCATCATCATCATCATCATCATCATCATCATCATCATCATCATCATCATCATCATCATCATCATCATCATCATCATCATCATCATCATCATCATCATCATCATCATCATCATCATCATCATCATCATCATCATCATCATCATCATCATCATCATCATCATCATCATCATCATCATCATCATCATCATCATCATCATCATCATCATCATCATCATCATCATCATCATCATCATCATCATCATCATCATCATCATCATCATCATCATCATCATCATCATCATCATCATCATCATCATCATCATCATCATCATCATCATCATCATCATCATCATCATCATCATCATCATCATCATCATCATCATCATCATCATCATCATCATCATCATCATCATCATCATCATCATCATCATCATCATCATCATCATCATCATCATCATCATCATCATCATCATCATCATCATCATCATCATCATCATCATCATCATCATCATCATCATCATCATCATCATCATCATCATCATCATCATCATCATCATCATCATCATCATCATCATCATCATCATCATCATCATCATCATCATCATCATCATCATCATCATCATCATCATCATCATCATCATCATCATCATCATCATCATCATCATCATCATCATCATCATCATCATCATCATCATCATCATCATCATCATCATCATCATCATCATCATCATCATCATCATCATCATCATCATCATCATCATCATCATCATCATCATCATCATCATCATCATCATCATCATCATCATCATCATCATCATCATCATCATCATCATCATCATCATCATCATCATCATCATCATCATCATCATCATCATCATCATCATCATCATCATCATCATCATCATCATCATCATCATCATCATCATCATCATCATCATCATCATCATCATCATCATCATCATCATCATCATCATCATCATCATCATCATCATCATCATCATCATCATCATCATCATCATCATCATCATCATCATCATCATCATCATCATCATCATCATCATCATCATCATCATCATCATCATCATCATCATCATCATCATCATCATCATCATCATCATCATCATCATCATCATCATCATCATCATCATCATCATCATCATCATCATCATCATCATCATCATCATCATCATCATCATCATCATCATCATCATCATCATCATCATCATCATCATCATCATCATCATCATCATCATCATCATCATCATCATCATCATCATCATCATCATCATCATCATCATCATCATCATCATCATCATCATCATCATCATCATCATCATCATCATCATCATCATCATCATCATCATCATCATCATCATCATCATCATCATCATCATCATCATCATCATCATCATCATCATCATCATCATCATCATCATCATCATCATCATCATCATCATCATCATCATCATCATCATCATCATCATCATCATCATCATCATCATCATCATCATCATCATCATCATCATCATCATCATCATCATCATCATCATCATCATCATCATCATCATCATCATCATCATCATCATCATCATCATCGTCATCATCATCATCATCATCATCATCATCATCATCATCATCATCATCATCATCATCATCATCATCATCATCATCATCATCATCATCATCATCATCATCATCATCATCATCATCATCGTCGTCATCATCTCCTCCTCATCTTCATCATCATCTCCCTCTCCAAAAGCAACCAACTGATACAATTCATTCTTGTGTCTCCTAGGGCTAAGCAAACCAAACCGATGTAAATCATTAAAAGTGAAAGCCTTCATCGGTTTCCAATGCAAATTCACCCCAACATTGGCTCTATCATCCTCTAACTGAAAATGTTTGACCATTTTCGTGATGAAATGGCCACAAACCAAACCCCTGTCTCGAACACCCTTAGTCCCCATATGTTTAGCAAGCACATACGGAGCACAAGCAGTCTTATACACATCTCCCTCCTGAAACAACCTCAATAACCACAAGTCATCAATATAAAGTTTGTCCGGGTAATTAGTTCGCTGGACAAAGAAATAAATGAGCATTTTGTGGAACAACCTCAAAATAGGCGACTGAATTGTATTCGCCCCACAAGCCCCTTTCCAAGCCTTACCACCTGAGGTCATATGGTAGTAATCTCTTTCATCACCCAAATCATTAGGAAACCCCTTAGTCTTCCTAATAGTATAACTCAAAACATTCCTAAAAATTGGATCATCCAACGTCTCCTGAGTGTACATACCCGTGCACACTCCAAACTCAGCAATAGTCAGGTGGCGGTTCAAACCCCCACAGCGAAAGAAGATTACTCTATCATCATGGACATTCGTGGTTGAATCAATTTTATCAACATTAATTGTGGAATACACCTCCAAACACCATTCCTTACAGACACGCTCCCTATTCCTAAAGATATCAAACCACATTCCATATTCCCGGTCAAACCTATTACCATCTAGATCAGTGCCCCTACCCATCAATTGCATAAAACCACTAATATCTCTACGCACATTAAGCACATCAAGCATGGTAGTCTCCATATACCTGGGCTCGATAATCTCTTTAAGATACAAAGTGGCTAACCGATTGGTGTACTTAGTCTTAGGCTCAGAAGCAGCATGGGGAAATCGAAGCCAAGCGTGGGCTAGGTCGCCCATAGCAACGGCCTTATCAGTAAGACCGGTTTCAGCAGGTGCAACAACAGTTGAGGCTCTGGCTTTGTCTCTTCCTGCACGACTGGAACTAGCGGGCTCCTACACATACAAGAAACATTAAAATGATCAAACCCTGACAACATCATACATATATATGAGCATAACCATGGCAGGGTCGATATTAGCCGAGTTACGGCGCAACTCCCCTAGTTGCGGCGCAACTAGTGGTAAGTATTCCCGTGTGTCACGCGGGTGACCCGGGTTTTATCCCCGGCAGCGGCGCCAAAAACTTGATGTGTAATATCGAGTTTATAAATTTTTAAACAAGTAATACCAAATAACGACTACCACACACTATTGGGCAGTGGACCCAATCGTATATAGTATAGTAAGTGGTAAGACCAGGTAGAACACAAGGACTAAGTTAAGCAATTGTTAACACAAAGTAATTCAAGTAAAGAGGGGGGTTTTTGTGACCGTATTGTCACTTTGCAAAAGTAAATAATTAAATCCGGTGTTACCGGGGCAAGGATCGTCCTAAAACGATAGTAAAAATTGATTTAAAACAATAATTTTAAGGATCATCTACCTCGACTCCATGACACATTTCATTTTGGTTGCATTATAGTTAATACCAATTCAAATATGTTGATTTTAATAACTAAGTTTAGACAAGGAACTCACTAGTTGGCCACCTAGCTTATTACCCAATCTAAACCCATTAACCAATTGATTCAATCCTAAAGACCCGGATACCACCTTCTCAATTAAGATCTACCTAACTGACCAATTTGTTTTGTTATTATTAAACAATTTCATCTATCGATTCTACCAAACCGTTAACACGTTGAATTCTATTACCTATCGTTGTTTATCAACTCGCTACCACGAATTAACACCTATTGATTCTACCAAATCAACTAGAACAATGAATTCCTGGACTTAGCTACCACTAAAACCATTCATACATCATCAACAAATAATAGAATAAATAATAAGAATTCAATATATTAAGATTGTAACAACCCTCTTTTTTAAATATTATATATGTGCTAGTTATGTTGCCTATGATCTCGCAAGCCATAGTTACATTAGAAACTAGTAGATGATGCCCCTAAATTAGCAATCTAAAGCTATTATTTAGTCCTAAATTGAATCCAAAACAATGCCATTGGACAAAAACTCTATTGTTGATCAACCAAGTTATATAAATAATAATGTGAGTCTCACAAGTCGAGATAACCATCAAAAAACCCTTATATATTTCTGAGATTAATCATTAATATATATATATATATATTATATATATATTATATAATATATAAAATTTCTATCTCATATATATATATTTATAAGTTCATATGTGCATAAAAGCGTTTAAATAATAATAAGTATATATATATATATATGCCTAAAATAAATACAAGTTTATAAATAATGGCTTATGTAACAAATTAAAAACACAAAGTATGTATATACATACATACACACAAGACATACATATATATATATACATCTTGGACACAAACTTACTAGTTTTCTAAAACAAATAAGTACATATTACACTCATAAAACATTTACCCATCTAAATACACAAATACACCTAAACACTTATACAAAACTAATAACAAAAAAAAGAGAAAACTCTTCATTTCCCCTTATGGCCGGCCCCCCTATACACACACATACACCTCATTTCAAATCTATTACATGCACAATTAGTCTTGAAACTCCCAACTCTTCACACACTTCACACACTCTCTTTATTCTCTCAAGAAAAACTTTCTCTCCTCCCTTTTTCTTCTTAACACCCACGGCTCAAAAAGGAACAAGAAACCAAATCAAAACTCAAGTTTAATCAACAATAATAATAAGGTACTCTTAGGTTTAAACAAGGGTTAATACAAGGATATATTAAGGGTTGTTTAGGGCTTGAAAGAAGGGTTATTTGAAGCTTAAAGGGGTCCAAAAATTCTGCCATAATCTCATCTCAAAACCGAATCCAAGAGGGTATAAATCTTCATCCTTTTTACTAGATTTAATCTTGTTCTTGATTATATTCAAAGGTTTTATCAAAAGTTTATGTTTTCTTGGTAATACACACTTGATGAGGGCAAAGTTGATAGGATCTTTCTCCTCATGCACATGCATGTCGAAATCCATGAGAAAGATCCAAGGATTCAACAAGTTTAAGACCCAAAAGTGTTGTTATAGATTAAGTAGCTTTTAAAGTGATTTTCCTTTTGAAAGATTTATATGTTTTTGTATATTTTGATGAATATATTTCTGAGATTTTTCATTAAAAAGATGTTTTTATGTTGTTGAATGTTAGATCTATAAAAGTTGGTATTAAAAAGTGTTGATTTGAATGCATACATGCTAGAATTAAGAAAGTTGGATCTTTTGTTGGATTATGAGATGGATATGGACTTGTTATAAGTGAAAAATATGTTAATATTGATGTTAATATTCTGGAAAAATTAATGAAATAACAAAGAGACAAAGTTTGGACCAAAACTAGTGAAAATAAGCTTGAAATCACAAACCGAAAACATGCAAAAAGCTATTTTGAGCACACACTTGAACCATAATCAAAGGACAAGAAAAATATCTTAAACTTACTGGAAATAAGTTGTTTCAAAAGTATAAAACTCAAGTCATTTGGTTCATGACAATAATAAGCTCAAAAATAATCTTTTCGGGTCAAATAAGCACTAACCGAAAGCACTAAATTGCACATATCACACCACCACCACTATCACGACTTGGAACACCAAAATATGATGAACTTTCTGGAAATAATGAAACAAGAATGAAAACCCTTTTTGAATCACTTTAATTGCTTAAGAAATGAGGTTAAATCACTATTTCGGTAAACGATTTTTAAGCTTAAAGTCCTCAAAATAAGCAAGACACAAAAGAGGTTGAATTGATATGAGATTTTATTTATAAAAGTTGCCTAAAAGGCCTGATATTTTTAACCAAAATGGTGTGTGGTGATTTCTAAGAATTTCCATGAATTATTGAATTTAAATGGTAATTAAAGGACATGTAAATCAATAAATAAATTATGTAAATCAAGAATGTGGTTAAATCATCATAACCAATGGTAAAAATAACTCAAACCTACTGGAGAAAAATAATTAAAATCTAACAAACAAGTGTTACATGATTTAAAGGTAAATAATTATGTAAAAATCACTAATTAATCACTATTATTAAATTAATGGAAAAATACACAAATAATTATATAAAACATAAAATTATAAGTTAAAAAGCATAAAAACCAGTATATAACTCAATTATAATTATTCATAATTTATGAAGACAATTATGGCATTTAAAAGTATTTTTAAGGAATTATTTAACTAATAAATCAATAAATAAATAATAGTTAAATAATATTAAATTAAATAAAAACTTATAAATCAGAAAATATTCACAAAAACGAGTATTATTAAGTAACTAATGACAAGTATCAAGAATGAGTAAAACTCACAATGGAAACCATGACAATCAAAGTCAAGATACCGAAATTCCAATAATGCTAAATTACGTATAGTGAGAAAATGACTTTCTCCATCAAATATCTTCCAACCAAACATTATGAACAATGTGACACACTTTAACTCCATAAACTAATAACAACCAAAGAAGGGCAAGTCTACTAGTATATATCTCATGATCTAGCTCACTAGTTCATGTCACGCGAACTTACGTCGTGAATATATACATTATGGTTTAGGCTTGCTTAAGGCGCCATAAATTTAAGTGATGGAATCACTTTTGATCAGCCCATATCATACCCAAAATCAAGTGAGTCATAGCCCCTTTTCAAACGCTTTTATACGTTTAACTTACGGGGTGAAAAGCATGATATATCAAAATGACTTTCTTTATGAAAATGTTATAATTGGTTAAATGATGATTTTATGGGACTTATTGTATGTTCAATGTGTTGTATGTTATATGATGAGCTTGAGTACTGTCAAACTGATGTCCCCGGTACACTACTATTAACTCAATAAGAGGCCTGTAGTTAGGGGGTTGCGCAACTAGGATTTGTCCCCTCATCCACTATTATAGGTAACGGTGGGATGTTTGGTCTGCCTTTGTGGCCACCTTCATTGCCAGTCCGGCCTCGCGGTGCTCTAACTACTATATATTTATGGTCGTCTCCATGGCACGACCCTTTGCTATTATTATGCACGTGATTGACAGCATGTGCTTATCATTATCTCATCATTTGGGGCTATATATATTTGATTATTGGGACATAACCGGTCTTAGTAGTGGCTCAAGATCAAACTCATCAAATTATGCCTTTGGCTAAATATTATTGATATTATTTATGGTCGGATATTATGAATTGAACATACGGTTTGGGCATGGCAAAACTTTGGAAATTCTTGAAAATAATATGTGACTTGTAAAATGATATTACGATATGAACTAATTACTAGTTGTAATATAAAACCTATGAACTCACTCAACTCTTGTAGTTGACACTTTTTCTTCATGCTTTTCAGGTATAGAGCAATAGGTACTAAGCTTGACCGTCTCTTTGGAAGCTTATTTGCAATGTGCTTGGACTTATGTAATGCAAACATTTGGTCTTTTTTTTATGGATTTGGTTATGTAATGATTGTTAAACGTCAACTTGAACTTGTAACCTTTTGAGATTTGAATGTCCTTTAAAACTTTATGTTGATGTTTTCTACTTAATCTTTTTGTACCATGTCGTTCTGTGGTATCTCGTGTTTCCGCCCTAGTCGGGGTGTTACAGAAAAATGGTATCAGAGCCAAGGTTATAGAGAATTTTTACTATAACCTACGTAATTTCAAAACGAGTCGAACATTTCTTAAAGAATCAATTCGATCATAAAGTGTTCGCCTTAGCGAAGCGTAGCCTGGCCAACTACGACTAGTTAAGGATGTAACATGGAATGATCGAATTAATTGTCTAAGAAATGTTCAAAAATGAGTCTTTTTGAAAATAAACTTCAAAAAACGATTCTTGGTACAAAAGACACATAACCAAATCCAATGTTTGCATTACTTATTAGAACCCTTAGTTAATACCCCCACTTGGCTAGTATTACCTTGTCCATATAGATATAATATTATGAGAGTTATGCACAAGTCGGTTGATAGTCATTATGTTGGTTATAAATGGTTATATTGGTCGTTGGAAAAGTTTGGTCGTTGGTAGTAGTGTTGGTTGTCGTTGCTTACGTTGGTTGTGGATCGTCATATCATGGTTCGGTCGTCAAATTTGTGAGTCGTCGGTCGAGTTAGTTGGTTGGTTGTCAATGATCGTGGTCGTCATGCTGCATGTTAAGTCGTCGTGCTGTCCGTTAGTCGTCATGTGGGTCGTTAGGAGTCAAGATGGTCGTCATTGGTCGATTAAGTTTTGGATCGAGTCGTCATCTCATGCCTTTCATTCACTCGTTTAGGGGTCAACATGTCGCACGAGGAGATCGAGCCCACGATGGATACGCAACAACCGCCCCAAGAAAGACAAGAAAATGAAGAGGCTGAGCCCTCGATGGACGTGTCAGAAGGTGGAGGAACAGCGAATGCTAGAAGCGTGGCTCCCAGTCTCTCCCAGAGCCGTTCACCCGTGCAGCCTCCAGCACGACCCCTACCACCACCGGCACCAGCAGGCCCCCGCATTTGCTACACCGCAAGAAAGCGTGACCTTCGTCCCGTACGTGAAAGGATTGGCCCTATCAGAGACCCCTACGTTGCTCCTGATGCCCCGATTCATTACACTTATGTGCCCGGTCAAGGGTATGTTGGGAGACCGGAGATGAGGCCTTATGGAGAAGGAACGTCGAGGGGGATATACGGAGTACCTCCTCCCCCGCCCCCACGAGGTACAAGTGAAGAAGAAAGTAATAGAATGAGGGGAATCACGGGAGGATTAAAGGACACTAGAGAGAAGGTAAGGCATCATGAGTTGTTGTGGGAGAAGGCCATATGTACAATGGAGCGCACCGTTGAGTATTCGGGATTAGCCATAATGGGGACGCGGAGGATAGGTTGGGCGATCCATGTGATAGGATGCGTCGTAGCGGCTTTGTGCGTGCTTGTGCTCACTCTCATGATTAGGGTGTGGACCTAGAGGCTTGTTTTCTATTATGGACCTATTATTACTATGTGTGAACACTTATGATTTCATTTGATGTTTCTTGGATTTTATGATGTGTAAGTGGCGATAACCACATTGTACTTGGCATTTACAAATTTTGTGAACTTATCTTACGATGAAATATATGCATAATGCCTTTTATGATTACATATTGTGTTGAAAGAAAGATTATCTCCTTCATGACTATTGTTATTACTATTTATGTTGTGGCTTGTTGTTGTGATGAAATGTGAGTATGATAGATGGCAATGTGAGGCTATTATTGAAAAGATGTGAAGCTATATATACATATGTAGTTAGAATATGATGATTATATGAGGTGCATTAGTGATAAACAAACCCTCACGCGAAGTTAGAGCTAATTAGTAAACCTATAAGCAAATAAGATGACAAAGTCGGGACAAGTATACATATAGGTACACGCATACATATATACATACTTACAAATAAAGGCCTCCACTTATATATACGTCCCCACCTACTTAGATAGACGTATATATATACTCGTGTGTGATCTTGGAGTCGTGAGTTGAATCTATATCGCATAACTTAGCCCGAGAAAGACTAAACTACGTTGTTCCTTACTATAGGAACATGGCGCCGCAAAGAACCACCGGGAAATCAAGTGAGGAGGCTCAACGCCGAGAGGAAGAGGCCCAACGACGTGCCGAGCTAGCCCAAATAATTTCTAGACAAATCAACAATGTAATACCAGTTGTGGCCGCCTAAATTGCTGAAAGTGTGACCGCTGGCCTTAATGCGGCACAAAGACAAACTGGAGAAAGAGAGAATGGCGGGAGAAATGCCACTGATAGAAACATGCACGAGACTTTCACGTCACACAACCCGAAGGAATCTTATGGGACGGAGGGTCCCATTGGGTTGCCCACATGGTTTCAAGGCATGGAAGTCGTACCTAATATCATTAGTTATGTGCCAGCAGATCGAGTTATGTTTGAAAGGTTCATCCATGGAGCGATGCCTGAAGTAAGAAGGATGGTTACTGCGGCAGCTCCCACCACCATTGAGCAAGCCATAAGTATGCCTACCCAGCGCATGGACGACTTAATTAGGAGTTGGAGGTATTCAAGAGGTGAAGCCAGCAAGATACGAAGTGAAGGAAATCGCTTAAATAATCGAAGGGGGAATGGGCCTGATAAGAGGCAGAGGATTGTGAGAAACTATGGTGTTTTGGATGCTAACCCCAACCCGAACCGTGGCACGCCCCCAAGGTGCAACCGGTGTGGGTATAACCACTTTGATGAATGCAAACGTTGCACGACTTGCAACCGAATGGGGCACCTTGCTGTACACTGCCGAAATGGGGCAAGGGGTGGAGGAAACCCCGGGGGATGCCATGAGTGTGGAAGCACAAACCATTGGAGGAACACTTGTCCTAGATTGGGAAGAGCACAAGGCAACCGTGGGAATGGAAATGGTAACCGTGGAAACTATAGGAATGTTGGAAACCGTGGAAACCAAGCAAACCGAGGCAACAATGGGAATCAAGCTAACCGAGGAAATGTTGGGAATCAAGCAAATGTTGGGAATCAAGGATACAATGCGAATCAAAATCGTGGGAATCAAGGAGGCCAAGCAAGGGGAAGAGTGTATGCAATGGGCATGAATGAGGCGCGTGATGACCCAAATGTCATCGTAGGTACGTTTCCACTAAATAATGTTTATGCCTCTATGTTATTTGATTCTGGAGCTGAAAGAAGTTTTATTTCGTTTGAATTTAAAGAATTGATTGATAAGAAACCTAGTGAACTTGATGAAACTTATTATGTTGAATATGCCAATGGAAATGAGTATGAAACTAAGGAAATTATCCCTGATTGCAAGCTGACTTTAGATGATAAGAGCTATAGTATTGACTTGATTCCCATAGAAATAGGAAGCTTTGATGTAATTGTAGGAATGGATTGGTTGTCAAAAGTGCGTGCTGAAATCGTTTGTCATGAGAAGATCATTCGAATACCCTTAGATAATGGTGAGGTGTTAATAGTACAAGGCCATAAGACGGGAGTTCAACCCAAGTTAGTTTCGTCTATGAAAGTAAGGAAGTATTTACGTTAGGAGTATCACACATACTTGGCACAAGTAGTTGATAAGCGAGTGAAGAGCAAGGATCCCCACAAGGTGACGGTGGTCAGGGACTTTCTTGACGTGTTTCCTGACGAACTACCTGGACTTCCACCTACAAGGCAAGTGAAATTTTCGATCGATTTAGTTCCCGGGGCAGCCCCCGTAGCTAAGGCACCTTATAGACTAGTGCCCTCTGAAATGCGAGAACTATCCGAGCAATTGCAAGAATTGCTTGATAAAGGTTTGATCCAACCTAGTTCGTCGCCATGGGGTGCGCCGATCCTTTTTGTCAAAAAGAAGGATGGGTCTTTGAGAATGTGTATCGATTACAGGGAGTTGAATAAACTGACTATCAAGAACAAATATCCGCTGCCACGAATAGATGATTTGTTCGATCAACTCCAAGGAGCGTCGTATTTTTCTAAGATCGACCTTAGATCCGGCTATCACCAGTTGAAGGTACGAGAAGAGGATGTACCTAAAACGGCTTTTAGGACTCGCTATGGATATTATGAGTTCCTAGTGATGCCATTTGGTCTTACCAATGCGCCAGCCATGTTTATGGACTTGATGAATAGAATTTGTAGACCATACTTGGACAAATTCGTGATAGTATTCATTGATGATATTTTGATATATTCAAGAAGCAAGGAGGAGCATGAGAAACATCTGAGGATGGTCTTGCAGTTACTTAGAGACGAAAAGCTATATGCTAAGTTTTCTAAGTGTGAGTTTTGGCTACGCCAAGTACAATTTCTTGGTCATATCATGAACGGAGAGGGAATCCACGTAGATCCGTCTAAGGTTGAAGCGATCAAGAAGTGGGAAACACCCAAAACGCCAACGGAAGTGCGTAGCTTCCTAGGCCTAGCGGGCTATTATAGGAGATTTATTCAAGGATTTTCGAAGATTGTGGTGCCTTTAACTCAATTGACCCAAAAGTCAAGAGAGTTCGTGTGGGGTGAAGAACAAGAGCAAGCGTTCCAAACGCTAAAGAACATGTTGTGTGAAGCTCCAATACTAGCGTTGCCGGATGGAATGGAAGGTTTTGTAGTGTATTGTGATGCGTCGAATAAAGGGCTAGGGTGCGTACTAATGCAAAGAGACAAGGTCATTGCATACGCATCTAGGCAACTAAAACCACATGAGAAGAATTATTCAACACACGATTTGGAGTTAGGAGCCGTGGTGTTTGCCTTGAAGATATGGCGACACTATCTTTATGGCACCAAGTGCACCATATTTACCGACCATAAGAGTTTGCAACACATCTTTGATCAAAAGATGCTGAATATGAGGCAAAGGAGATGGGTGGAGCTACTAAATGATTATGAGTGCGAAATTAAGTACCACCCCGGAAAGGCAAATGTTGTTGCTGATGCACTTAGTAGGAAGGTGAGCACTAGGGTGCCAAGGGCTAGAATTAATCACCTACGAGTGAGAATGTCTCTAAGATACCGATTCTTAGAAGATCAAGCAAAGGCCTTTGAAGGTAAGAATATTGAGGAAGAGGCCTTAAGCGGAATAGAAACACGGTTTGATAGGGATGACAAAGGCATATTGTAATTTTAAAGGAAGAGCTTGGGTACCAAAGGTGAATGGATTAAGAAATGTACTCATGAACGAAGCCCATATTCAAAGTATTCGATCCATCCGGGAGCGGATAAGATGTACCAAGATCTAAAAAGGGATTTTTGGTGGCCCGGAATGAAAGGAGGTTGACTACGGTGGATTATGTTCAAGAAACTACGAACAAGGTGGCAATTTTTAAAGAAAAGCTCAAAGCCGCTCGAGATCGGCAAAAGAGTTATGCGGATCAAAGGAGAAAGCCACTAGAATTTGAAGTTGGCGACAAAGTGTTATTGAAAGTATCGCCATGGAAGGGAACCGTACGGTTCAGCAAAAGAGGAAAGTTGAGCCCACGATACATTGGGCTATTCAAGATAATTACTAGAGTAGGCCCCGTAGCTTACAAGTTGGAGTTACCCCAAGAATTGGGAGATGTCCACGACACATTCCACGTGTCGAATTTGAAGAAATGTGTGGCGGATGACTCGAAAGCGGTTCCACTCGAGGAACTACGAGTGGAAGATAAGCTCCAATTTCGTGAGGAGCCGGTGGAGATTCTAGATCGCGACGAAAAGCGCCTTAAGAGAAGCAAGATCCCCATAGTTAAAGTTAGGTGGGATTCGAAACGCGGACACGAATTCACATAGGAGCGCGAGGACTTTATACGCGAAAAATATCCGCACCTTCTCCCTAAGCAAATTCAAA
This sequence comes from Erigeron breviscapus, assembly GCA_034093135.1. Classification (NCBI taxonomy): domain Eukaryota; kingdom Viridiplantae; phylum Streptophyta; class Magnoliopsida; order Asterales; family Asteraceae; genus Erigeron; species Erigeron breviscapus. Next base: position 37,626,958 of record CM067170.1, on the reverse strand, counting down.
TTTCGAGACGGAATTCTTCTAAGGGGGTAAGGATGTAACAACCCTCCTTTTTTTATTATATATGTGCTAGTTATGTTGCCTATAATCTCTCAAGCCATAGTTACATTAGAAACTAGTAGATGATGCCCCTAATATAGCAATCTAAAGCTATTATTTAGTCCTAAATTGAATCCAAAACAATGCCATTGGACAAAAACTCTATTGTTGATCAACCAAGTTATATAAATAATAATGTGAGTCTCACAAGTCGAGATAACCATCAAAAAACCCTTATATATTTCTGAGATTTTTCATTAAAAAGATGTTTTTATGTTGTTGAATGTTAGATCTATAAAAGTTGGTATTAAAAAGTGTTGATTTGAATGCATGCATGCTAGATTTAAGAAAGTTGGATCTTTTGTTGGATTATGAGATGGATATGGACTTGTTATAAGTGAAATGTAAAGTCCCTCACACGATGGTTTAACCCACGAGTGTAAAATACAAGACAAGTATGAACTAGAATCGGACTAGTATTACTTCAATATAAATATGCAAGAATATAAACAAAGTAATAAATGACTTAAGCAATATTTAAACAAGTAAATAAATGGTGGAACACAAATGTAGTTTTCAAGTGTATTTTCTTTATTGATGTATAAACAAAATACAAGATCGTTGCGGAACCTAGATATTACACGTATGTAAGTATCTAAACAATCTTTGAATTACAAGTGATCTATACTTGCTAAATAAACTCCTTTGATCGATATACTTAGAGTTGTGAAGTATAACTGTTTAGATCGAGAGTATTTAAACAAGTTCACCAATTTGCTAAAAAGTGATTTTCTCAAAGAAATAACTTTGTATTTATAGGCAACAAAATTCACCAGTGAATTTTGTGCCGTACAAATATGGTTGCATACATTTAATGATCTGACAAGAACATTAAATGTATTGGATAAGGAATAAGGATAAAGTCACATCAAGTGTAAGTGTATCCTTTTATCCAACCACCTTAACACACGTATACTTTGGTAAAGAACAAGTGGATTGTTCTTTGGAAAGTGTGTAAAGGCTTAAAGTCAAATCCTTGATATTAGTGTTCAGACTTGTATGGTCTAGAACACTGACAATCCTCCAGTGTTCAGATCTGGTAAGACTTCCAGTGGACTCCGCCATTTGTCAGTCTTCTTTATTCTTACTTCAGTCTTTGACTTCAGTGAGAACGTCTTCAGTAGAGTAGATCTGGACTGGGTGAAGTCCAGTGAGATAATCTGGAGAATACTCCAGATTCCTATACAAGTATTTGCTCACTGGTCTTCAATTATTTCTGGAAAAATCTTCAGAGGGACTCCAGATTCCAAGTCTGGAGTAGGTCCAGTAGAACACGTTTTTGGACAGATCTTCAGTAAGCTCCAGTAGTCGAGTCTGGAGCGAGTCCAGTAAATCTGGACTAAATCTGGACCTAACAAATTCCCCCTATTTGTTTAGAAATAATGCAAGTGTTTTCAGGCTTATAGATATACAAATTTGTATGCCTGGAAAAACACTTGGTCGATTTAAGTCTAAAAAATCTAAGTTACTGGAAAACACTTTATAGATCATGAGTGTTTTCAGTTTCATCTTTTAAGTTCTAACTTAGACTAAATCTGATCATTTACTTATATGAAATTAAAAATTGCAACTAATATTACTATCATCAACTGGAAAATAGTTACAACTTTCATCAAACGATTAATTACAATAAGTACATGATAAAAGATTCAGGCCCTTCTTTTTGATGACTGCCCTGGTGCATCTTCAGTAGCCTTCCTCTTTGGTGATGGAGATGATGGAACAGACACTGGTGGTCTCAAACCCAACACAGCTTCCATTTGTTGTATTCTTCTCCAGACCTTCTCAATTCTCTTCATAAAGGCCTTAACATCTGGAGATAAATCAGTTTTACCTTTAAAAGTCAATCCTATCTCCTTCAATTCAGTCCATCCAAAAGCTTGGACTGATGTATCTTTCCTTTCATCTGTAAAGTTACCCTCCCTGGTCAACTTTACATTGAATCTGGTCATTCCTTGATGATTTTCAGCCAACTTAATTTCAGCATCAACAATCCTTCTGGCATTAGCCCTGAAATTCATCATTTGATCATAAGATGCTTTCTGCTTCGCCATCTGGACCATATATTCAGTTTCCTTGGATACACCACTCTGTTGTCCTTCAGTGGACTGGAGTTGTTGGCGATTATGTCTTAGAGAAGTATCCAGGGGAATGAAAGTGCTCACATCAGCATCCTTTATTGCCTTGATTTGTTTGGCAGTAAGCTTCGGCAGACCAGTCAATCTTTTTCTATACTCTAACTCCAGAGCACCAGCATTTTTCCTTATCTTTCTCTGGAGACTCACCAGTTCCTCCCTTCTCTGCCTTATTAACTCTGGAATGGTAACACCATAAATCAATGAATCATATACCTGTTCTTCTTCAGCGTAGAACGAGCGTATATGAACATCATCCAATGCATCTAGACATTGATGAACTCTGGGATCCTCCTTCATCCTTTTGAACACTTCAATGTTAATGCCTAACCTTCCAGCATTGTAGGAGTCCAGAGTACCCATTGTTGCCATATCCCTATGATGGGCCAGCAGTTCATCTTTTTGATTCTTCTTGAAAATTTCAATCATGATGCATTGTTGTTGCAGTTTCTTCGAGGTGTCATCATCAACATCTGGTTCAACATTTTGTTCTTCTTCTTCAGATACCTGTTCTTTTCCTTTTCTCTTAACAGATTTCAAAGTTGTTGGGATATCTGGAAAAGATTCAAACCTGGGCTCACTGGCATCAGTACCAGTAGCCTCTTCAGTGCTAAGTGCTCTTTTTGCCAATCGTGCACTGGCATCAGTACCAGTCACTTGTTTTCTTTGCAAAACACTTTCAGTGGCAACAGCCCTTACAACTTCCTTCTTCTTTCTTATTAACCCTTCTTGGTCACCAGATGATGGAACAGATGATTTTTCCCCCTTGGAATGATCATCAGTCCTGGACTTGAGATCATTCCATATTTCTTCCATCATATGCCTATCCAGAGAACCAAAAGTTCTTCCTTGTTCTGGCATAGCATCAGTCATACCTTTCTTGAGTGCCAGCACTTCTTTCTTCATATTTTCAATTTCTTCTGGCAAGTGCTTAGGCAACTCAGTGTCTATCATCTGAACAACCTCAGGCAACAAGCTATCTTGAATGGTTCTTAGAACAGAAGCCGAGATATCATCAGTGATTGTTTTCAGCATATCACCCCTAAATTTTCTAACAATTTCATCACTAAGGGTGCTGACAATATCATTCTGATCTAATGTTGGCCTGCTCTCCAGTGCACCAACCCTTGTAACTAGCTTCTCAACCTCTTCTTTCAGACCTGCCAGTGGTTGAACTAATTCATCTTTCACTGCAGTCTGAACAGAACTTACCAGTCTTGTTTCCAAACCCTGGACTACCACTTTAATGTTTTCAGAATTGCGATTGGTGGCCAGTACTAGTTCTTCTAACTTTTCAAACACCATCTTCTCATTCCCAGCAAACAAGTTCATTTCTGATGCTAAATTATTTGATAATAGGGATTTGAAATCAGAAATAACCTGGGAAGAGCTCTGGAGTGATCTCTCCAGGTCCGCCACCTTACTAAGAAGGCCTTGGACCTCGGTTGAAGATGAAGTGGAGAGACCACTGGGTGGTTCCAGATGAGAGGTCATTCTCTCCATTACTGGCACTTGTGCCCAGACCTCTTCAGTTTCAACAGTTTCAGCATCTATAACTGTAGAGTCTGGCACACCTTGTTCAGAGGGGTTGACTGGGGTTTCGATAGGTTGTTGAGTTTGTGAAGTTTGAATGAATGGGGTGAAGTAAGGAGTTGATTGTGAAATTGAAGGTGGTGGTGGTGGTGGCATGCTTGATTCTGGTGGGGGTGGAGGCATTTCAGTTTCTGGAGGGGTAATATTTGTTTCTGGTGGAGGTGGTGGCATTTCTGGAAGACTTTCAACTTGCACACTATCTTCACCCAGAAAGTTCATATCTATATCAAGATTTTGACCTTCAGAAATGGGAGAATCAGCCCCATCCCAAAACATATCACCAGTAACATCATCACCAGCCGATGTACCAGCCTGATCACCAGCCTGAACATTCAAATCAATCTGAGCCTCTTGCTCATCAGTCTGGACTACTTGTTCAATCTGCTCAACCTGCTCACCAACCTGTTCATCAAACTGAGCCATATTTTCTATCTGCTCATCCAACTGGCCAACAACTTCTACATTCTCACTCTGGTCAATATTTTCAACATTCTCCTCTTCAAAAATGGGAGACCCATCCACATCCATTACATCACCAGCCTGTCTTGCTGGGTTTACCTGGACTCCACCTCTCATCAGACGCCTACTCGGTCTAGGTCGTCTGGAAGACTCAACAATTTGTTGTTGATCTTCTGGAGCCACTTGCCTTAATGGTTGTACCATCTCTACAACCTGAACATCTTGGTCATCACCAGGTATTTCAACAACTTGTACTCTACCTGGTGCCTCTGCTTGTTCCCTTTGAAAAGTTAACATGGCTGGAGGAATATCTACCTCTCCAGTTCTTGATTGAAGGTTGGTCAGGTCCCTCATAAACTCACTCACAGAGAAGTGAGTAGTATCATAATCATACTGATCCCCTAAAGCACTTCTAAACATAAGGGAGAGAAAATGAATAAATGGAACATGGGGTTTTCTCCCTTTTGTTTTCAGTCGATCTACCAAGTCATTGAAAAAGATCTGAGCAAAATCTACTCTTATTCCGAACCACAAAAAATAGGCAATCTGGAGCTGGGTTTGATTTATCTGATCAAGACCCCCAGAACTACCTCCGAGACATTCAACCACGTGTGTGAAGAAAAATCTCCACGAATCTGTCAACCTACTCATATATATTGTGCCTTTTCTTAACAACTGGCCATGGTCATCAAGAATTTCTGTGTGCCCCATCAACCTGCACACTTCCCTGTAATTTATGTCAGTGGGAAGTTCGATGGGCAACTCATTCTGGTCAAGATAATTCAACTGTAAAGCTGACCTGAGTAATGCAACCGAGAAACTTAAAGATTTGGTACCTCCTTTAAGAGTATAAGAAATTGATGAGGTATCTTCATCATAGAAAGCGGAGTACCAGAATTCACATAAATAGTCATGGTACATTCTCCCTGGATTTAGGGTTAATGCACCATACAGAGGGCATGAGAGAAAGAAAGTATTCAATCTCCCAATGATAGATTGAGCAGGATGAGAACTGGAAAGTTTGGCCATCCAGTTATTCATATTGATTCGAATAGCTTTGGCTTCAAGAGTAATGTGACTGGGTTTAACAACATTATCAACCGGAGCATATTCGGTAGATAGAAGATTTTTGGGTGCCATTTATGATTGAAAGATGAAGATGAAATTGAATAAATTTAGGGTTTATGAAGAAGAAATTAATGAATTTGCAGTTAATATGAGAGATTAATGATTGGAAAAGAATGAAGGTATGAAGAATTGAATGAAGGAATTTTAAGATTTGGGAGTAAATGTTCGAAGTAAATGTAATTGAAATTGAAAGTGGGTATATATAGGAGAGACAATGTGAACTCAAACGGTTTGATTTGAAATTATCAAATAAAATTTTTGATCGGGTTTGAGATCCGCATTAATTACATCACATCACACATAAATGCATGACGGTTTACAGCCCACAAAACAGTAACAACTTGTACTTTTTGTTTTCCCAAGGTAAAAAGACCATCATTGCGTTGAAAAATTTACATGCCACGTAGGATTAAAATATCTTCAAAAAGGTTTGCTTACGTGGCACGCACAATGACCAAGTATTTAAAAAATATTGTGACTCTATTCAGTCCATCTGAAGGTTGACTAGACACTCCAGTATCACTGGTGGATTAGTCCAGTGAACATGTACTGATGGTACACTGGAGGGACACTCCAGTAAAGTACCAGTGAAAACCATTTTGAAAGACTGGTAACTTCAAACATGCACGTCAACTAATACAGACAAATGAGAGGGACACATTTACAAGAAGACAAAAGTCTCCTCAAACACGCACTTCAACCTGTCAATTACCAGTGAGAGGGACACATTTACAAAGCACCAGTAATATTTTCTGGACAATTCGTCCAGTAAGAAAATTTTGTCCAGTGAGAAAATAAATAAATTCCCTTTGAACTTTAAACAATTTTTTTTAAGAAAAATATATCTTTCAAAGTCTTCCCCCTGGAATGTTGATCCAGAAATAAATTTATGAATCTTTAAATCAAAGATCCTTAGTAGTACACAATGGCGTTCAATACTAAGGTTCCAGATTTAAGGGTTTAACATTCCCAACTCACCAACAAGATATTCAAATGTTTTGACATCCAGTGGTTCGTAAAAATGTCAGCGAGTTGTTTGTCAGTGGGGATAAAATGGAGTTCAATGTTTCCTTTCACAATATTATCACGAATGAAGTGATACCTGAGATCAATGTGCTTGGTTTTGGAGTGCATGACTGGATTGTTTGAGATAGCAATGGCACTGGTATTATCACAAAAGATTGGAGTCTTTGAATACTTAATACCATAATCAAGCAACTGGTTCTTCATCCAGTGTATCTGAGCACAACAACTGGCTGCAGACACGTATTCAGCTTCAGCAGTGGACAATGAAACTGAAGTTTGCTTTTTACTGGTCCAACTGACCAGTTTGCCACCAAGGAAATGACATCCACCAGTAGTGGATTTCCTGTCTATCTTACAACCTGCATGATCTGAATCTGAATAACCCATTAGATCCATGCCTGAGCCTTTGGGATACCAAAGACCTAGACTGGGGACACCTTTAAGGTACTTCAGTATGCGCTTTACAGCAAGCATATGAGATTCCTTTGGATTAGACTGATATCTGGCACATAAACATGTTGAAAACATTATATCTGGTCTACTGGCAGTTAAATACATCAGTGAACCAACCATGCCTCTAAAGACATTGGTGTTCACTGGTTTACCATCTGGATCAGAGTCCAGTGTCAGTGGTGCAGAAATTGGAGTTGGTTTAGATGGTGAAGAGTTCATATCATATTTCTTTAAAAGATCTCTAACATATTTTTCCTGATTAATAAAGATGCCATCTTTGTTTTGTTTAATCTGGAGTCCAAGAAAATATGTTAATTCACCCATCAAACTCATTTCATATTCAGTGGACATTATTTTTGAAAATTTCTTGCACATGTTTTCATCAGTAGACCCAAAAATAATATCATCAACATAAATTTGTACCATTAACAGATTACCTCGTTCATGAAGAATAAATAAGGTATTGTCAATTGCACCTCGTTTAAAACCATTTTTCAATAAATGTTTAGTCAGAGTATCATACCAGGCACGTGGGGCTTGTCTGAGGCCATATAGCGCTTTGTCCAGACGATATACCCAATGTGGATTCTTTTCATCAACGAAACCTGGAGGTTGTCTGACATAAACTTCTTCTTCAAGCTTTCCATTCAAGAAAGCACTCTTTACATCCATCTGGTAGACCTTGAACTGATGATAAGCAGCGAATGCTAAGAATACTCTGATCACTTCAAGTCTAGCCACTGGAGCAAAGTCGACATCTGACTGGCAGTAGCCTTGTGCTACCAGTCTGGCCTTGTTTCTGATTACGTGGCCATCTTCATCTACTTTGTTTCTGAAGACCCATCTTGTTCCAATTGGTTCTTTCTTTCCAACTGGGAAAGGAACCAGATACCAGACCTTGTTCCTTTCAAACTGGTGAAGCTCTTCTTGCATAGCAGTCACCCAACTTGGATCTTCCATAGCCTCGTCAATCTTCTTTGGTTCCATCAAAGATAGAAAACTTACGTATAAGCATTGATTACTGGAGGCTCTTCTGGTCTGAACTCCACGACTGGAGTCACCTATGATCTGATCAATAGGGTGAGCTTTTGTCCATCTGGAGTACTGACCAGGATGTTACTGACAACAATATCAGTGCAAGAATTCAGTTGAGTCTCCTCTGGAGTTGCTTCTGGAGGAGGATCTTGCCAGATTACTTCAGTATCTTCATCTGAGTCATTTAAATCACGATTTGCATCATGAAATTCTTCATTTGAAGGTATTTCCTGGAGTATTGGTTCAGTTTGAAATTCTTCATTTGAACACAATTCTGGTATGCTCTCAACTGACACTGATACTGGGGGAGTAGCACGAACATCTGAACCAATATTAATTTCAGAGGGTAGTTTGAAATTAATAGAAGGATAGAATGGAGTACTACTGGAAAGTTTCTTTTTCTGAACAGGTTCCAGATCAGGATGACTGGAAACTGTGTCTGGTGAATCTTCAATTTTGTCGTTTATTGGATCAGATTCACAAAAGACAATTGGAGTTACTGGGGGAGTGTCAAGGGCTGGTTTGTTGATTGCAGCATTTGATTCATCGAAAGTAACATGTATGGATTCTTTTACTATCTCCAGTATCTTGTTGTAAACTCTGAAGGCTTTGCGAATGGCTGAATATCCTAAGAAATATCCTTCATCAGCTTTGGCATCAAATTTGCCTAACTGACTGGAGTCGTTCAGGATGTAAACTGGACATCCAAAAACGTGAAAATAACCAATATTTGGTTTTCTATTTCTCAATATTTCATAGGAAGTCTTCTTGTGTCGCTTCACGTACACTGATCGATTCTGGGTGTGGCAAGCAGTTGCAATTGCTTCAGCCCAGAAACTGGTAGGAGACCAGATTCAGCTAGCATACTCCTGGCAGCTTCTATCAGCGTTCGATTTTTCCTTTCTACCACTCCATTCTGCTCTGGAGTGCGTGCTGATGAGAAGTTCTGGGAGACGCCAGTGTCAGTACAGAATTTCTCCAGAGTTGCGTTCTGGAATTCTGTTCCATTGTCGCTTCTTAACTGACACACTTTTCGCTTATGCTTCAGTTCAATCTGCTTGATAAGAGAGATGATTCAGCAGCAGCTTCATTTTTAGACCTAAGAAAGATCACCCAACAATATCTGGAGAATTCATCTACGATCACCAGGGTGTATCTTTTACCAGCACGAGTCTGAACATTCACTGGACCAAAGAGGTCCATATGAAGCATGTGAAGTGGTTCAGTAATGCTGAAATTCTGTCTGGTCTTGAAACTGGCACGTTTCTGCTTACCCATCTCACATCCTGGACATGGCCTTTCCTTTTTGAAGGAAACTGAAGGTATCCCATCTGCAAGTTGTTTTCTGGACAACTTGTTAATGTTTTTGAAATTTAAATGGGATAACCTTTTATGCCAAAACCAGTTTGTGTCTTCATCAGCTTGAGTGTAGAAACATTGCTCTGAAGAAGAGCTTTCCATATCCATCACATACACGTTCCCTTTTCTGGGAGCAATCAACACTACCTTCCAGTCCTTGTTGAATACGATACCCTGAGCAATATTGAATAAGACTTGATAGCCATCATCACACAGTTGGCTTACACTGATCAAGTTATATTTCAAACCATTCACAAATGCAGCACGTGTAAACTTGACTTGTCCATTGTTCAGAACACCATATCCCTCAGTCTTTCCACAACCATCATTTCCAAAAGTGATGGAGGGTCCATCAGAAATGGTGAACTCCTCCAGTAGGGTCTTACATCCGGTCATTGTCCTGCCAGCTGCACTGTCAAGATACCAGGTATGCTTCTTTCGATCGCCCTGCACATACACCAGATATATCTGTTAGATTTGGGAACCCATCGACTGATGGGTTCACTGGACCCTCCCTTATGGATCCCTGGGGGTATCTGGTTGAGTTCACTTTCTTCAACAGTAGTTTTTGTTGAAAACACTACTGGAGTTGATAGTTTAGAAACCTTTTTCTTTTTCTCAACTGGAGAAATAAATTTGTCTTTCTTTGCAAAAGGTTTAGTATTTTGTCTAGGGCCAGATGAAGTACCCTCAATAAAGTTTAATCTTGCATTAAAACTTTGAAATTGATGAGTCAGTGTTTGAATCTGGCTCTCTAACCTGGACAAAACATTTTCATCAGATGATACCTGAGCCTTTCCAGTTGTAGGCTTAGGTAGGGATTGTTTTGAGGCAAAGGTCTATTCTGCTTAACCTTTTTAACTGGAGCAGTCATCTGGACAGCTCCAGTCTTAACCTCTGGGCAAAGAACTGGGAGAATATTGGCTTTGGGAGTTACAGGCTCATCATAAACAGTGGTGGGCCTGAATCCCTCTGGTAATCGATCGATTACTGGTATTAATGATGCTACATGAGTATTTCCATCTAAATATGCGCGTTTTTGAGCAGGAAATTGTTTCACACAAGCATCATATGGCTTTTTGGTTTCTAGCCATGATTTTATTACCAGTTTTTCTTTCTCTAAAATGATTTCAAGATCTTGTTTTTCTTGAATCAATTGTTCAGTTACCAGAACCTGGGCTTGAAATGCCAGTTCAATGTCTGAAGTTCTTTTAATTTTGATTTTAAAGCATTTATTTCAGAAGAATCTGTTTCTAGACCATTTAGACTGTCAAATCTAACAGTTTCCACAAAAATTAAATCAGAATTTAGAGCTTCAGCGATGTCCAATTTAAGTTCAGGATTAGTTTCAAGATCATACTCACTAACCTTTTTAATAACATGTCGACCCAACGACCAGATGTGACATCATCCCTCACCAGATGCTCTTGATCTGCCAGAGCCATAAAACAACAATCTCTTTCCTCTTCTTCATCGACTGATGAATCATCAGAGGGAACCCATGCTTCTTCAGTAGTTTCTATCATGCATTTGTTATTGTCTTCCATCTGTTTAGACAAGAGAGCAATCTGAGCCTTAAGCTTTTTGTATTTCAACTTATAGCTATCATCAGGCTTGTTATAAGAAGCAGTTGGACCAGACTGAGAGACAAACTGACTGGACCTGCACTCTTTCATGAAATGACCTTTTCTGCCACACTTAAAGCATGTCAGATTGGTCTTGTCAGTGGAAGAACTGGGTGCATGTTGTCCAGTGGGCCTATTTGCTCTGGCCTTAAAACGGTTAAACGTTTTGGCCATCATTGCAACCAGGTCATCACTGTCAGTTTCATCACAGTCTGGAGAGATATCATTACAAGCTCCAGAATCCATTAGTTCAGACATCATCTTCTTCATAGAAAATACATTCTCAGAAGATATTAATGCCGCACAAGGTGGTTTATTAGTGACCACTGTGGAACTACTGGAAGCATGATTAAAAGAATCTTTTTCTGCCTCAATCCTCTGGGCTTGATTTTCTTCAGTGAATCTGAAGCTCCATACAATGTTGACAAAGTATGGGAATGCAAGGTTTTACCTTGCCTCAAGACCAGAATCATGTGAGACCATTTTGTTGGAAGAATATCACAAAATTTCTCCAAAAGTATATCCTTGTCTTTTTCTACCCCTAGTCCTCTTAACTGGTTTATGATGCTCATAAATCTGGTGTAAGTACCAGTAAGGGACTCATTGGGGAGAGCAAAAAAATGACTCATACTTTTTATTTAAGGAGACTTTTCTGGTAACAACAGTATCATCACCTCCCTCATGCTGGTTCACTAGTTCATCCCACATGCTTTTGGCACTGGGATAGAGAACTAGTGTGGGAATAAGAGTTTCTGGAACAGCCCCGAGGATCATATTTTTAAGAAGTGTATCAAGATTTACTAATCTTTTCTTCTCTTCGGACCAGTGTTCCTCTCTCTTTTCCCTCCCACTTCTTGATCCTGTAGGGTCAAGGAGTGCATTGATAGGAAGTCTTGGCACATAGGTCCTTCGTTTAAAATTTTCATCATATTCCTTTCAATACCAGTAACATGCAATATTATCCTAGCTTTCCACGTACCAAATTCATCACTGCTCCCATTGAATTTAGGAACAGGATTATTCGAGTAATGCACATGCACATGTGGAGAAGCAGGAGAGGAGGTGGTGGATTGTTATTTCCAGTGGGTGGTTCATTAAAAATAGTTTCATGAGTTTCTTGTTGATTTTCTGGGATTGCCATCGCGAAACAGATCTAGGTAAGTATATTAACCTTCTGCTCTGATACCAATTGTAAAGTCCCTCACACGATGGTTTAACCCACGAGTGTAAAATACAAGACAAGTATGAACTAGAATCGGACTAGTATTACTTCAATATAAATATGCAAGAATATAAACAAAGTAATAAATGACTTAAGCAATATTTAAACAAGTAAATAAATTGTGGAACACAAATGTAGTTTTCAAGTGTATTTTCTTTATTGATGTATAAACAAAATACAAGATCGTTGCGGAAACTAGATATTACACGTATGTAAGTATCTAAACAATCTTTGAATTACAAGTGATCTATACTTGCTAAATAAACTCCTTTGATCGATATACTTAGAGTTGTGAAGTATAACTGTTTAGATCGAGAGTATTTAAACAAGTTCACCAATTTGCTAAAAAGTGATTTTCTCAAAGAAATGACTTTGTATTTATAGGCAACAAAATTCACCAGTGAATTTTGTGCCGTACAAATATGGTTGCATACATTTAATGATCCGACAAGAACATAAATGTATTGGATAAGGAATAAGGATAAAGTCACATCAAGTGTAAGTGTATCCTTTTATCCAACCACCTTAACACACGTATACTTTGGTAAAGAACAAGTGGGTTGTTCTTTGGAAAGTGTGTAAAGGCTTAAAGTCAAATCCTTGATATCAGTGTTCAGACTTGTAAGGTCTAGAACACTGAAAATCCTCCAGTGTTCAGATCTGGTAAGACTTCCAGTGGACTCCGCCATTTGTCAGTCTTCTTTATTCTTACTTCAGTCTTTGACTTCAGTGAGAACGTCTTCAGTAGAGTAGATCTGGACTGGGGTGAAGTCCAGTGAGATAATCTGGAGAATACTCCAGATTCCTATACAAGTATTTGCTCACTGGTCTTCCATTATTTCTGGACAAATCTTCAGAGGGACTCCAGATTCCAAGTCTGGAGTAGGTCCAGTAGAACACGTTTTTGGACAGATCTTCAGTAAGCTCCAGTAGTCGAGTCTGGAGCGAGTCCAGTAAATCTGGACTAAATCTGGACCTAACAGTTAAAATATGTTAATATTGATGTTAATATTCTGGAAAAATTAATGAAATAACAAAGAGACAAAGCTTGGACCAAAACAAGTTAAAATAAGCTAGAAATCACAAACCGAAAACATGCAAAAAGCTATTTTGAGCACACACTTGCACCATAATCAAAGGACAATAAGATATCTTAAAATTACTGGAAATAAGTTGTTTCAAAAGTATAAAACTCAAGTCATTTGGTTCATGACAATAATAAGCTCAAAAATCACCTTTTCGGGTCAAATAAGCACTAACCGAAAGCACTAAATTGCACATATCACACCACCACCACTATCACGACTTTGACACCAAAATATCATGAACT
>CM067170.1:37549061-37612497 GCA_034093135.1 Erigeron breviscapus | reverse complement strand
ATCCCAAACCTTTCTTTGCTTCAACCTTAAAACATTTTTACTCTGGTGTTAAGGGTGGTACTTGAAGGAGACTTTTTGAATTGAAATGATTTGATTTAATCTTCCTTCTTATTTCATTATATCATCATTATTATTTATTGTTATCAACATCGCGCACTGAGCAATTGGCTCAGCCGCATTTCTTTTTCCTGCGCGGTAATCAGGGGTGATATGGGACGAGTGAGTGATACAAGGCTTTGGAGACTCTTAGATATCATGCTTTTATTTCATTATTATCATCAACTCTAGACTTCCTTTATTTTTGAAAATAATTCCTGTCGGAGGATTTGAACTTTTAGCTGCTTGGAAACTTATTTATTTATCGCAATGCAAGACCTTTTAGTATTTATGGTTCTTTAAGCATTTGATGTAATTCCCTATTTCATTCCGGAATGAGGTGTTACAGCTCAAGTGTTTCTCGCATAACACTTTCTACTCCTATTTTCATCATAAGTCTCTATACATTTGCGGATGTTAATGTCAATGGGAATTGGATTTGGCCTACTGCTTGGCTTGATTTATTCCCCGTTCTTATTAATATCCCTCAGACTTCCCTCTCACAGTCCAAGAGGGATGAGTTGGTTTGGAAAGACATGAGTTCTGAAAAACCATTCTCGTCCAGTGTTGTTTGGAATTCTATTCGTAGTAAGGAGCAAGAAGTGAAATGGGTTGAGGTAGTTTCGAATCCTCAATGCATTCCAAGACACGCCTTTATTCTGTGGTTTGTTGTAGGTGAAAAACTTTTAACGCAAGACAAGATTCTTCAATGGAACCCATCGAGAAGAAAAACTATGAATGTAATGTGTTGTTGTTAGATATAGAATTGAGCTTAATTGAGCTTTAATGGTGGATTTAAGGTAGTGTGTGAAATGTGTGTAAGTGTGTGAATGGGAGGTTGAAGATGATCTTAGAGAGAGAAAGTAAATTAGAGAGAAGTAAGTGTGGGATTATGTGTTAGGCTTATTACAAGGTTATTAAGGAAGGAGTATTTATACATAGGATCTAATTATAACTACTACTCCTTCCACAATACTAATTTACAATTTAACACCATTTTATATTTCTAACAATCTCCCCCTTGGTGCTGAATTGTAAATGTTGCATCGTCTTCGGTCTTTAAATAAACATGATGAGCCCATTTGTTGAAAATCTTCAATGTTGATTGGACTTTGAAGCTTTCTCATTGTCTTCAACGTCTTGTATACAACCTTGACTTTGAATCTTCTCAACAAACAAATATTCTTGACGATGACTTGATCTTCTCTTGCAACTTTGAATACTTTGGAAGCACCTTTGAAATCTTTGTAGCTTTTAAGCTTTCACAACATGAACTTTTGAATGTTGATTTCAACTTGATGTTGCTTTGAGGAGTAAGTTGAGCTTTTAGTAGCATGCGGAAGCTTGGTTTTGACTTTGAATTCTTTGAATTCTTTTGGATGCGGAAGCTTGATTATTTTTGAAATCTCTTGGCATTGCGGAAGCTTGGTTTTGGAATGCGGAAATTTGATTTGACTTTAAAAACTTCAATTCTTGGTCTAACTTGTCTCTGAATCAACAATCATCTTGGAGCACTTGATTCTTTGATCAATTAACATTTGCTCCCCTTCAATCAAACAACTATCTCGGAGCAAATTATTCAATAACAAATCTTTAATCTCTTGCTCCCCCTCAATCAAACAACTATCTCGGAGCAAATTATTCAATAACAAATCTTTAATCTCTTGCTCCCCCTCAAATTAACAATCTCTTCAAACAATGAATTCTTATCAAGACTTTAACCAAACTTAACTATCTAAGTATTAACAATTCAATCTCAAACTCTTCTTATCAACAAACTATGGTCAATTTTCCTACAAATCTTTCAATTATCGACCATGTACTTCATCTTGAATATACTCGATCTCGAATCAATCCTTTAACTTTCTCAAAACAATCTTTCAACTTAGCACGATAAATATTCACTCTCTTCACCTAAACTTACGATCCTTTGAACATCCAAACACGACAATCATCCTCGAACAATATCTATCAATCATATTCTACCTATATCCTTGAACTCTATCTATCAATCATATAATCATTTCTCCCCCTTATGATGAAAATGTGAAACGGTTTCATCATACAATACTGATTGATAGCATAAACGGTAGATTCCAACAAACAACAATCAAGCAAAGTAACCCAACCCAATTCCCAATTCCCAATGAACCTATTGGTGAACTAGAATGTAAGGTTGCGTTGTTGGAAAAAACAATTTTTATATGGTGTTTGTGTTCTTTGTGTTTGTGTGAAGAGAAATGAAAACCGGATAAAAATGATCCGTTAACACAACCAAAAATCAAAAGGATTAATGGTGTGGCCTAAAAATACGATTACTATTTTCAGGACTTCCCATTGTCATCGAGAAATGCACAAAGATTATCTCTAAATGGGTCTTTCTATGGCTTTTCAACCGATAGATTGCTTTAAAGAATGTAATACATGGTCAGTGTCACAAAGGCGTTCAATAACCATATCTTACTATCCTCAAAGACTTTTGGGAAAATAACTCCGAGGTCACATAGACTTCTCGTTTACTCAACAAGTTCATAAAATGAAAATGTGAGACCTACGTTCAACGTTGGAAAAGATGTTAGCATTGGTAGGATTTCCATTCGATCATCGTGGAATATCAATAATATGATATCACTACGAATGTTCCGGCAATATCACAAAGATATGCAATGTCACAAAGACATATAAAGACTCTATGTGTCCTAGGCAAATGAAAGATATATCAAGTACGCTCTAGACTCAATAGTGATCAACTGAAGTCGGGGACCGGAGCAGAGTGTCTCCCTTTTTCAATATCAACATCTTCCAAAAGAAGAGTCAATAGAAATGTGAAAATCTCCGTGAGAATAAAACAAGTATTTGTTAAGAAACACTTGAGTGGTTAGGTAAAGATGTGCATTGCTTCACTGGGTCCATGAAGTCTTTTTCAATATCGAGAAATCAACATATGAAATCCGATAGAAACGTGTTGACCCGGCGTTTAGAGAATTTTGGGAGGGCTTTCATTTCTTTTAGCCCTTTCTCACATCATCTTTTCACCGTAACCTCTCACTTTTCGACTACTCCCTCATGGCCTATTTGCACAAACAACATCACCACGCTCATAAACCCTCACAATCTAAATTGAGAATTTAACTCCGGGGTTAGATCTCATCGGCGATGACAAGATCATGGAGTATTTATGAGTGGCCTAAACTCTCATGTGCAAATCTAACACCGAACTTCTATGAATTTGATCGAAAATGGTTTGAAAATCTTCCAAAGTGTTTTAAAATGGAAAATGAGTTTAAACACTTGAAAGTTTTGGTTTTATAAACAAACTCCCCCTAAATATATGCATGATATAAACAAAGGTTTTGCATATAAAGGGTGAGTAAAAGGTTTAAAAGTTGCTCACAAACATTAAAAATGAGACAACAAAGGCAGTACACAAAGGCGTTCGATGCCTTGCATCTCATCCAAAACATTGTGAGAAACTCAAAGACAAAGTAAATAAACAAAATGATTAAAAGAGAAAATCTTTTTGGATTTTTCAAAAATAAGAAAATGAAAATCTTTTTGGATTTTTCTAAAAGTAATGAAATTACGAAAACGGTTTTAGCACGGGTTATACACTGATGTGTGCATAAGCCACTATTCATCAAATCACTTGGAAATCACTTTTGGAACCCATTTGAGATTGGGTCCAATGGTTTTTGAATTCTTGAAAGTCCAAACGTAAGTCTCATCGATTTGATGAATAGATGTTGCATTCCACGGAGAACTAAAACCCGGTGGTTTAGTTGAAAAGAGTTTTCGTGGAACCAACGGTGAAAAATCATTTGATTTCTTTGAAAAGCTTCCAATCTTGGTAGATTGAGTTGAAGAATGATTTTTCGAAGCAAAATCATTCACTTTTTGCACAACTGTTTTCACAGGTTTTGGTGCAAGATCAAAAAGTTCCGAAAATGAATATTTGAATGATTTTGACTCAATTGACTTATCTTTTGAAATCGGTTTCCATTTAGATTTAGTCAACTGAGATTTTGCTTGAGAAATATGTCCAGAATTATCCTCAAATGATAGAAAAGAGACAAAAGTAGTTGTTCCATCTAAAATAGGTTTCTTAGAAAACTTCTTACCCTTTTGTAAGGAGTAATTAGTAAACTGAGACACCTTTCTTCCAAAAGGTTTAGAAAATTTACCCGTGTAAACCTTCTTTGGAACATCAGGATCAGTCTGAATAGAAGTTTCAACAGTCTCAACCTTATCACAATCAGTCTGCACATAAGAGTTCACAAAAATAGGACAATTAGTTTGAGTACAAACACAATCAACATCAGTCTTAGTTGAGTTCTCAACGATCTTAACAACATCACATTCACTTGTTACAGAAGAATCCACAACTTCACATACAGGACAACCAGGTTCAGTGCAACCTTCAACAACTTCTTTAGGAAGGTCAAGAGAGACAGAACAATGAGTTTGATGCTGAAAAAATTTGGTTTGTGTTTGCAATTCAATCTCAAGGTCGGAAATTTTCTTTGTCAAAGATGCTTCGTTTGACTGAAGTTGCAAACACTTGTCTTCAAGACACTTGATTTGAGCACAAAACTTTGTTCTTCCTTCTTCAACTTTGCTCTCAAAAATGGTGGACTTGTTTCGCAACTCATGGTTAAGCTCAGAAATCTTTTGTTGCAAAACAAGTTCTTTTGATTGATTGTCCAAAACAATTTTATTGAGCTTTTTGGAAGAATTGTCCAACTCATTTGTGAATTTGAAAAACTTGGATTGCAAATGATCATTTTCTTTTTGAAGACTTTCCATGTTGGACAAAATAAGATCATTTGCAGATTTGAGTTCTTTGTTCTCTGACATGAGTTGGTCAATTTCAAGTTGAAGATTTTTGTTTTGTTCCATGAGTTTTTGACTTGTGTCATACATGTATCGTTTTTCTTGAAAACGAATGACAGCACATGGAACATGTTTGTTGTTGAAAGTCTTGGGATGTAAATTACATGTACAACGACAATTTTTATGATCCCAAATTTCATCCCCTGTGGGTTCTTGAATGAACATAGTCGTCAGTTTATCTGGCACATTGAACTTTATTGACTCAAAATTTTCTGAAGTCTGGTACGAAGAAATAATCGATTTCAAGTCTTTAATGTCAGACACAAAACAAACATGTTCCTCACAAAGAGCTTTGAACTTCTTGGACACATCCTCAAACTCTTGATACACTCGAACAACACAAGCATGATTATTTCCTTGAAAACATGAACACTTTTGACTATTATGAAAACCATATGAACCCATGTTTGGTTCAAATTTGATCGGTATGGTTGACATTTTGACTCAAAAAAAAACTTTATGACAATTTAAAAACGAACAACTCAAGACAAGATCTTAAAAAAATTTAGTCCAACAATTAAGGAATGTAAGCCCAAAAACAATGACTAAAAACTTTAGTCCAAAATGAAATATAAGTCCAACACAAATTTTAGTCCAATCAAAATATATCCTTGAAGATCACAAAGTGCTATTTGCCGAGCTGGGAGCTCGGTAAATGAGGTGTTCAGAAAAGTTTTTCTCAAATTTTCACACAAAAATGGAAAAGTGATAGAAAAATATTTGGTAAAGTTTGAATAATAAAAAAAAATTTGAACTTGTGGTCTATTTGCCGAGGTATGAGCTCGGCAAATGGGGTATTCGATTGAAAAATTGTCAAGTGTTTGAAAAGAATTGATTTGCCGAGCTTAGATCTCTGCAAATGGCCAGTTCGTCCAACACTTAGAAAAATTTCCTTGAAATGTTGATTTGCCGAGCTTAGATCTCTGCAAATGGCCAGTTCGTCCAACACTTAGAAAAATTTCCTTGAAATGTTGATTTGCCGAGCTTAGATCTCTGCAAATGGCCAGTTCGTCCAACACTTAGAAAAATTTTCTTGAAATGTTGATTTGCCGAGCTTAGATCTCTGCAAATGGCCAGTTCGTCCAACACTTAGAAAAATTTCCTTGAAATGTTGATTTGCCGAGCTTAGATCTCTGCAAATGGCCAGTTCGTCCAACACTTAGAAAAATTTCCTTGAAATGTTGATTTGCCGAGCTTAGATCTCTGCAAATGGCCAGTTCGTCCAACACTTAGAAAAATTTCCTTGAAATGTTGATTTGCCGAGCTTAGATCTCTGCAAATGGCCAGTTCGTCCAACACTTAGAAAAATTTTCTTGAAATGTTGATTTGCCGAGCTTAGATCTCTGCAAATGGCCAGTTCGTCCAACACTTAGAAAAATTTTCTTGAAATGTTGATTTGCCGAGCTTAGATCTCTGCAAATGGCCAGTTCGTCCAACACTTAGAAAAATTTTCTTGAAATGTTGATTTGCCGAGCTTAGATCTCTGCAAATGGCCAGTTCGTCCAACACTTAGAAAAATTTTCTTGAAATGTTGATTTGCCGAGCTTAGATCTCTGCAAATGGCCAGTTCGTCCAACACTTAGAAAAATTTCCTTGAAATGTTGATTTGCCGAGCTTAGATCTCTGCAAATGGCCAGTTCGTCCAACACTTAGAAAAATTTTCTTGAAATGTTGATTTGCCGAGCTTAGATCTCTGCAAATGGCCAGTTCGTCCAACACTTAGAAAAATTTTCTTGAAATGTTGATTTGCCGAGCTTAGATCTCTGCAAATGGCCAGTTCGTCCAACACTTAGAAAAATTTCCTTGAAATGTTGATTTGCCGAGCTTAGATCTCTGCAAATGGCCAGTTCGTCCAACACTTAGAAAAATTTCCTTGAAATGTTGATTTGCCGAGCTTAGATCTCTGCAAATGGCCAGTTCGTCCAACACTTAGAAAAATTTTCTTGAAATGTTGATTTGCCGAGCTTAGATCTCTGCAAATGGCCAGTTCGTCCAACACTTAGAAAAATTTCCTTGAAATGTTGATTTGCCGAGCTTAGATCTCTGCAAATGGCCAGTTCGTCCAACACTTAGAAAAATTTTCTTGAAATGTTGATTTGCCGAGCTTAGATCTCTGCAAATGGCCAGTTCGTCCAACACTTAGAAAAATTTTCTTGAAATGTTGATTTGCCGAGCTTAGATCTCTGCAAATGGCCAGTTCGTCCAACACTTAGAAAAATTTTCTTGAAATGTTGATTTGCCGAGCTTAGATCTCTGCAAATGGCCAGTTCGTCCAACACTTAGAAAAATTTCCTTGAAATGTTGATTTGCCGAGCTTAGATCTCTGCAAATGGCCAGTTCGTCCAACACTTAGAAAAATTTTCTTGAAATGTTGATTTGCCGAGCTTAGATCTCTGCAAATGGCCAGTTCGTCCAACACTTAGAAAAATTTCCTTGAAATGTTGATTTGCCGAGCTTAGATCTCTGCAAATGGCCAGTTCGTCCAACACTTAGAAAAATTTTCTTGAAATGTTGATTTGCCGAGCTTAGATCTCTGCAAATGGCCAGTTCGTCCAACACTTAGAAAAATTTCCTTGAAATGTTGATTTGCCGAGCTTAGATCTCTGCAAATGGCCAGTTCGTCCAACACTTAGAAAAATTTTCTTGAAATGTTGATTTGCCGAGCTTAGATCTCTGCAAATGGCCAGTTCGTCCAACACTTAGAAAAATTTTCTTGAAATGTTGATTTGCCGAGCTTAGATCTCTGCAAATGGCTAGTTCGTCCAACACTTAGCCTACGACCTCTGCAAACACGAGAATACACTAAAGGACAAAATAGTCGGTTTCCAGTTGTCTTCTTCGTTCAGCCAAACACTCAAATGCCGAGCTCACACAAAAACTTAAAATTCTCACTCATTCTTGTGAATTAAAACTTGAAAATTGTTTCAAAATGTTCAGAATTAGATCGCGAACCAATCCTCGAACAAAATTTGAAAAAATATCCACTCGTTTCAAATCCCAACGAAACCTCTGTTTGCCGAGCTCGAACAATACATGATCAAATGTTGAAATTGAAGTCTGAAATTGATACAGAATGATGATTTACTATCAACTAATCGATTGGTGATCAAAATTCTAACCAAAACACACTCAAATTGCTGAATTAACTCGAACAGTTAACTCGGCAAATGGCAGTTTTAAAAAAACTCAAAAATACCAGAATTAAGCACATAAACAGCTTGATTCAAGCTTGTAGATCGTTCAGATATACTGATTGTGCTCTGATACCAATTGTTAGATATAGAATTGAGCTTAATTGAGGTTTAATGGTGAATTTAAGGTAGTGTGTGACATGTGTGTAAGTGTGTGAATGGGAGGTTGAAGATGATCTTAGAGAGAGAAAGTAAATTAGAGAGAAGTAAGTGTGGGATTATGTGTTAGGCTTATTACAAGGTTATTAAGGAAGGAGTATTTATACATAGGATCTAATTATAACTACTACTCCTTCCACTATAAGCTAATTTACAATTTAACACCATTTTATATTTCTAACAGTTGTCCGTTATGTATTTCTGATTTTGATTCTCATCACCACTTGTTCTTCGAGTGTAAATACTCATCACAAGTTTGGTTTTCTATTAGAGATTCTGCTGATATGCAGATTGTTTCACCTGCTTGGAGTGAAGTTTTGGACTCCTTGGTGTGACAACTCGTAATTAATTAACAACGAGTTAGTCTTAATCTTGTTTAAGATTAGTCATTATCATAATCTCGTCGAATTTAGACTGTCATTTGACGTGGAACTTATTAGACTTTTGGACTTTTGACTTAGTCAAAATAGACGTATCTTGATGACGTAGACTATTAGCTATCTAGACGAATGCCGAGTCTTTTAAAATAACTTTAAATTAATATTTAAAGGTTATGTCTTGAACAAAATAATTAGACTGTCTAGACTTAATATTATAAAGTTCCCTTTGACGAAACTTTATTGGCTTGTCTTGACTAAAATGAGACGAGGGAAAATACCTTTACTTTACATTTTTGACTTTTAGGTCAAACGATATTAAATCGTAAGCTTTTTACCGAATTAAGGGTATAGATTATTGTCAAAAAGAAGCCACGTGGGCTTAAATTGGTTTGAGAGGCTGGGAGGGAAACAACAAACCCCCCCCTCACCCCTTTTTCTTTTTCTTGGTCGACCGAACATACACACACAAAGGCATACACACACAAAAACACTCAAGTTTCATCTTCTCATTTAGTTTTGGCTAGAGAAATCAAAAGGGAAAAACACCTTTATTTGTTTTAATAATAATAATCAAGGGTTTTGTATCATCATCATCTTCATCAATTCTATTTCAAGAACTTCAAATTGGTAAGTTGACTAAATTCTTCAAACTTTTGATTCTTCTAAATTTAATCTTATTATTTAGTTTCATTTACTTTAAATTGAACTTATTGGTCAAGAAGATGAAATGAGTTTTGATATTGGTTGTTAGATGGATTTTTGATTTAGAAATAAGAAGTTGAAATCAAAAAGTGTTGAAATGGTATATGGTTAGCGAAATAAATTGTTTCCAGGCCTATTGGTCATGTTTATACTAGTTATAGTGAAAGGAATTGAATCAAAAACGATTTGGGTTATTTCTGCATATGAACTGCTGGTTTTGGCTGCAGAATGGGGCCACTGCGGCGCAGTGGCGTTGTCTTAGCCCACTGCGGCGCAGTGCCCAGACTCTGGTCTGGTGTCGACTTAAGCCACTGCGGCGCAGTGAGCATGTTTCTAGCTCACTGCGGCGCAGTGTAAACCCTCGGAAAAATATTGTTTTTGGCTGACTGCGGCGCAGTGGGGTGAAACTTTTCCCACTGCGGCGCAGTGGTATGTTGCTGAAATATTTGACATTTCTAGTTTTTTTGACAACTTGAACGTTTGGACTTGGTAGATATCGAATGGTACTTTAGACTGCCTTATAATGATAATTTCATTGATATTGCCAACAAAAGTTAAATAAAATGAAAGATTAAATCACACTTGGTCGTGGCATTCTAGGATTGATAGCTAAGTAGTGGTACGTAGGATACTTGTCGTCGTGAGATTTGATCCTCACCATTGGTACTCTTATCCTAGGCTTTGGATAGACATGGAGACTAGACTGCTCATATTCTCGGACTACTCATTCTTTAGCTCGTAGACTGCTAAGGTGAGTTTATGGCGCCCTTTTTCCTTTTACTTTGGGCCTGAAAAGCATGGACTGTATACACGATTACTTTATAAATGATTTGTCTTTGTCTATGCCATGAGATTTGGTAAATTAAATCATTTGTCTTATGTCTTGCCATGTTGACGGCTGTCTGAAAATGTGTATACATGTCTTACGGAATATTGAACTAAATGACTTTGACTTGCCATGTTGTCGGCAGACTAAATTGTTCTTTGTGTTTGACGAACTAAAATGATCCCCCCTTATGTAGTTTTACCATTTTGAGATTTTAATGGTAGTCTTGTCAGCTTTCATACCTGACAGTCTTGGTTCTGGTCCGTACCCCACTGTAGACGGGAAATCCTGTACGAGGCATATTATCTTTGTCAGACTTCGGTCTGTACAGTCATATATTATCTTTGTCAGACTTCGGTCTGTACAGTCATATATTATCTTTGTCAGACTTCGGTCTGTACAGTCATATATTATCTTTGTCAGACTTCGGTCTGTACAGTCTTAATATCTTTGTCGGACTTCGGTCTGTACAGTCAGCATATAATTGTCGGACTTCGGTCTGTACAGTCATGTCTTATAATTACGTGTAATGGTGTTATCACAATGGCAACAAAACTATTGTCAACATACCGTAAGCGTGGTGGGTACGCCGATGGTACACCCTATATATAAGCGTTGAAAGTATGTTGGAAGTAGAAGCCTAAGTGGTTTAGTCTCATTGCCGGATATCGATCTCGGCAGTCCTGTCTTAAATAACTACAATAAACGACGATTGATCTTTTAGTCAAACACACTGTAAACTCACCAACTATTTCGATAGTTGATCCTCTCAAATTTCATGCTTTTCAGGTGACCATCAGTAAGTCTTGGAATCGTCTTTGGCATTATAGGGCCAATCTTTTGACTTTGGACGTACAATTAGCATCAGACATTGAGGGCTCTCATGCTTTTGGCTTTAATTGTATTTGACTGTCCAGACTTTGAACTTGTATTCTGTGGGCCCAGTTCCAAATGAGGATGACTTGTATCCGTATTTTGGGGTCCACACTTTGAACGATTGTACTTGTATTGACTTGTATTGGTATAAATGGATGTAATCTCTATTAACCTTCTGATTAGTATGCAATTCTTTGTTAACCCTGTATTTCCGCTACAACGGGGTGTGACAAAAATTGGTATCAGAGACAAGGTTATAGTTAATACCGAGTTTTTCCGCTGGAAAAACTCAATCTATAGCCATTTCGTTTCAAAAGGGAATCTAAGTCTAATTAGGTTTAGGATACTTATTTCAGGAGTTATATTATTTGTCTATAATTAGACCTAACTTGATCAACTACGTCCCGATTATGTAAAATAATATAAGGCTCGAAATAAATATCTTAGATTTTGTATATACGTTATAGTTTGAGCTATATTCACAACATACTGTAGATGTGGTGGGAAGGCTGCGGGTGACCCTATATATAAACATTGAAGGTATGTTAGGAATAGAAACTCAAATCGTATGTGTATGCATAAGGTTTATATACGTGATAGTTTGGATTATATTAACAGCATATTTAAAATGTGGTGGGAAGGCTGCGGGTGACCCTATATATAAGCATTTCAAATATGTTGGTAATAGAAACCCAAACCAAATGTGTGTAATCTAGACGAAGATTTCTTTAAAACTCAAATTGCGTACTGTATCATCCATTTGAGACGTACTGCCTTATCCATTTGACTTATATGGATTCTTTGACTATCTTTTCAGACTAGTCATGTCGGATGGAGTTAGCTCAAATGCTGTTGTACCTTGTACACCTCCAGTTCCTGTCTTGGCAAACTCCATTCCTTATGTTCCTGACTCTTATGAAGAGGAACCAATGGAGGAATCGGGCAATGAATCACGCCCTATCAATCTTGTGTCATCTTCCAGTGAATCTGGAGGCGAACATGTGTCTATCCATGTTCAATCATCTGTAACACCGGTATCTCCATATCAGAGGAGGACTACCGAGGGAGCTCATTTGCCTTATGCTCCTAGAGACCCTTATGCTCCTGGTCCTTCTGCACCAGTTCAGGGCAACAGTGGACTTGGTCTTTCATTCTTTCAGGGAGATCCATATGCGGCGGGTCCTCCAGAGTGCCTGTCTACAATCCAAGTGCTGTTATGCCAGTTGCATCTGCAGCTGATAGGTCGGAATATTATCGCCGACAATTGTCAAGGATGAACAATTCCCTCATCTGTACAAGGGAGAAAATAGAGAATCAAGCTCAGGCGTTGACTGGAGCTTATCATCAGGCGGCGGAGGCGTTGACTGTTGCTAGAGAGGGGAAGGAAACTATTGGGAGGTTGATCTGGATACTGTCTGTTGTGGTGGTTTTGGTGGTGGCTTTGCTGGTCGTTGTTATTTGCAAGATGTAATCTTGTAATAATCTTTCTGTATTGTAAGCCTAGAACTTTTAACAACTCGTACTTCTGTACTTTGAGTTGTAGTCTATCTTTTTGGTGGATGTATTTCCCACGTGTCTATAAATCGTATTGCTCCGACTATGTAGTCTAACATTGTGGATGAAGTTTCCCACATGTTTTTGGACTGTACATACCAGACTATGTAAAATTTTGAACATCAATGAAATACGATTGTCTTTTGGCTTACTTACTTGTTCAGACTATGTCAACTGCTTATTCTTAGCTCTAGAAATATGATTTTTCATATTTTCTTGTCTTGTCTAGTACATGAATTCATACAAGTCAGCAATTTGTGACTTGCATTGTACTGTCATCTGTCTTGCAAAGCTACTTTCTATTTAACCTATCAAGGAAATCTCTAAATGACATTTTGTTCATATCTTAGACTTATGGCTCCTAAGACGAAAAGCAAAGTTCAGAAAAAGACTCCAGTCAAGAAAACTGCACCAAAGAGAGTTACTCGATCCACTCCTTTGAATAATGAAGCTGAACAGGAAGAACCTGTGATTCAGCAAGGACCGGAAGCTGCTCCTGTCCAGGTGAACACTGGTCCTGGACCTACCCCAAATACTGGCGGGGATAATAATATGGCAGCATTTGTAACACAACAGTTGTTGGCTGCTATGCCTACTTTAGTCGCACAGATTACGGCAAGCCTGAACGCAAATTATAACCATCATGCTGACAATAGTAACAATGTCGAGCCTACTGCTGAACAGGTTATTCCTCGAGTGCATCTGCACGGGACTGACTACAAGACCTTCACTTATTGTAAACCAAAAGAATTTAATGGTACCGAGGGTCCGGTAGGTCTAATCAACTGGCTGGAAAGCATTGAGGCAGTGCTCCATATCAGCCGTTGTGCCGAAGAGCACAAAGTGGAATATGCTTCCGCTCAATTTCAAAAGCACGCACTGTCATGGTGGAACGAGCAGATTAGGACTCGTGGCCGAGAGCCGGCATATAGCATACCTTGGTTGAACTTTAAAAGGATGCTCATGGAAAAGTACTGTCCTCGTGAGGAAGTACAGAAAATGGAAGGCGAATTCTGGAATCATAGTATGATTGGACTAGACAATGAGAAATACACAACTCGTTTTCATGAGTTGGCTAGACTAGTTCCTCGAATGGTAGATACGGAGGAGAAATTGATCGAGAGATACTGTTATGGCTTGTCACCTGATGTCCGAAGGTTGGTAGCCGCTTTTAATCCTTTGACTCTTCAAGCGGCAGTCAGTGCAACCAACCGGATGGTGATAGACTTGAAAAGAACCCCTGGTTCTTCGGTTGGAACAGAGGGGATCAAGAGAAGAAACGATCAGGCCTCTAGTAGTGGGTTTGGTGACGACGGAAATGGCAAGAGATTTAAGACTGCTAGAAACTTTGCAGTAGTCACTCAGGACGTCACGAGGTACACTGGTCCAGACCCGAGATGTAACAGGTGTGGTCTCCATCACCGGGGAAATTGTCCTACTTGTAACCGTTGTAAAAGGACAGGACATCTGGCAAAGTTTTGTAAGAACAATGCACCGGCTTCATGTTACGAATGTGGCAGCGAAACCCATATGCGACCCGCTTGTCCACGACTCAATCTAAACCCGAACAACAATGCTATAGTTCCCGTGAGGAACAATGCGTGGGACAATCAAGCTAGGAATCAAGAAGGACAAGGCAGAGGTCGAGTTTTTGCTTTGGAGGCTGCTGATGCATGACGTGGTCCCAAATGTTGTGATAGGTACATTCATACTCAATAAACATTATGTCTTTGTGTTATTCAACTCCGGTGCTAATAAAAGCTTTATATCCTTAGAATTTAAATCTCGAATCAATATAGTAGCTATCCCCATGAAAGAAAATTTTATCGTCGAATATGTGAACGGTCAAAAGTATGTTGCTAAAGATCATCTGGTAAATTGCAATTTAACATTTTCTGGTAAAACCTTTAAGATAGATCTTATTCCCATAGAACTAGGAAGTTTTGACGTGATAGTCGATATAGACTGGTTGTCTAGAGTTCGCGCTGATATTAGTTGTTACGAGAAGGTTGTGAGAATACCTCTACCGAATGACGAAACATTGATAGCGTAAGGAGACAAGTCAGGGAAAAGTCATTGCTTACGCTTCAAGACAGCTCAAAATCCACGAAAGGATAGAGTTTTGGATGATCAAAAAGAGGCCCTACAACCAGGGCGTATCGAGGAAGAAGCATTGTGGAATACCGAACATTTATTTGAAGTGGATGGTGATGGGATCCGACATGACAAAGACAGGGTGTGGATTCCAAAGTAGAATGGACTTAGAGAACTCTTGCTAAATAAGAGTCATCGATCTAGGATCATGGAGATATTTTCAAGACGTTTCAGGCACTCAGTTGAATTTGGGTACGGCTTACCATCCCCAGACTGACGGACAAAGTGAACGTACCATTCAGACGTTGGAAGACATGCTTCGTGCATGTGTCATTGACTTCAAGGGTAGTTGGGATACCTTTTTGCCGTTAGCAGAATTTTCATATAATAACAGCTACCACACCAATATCAAATGTGCTCCTTATGAGGCTTTGTATGGACGAAAATGTAGATCGCCTGTCTGTTGGCTTGATGCTGGAGAACGTCGTTTATTTAAATATGGACTAGTTCAGAAGAATACTAATCAAATTGTCGAAATTAGGGCACGGCTGAAGGCGGCTCAAGATCGCCAAAAGAGCTATGCCGACCGTAGACGGAAACCACTTGAGTTTCAAGTGGGAGACAAAGTCATGTTGAAAGTGTCACCTTGGAAAGGCACTGCACGTTTTGGCGTATGAGGGAAACTTAGTCCTCGTTATATCGGACCATTCGAAATTGTTCAAAGAATTGGTTCCGTGGCTTACAAGCTCGATTTACCTAAGGAGCTAGAACATGTTCATCACACATTTCACATTTCGAATCTTAAGAAATGTCTGACTGATGAGACTTTAGTCGTACCTGTCGAAGAGCTGCAAGTAACTGACTCTCTTCAATTCGTTGAAGAACCTGTTGAAATTTTAGACCAACAGCTCAAACAACTTAGGCGTAGTCGTATCAAATTGGTCAAAGTTCGTTGGAACTCAAAACATGGTCCCGACTTGACTTGGGAACGTGAAGACTATATGAGGGATAAGTATCCTCATCTTTTTACTGAGCAAGACTTGATTTCGGGACGAAATCCTTAGAAGTCGGGGATGCTGTGACAACTCGTAATTAATTAACAACGAGTTAGTCTTAATCTTGTTTAAGATTAGTCATTATCATAATCTCGTCGAATTTAGACTGTCATTTGACGTGGAACTTATTAGACTTTTGGACTTTTGACTTAGTCAAATTAGACGTATCTTGATGACGTAGACTATTAGCTATCTAGACGAATGCCGAGTCTTTAAAATAACTTTAAATTAATATTTAAAGGTTATGTCTTGAACAAAATAATTAGACTGTCTAGACTTAATATTATAAAGTTCCCTTTGACGAAACTTTATTGGCTTGTCTTGACTAAAATGAGACGAGGGAAAATACCTTTACTTTACATTTTTGACTTTTAGGTCAAACGATATTTAATCGTAAGCTTTTTACCGAATTAAGGGTATAGATTATTGTCAAAAAGAAGCCACGTGGGCTTAAATTGGTTTGAGAGGCTGGGAGGGAAACAACAAACCCCCCCCTCACCCCTTTTTCTTTTTCTTGGTCGACCGAACATACACACACAAAGGCATACACACACAAAAACACTCAAGTTTCATCTTCTCATTTAGTTTTGGCTAGAGAAATCAAAAGGGAAAAACACCTTTATTTGTTTTAATAATAATAATCAAGGGTTTTGTATCATCATCATCTTCATCAATTCTATTTCAAGAACTTCAAATTGGTAAGTTGACTAAATTCTTCAAACTTTTGATTCTTCTAAATTTAATCTTATTATTTAGTTTCATTTACTTTAAATTGAACTTATTGGTCAAGAAGATGAAATGAGTTTTGATATTGGTTGTTAGATGGATTTTTGATTTAGAAATAAGAAGTTGAAATCAAAAAGTGTTGAAATGGTATATGGTTAGCGAAATAAATTGTTTCCAGGCCTATTGGTCATGTTTATACTAGTTATAGTGAAAGGAATTGAATCAAAAACGATTTGGGTTATTTCTGCATATGAACTGCTGGGTTTTGGCTGCAGAATGGGGCCACTGCGGCGCAGTGGCGTTGTCTTAGCCCACTGCGGCGCAGTGCCCAGACTCTGGTCTGGTGTCGACTTAAGCCACTGCGGCGCAGTGAGCATGTTTCTAGCTCACTGCGGCGCAGTGTAAACCCTCGGAAAAATATTGTTTTGGCTGACTGCGGCGCAGTGGGGTGAAACTTTTCCCACTGCGGCGCAGTGGTATGTTGCTGAAATATTTGACATTTCTAGTTTTTGACAACTTGAACGTTTGGACTTGGTAAATATCGAATGGTACTTTAGACTGCCTTATAATGACAATTTCATTGATATTGCCAACAAAAGTTAAATAAAATGAAAGATTAAATCACACTTGGTCGTGGCATTCTAGGATTGATAGCTAAGTAGTGGTACGTAGGATACTTGTCGTCGTGAGATTTGATCCTCACCATTGGTACTCTTATCCTAGGCTTTGGATAGACGTGGAGACTAGACTGCTCATATTCTCGGACTACTCATTCTTTAGCTCGTAGACTGCTAAGGTGAGTTTATGGCGCCCTTTTTCCTTTTACTTTGGGCCTGAAAAGCATGTACTGTATACACGATTACTTTATAAATGATTTGTCTTTGTCTATGCCATGAGATTTGGTAAATTAAATCATTTGTCTTATGTCTTGCCATGTTGACGGCTGTCTGAAAATGTGTATACATGTCTTACGGAATATTGAACTAAATGACTTTGACTTGCCATGTTGTCGGCAGACTAAATTGTTCTTTGTGTTTGACGAACTAAAATGATCCCCCTTATGTAGTTTTACCATTATGAGATTTTAATGGTAGTCTTGTCAGCTTTCGTACCTGACAGTCTTGGTTCTGGTCCGTACCCCACTGTAGACGGGAAATCCTGTACGAGGCATATTATCTTTGTCAGACTTCGGTCTGTACAGTCATATATTATCTTTGTCAGACTTCGGTCTGTACAGTCATATATTATCTTTGTCAGACTTCGGTCTGTACAGTCATATATTATCTTTGTCAGACTTCGGTCTGTACAGTCTTAATATCTTTGTCGGACTTCGGTCTGTACAGTCAGCATATAATTGTCGGACTTCGGTCTGTACAGTCATGTCTTATAATTACGTGTAATGGTGTTATCACAATGGCAACAAAACTATTGTCAACATACCGTAAGCGTGGTGGGTACGCCGATGGTACACCCTATATATAAGCGTTGAAAGTATGTTGGAAGTAGAAGCCTAAGTGTTTAGTCTCATTGCCGGATATCGATCTCGGCAGTCCTGTCTTAAATAACTACAATAAACGACGATTGATCTTTTAGTCAAACACACTGTAAACTCACCAACTATTTCGATAGTTGATCCTCTCAAATTTCATGCTTTTCAGGTGACCATTAGTAAGTCTTGGAATCGTCTTTGGCATTATAGGGCCAATCTTTTGACTTTGGACGTACAATTAGCATCAGACATTGAGGGCTCTCATGCTTTTGGCTTTAATTGTATTTGACTGTCCAGACTTTGAACTGGTATTCTGTGGGCCCAGTTCCAAATGAGGATGACTTGTATCCGTATTTTGGGGTCCACACTTTGAACGATTGTACTTGTATTGACTTGTATTGGTATAAATGGATGTAATCACTATTAACCTTCTGATTAGTATGCAATTCTTTGTTAACCCTGTATTTCCGCTACAACGGGGTGTGACACTTGGTTAATAGACAAAAGCCAAAAGTGATAACTAGTGTTGTTGCTCGCCTTCTTGTTGCTGCTACGGTGTACTTCATATGGCAAGAGCGGAATTACAGGCTTTTTAACGATCATACAAGACCACCTGATATACTATGTAAGACTATCAAAGCTACTGTTCGTTCCAAACTCATGGGGCTGAAATTTAAGGAAACAACACGAGTGATGAATGTACTTGATGCGTGGGACATTCGTGGTGACTACGTTGATCAAGATGGCTGATGATTGAATTTCTTCTTTGTTTTCTTTTGACTATGTTTATGTTAATTTTTGCATATAGGTAGTCTTGGTATATTTGGTTATTATTTGTTAGAGTGGTTTTTGTTTACATATATGGGGCCTGTCCCGTATTTGTACTTTAATGTTTTGGGTATTTTAATAAAGTCATCGGGTTAAACCCCTTTACCCAAAGATATTGGTCAAAAATCAGTAATACAAGAGGGAGTTGTGACCTTGGGGATAAGAGCAAGAATAGTATGGTTTAGTTCCTTGAGCAGCTTACCTTTCTTAAAAAAGTCATGAACTGCCAGAGAAACCTCCTTCCCAACAATAGACCATGATTTCTTGAAAAATGCTGAAGTAAAACCATCAGGTCCTGGGGCTTTAATATCACTAATCGAAAACATTGCATCCTTAATTTCCTCATCAGAAACATCACGGATCATATTGAGTGCTATTTGTCTATCCAATACATTGATGAATAAATCCGGTGCTGGTTGTAAGGACACATCACCTTCTTTTCCTAAGAACATCTCATAGTGCTGAACAAAAGCCTTTGAAACGTTACCTCCTTCATGTAAAACACCATGGGCATCTTTGATCACATCAATGCGACTTTTATGGTTTCTGCATTTAAGAGAGTTATGAAAAAAAGATGTATTAGCATCACCTGTCGCCAACCAATCAACATTGGATTTCTGCTTGAGAAAGTTTTCTTCATCAAAAACATCTTCCTGGAAACTGATGCGGAAATGTCCAGATTCACTGAACTGGAGGAAGCCAGCAAACTGAAGAAGCTAGCTGAACTGAAGAAGCTAGCTGAACTGAAGGATGAACTAATGCCATCTGACAAGCCATGTTGATTCTGCCAGCAGTGGCCCATTTCAGACAAGTCTTTTCTGAACCAGTCCAGTCACCAGTAGTAACACTTCTCCAGTGGCAAGATTCTCCAGTGACCAACACTGGTAATCCACCAGTGAAGCACTCCAGTGAAGCGCTCCAGATGACCAGCTCCAGATGACTGCTCTAGATGAATACTCCAGTGACCAACACTGATGGCCCTCCAGTAGAAGTCCAGATTTTGTCTCCAGTTTCCAGATAATAAAGTCCCCACTGAAGTCCCATTTCTGTGGACCCCAATAAAGAAGAATGACAGCTGTAAGAGAAGGCGCGTGTGACGATGACATTCCTAACGGTATTGTGGGACCACTTGCAGAGGAATGTTCCTAGAAAACCCCACGCTGTCCATCTCCTATTGGTCAAAATAAATTAGTGGCTAGCATTTTACAGCTTTTATGTATTATTTTATTATTTTCGTTAATTCCTAGGAAATAGCCTGTGGCTATAAATAGAGGTTTTATTTCTCATTGTAAGGAGTTGATGTTGAATGAAATTAATAGAGCAGCCTCTATTTCTTACAAAAATCTTCTTTTACCTTAGAGATCTTTGATCTTGGTGGTTAGGAGTGACCCCTTTATCAATATTTGTGAGTGACTTCGGTTTCCTTTATCTATAATCGTGGTGGCTAGACCTTTATCGATTGTAGTGGTGGGGCGGAGTGTTTCCTTTATCCTTGATTCCGGTGGCTTGGCC
The DNA here is from genome assembly GCA_034093135.1 of Erigeron breviscapus. NCBI lineage: Eukaryota > Viridiplantae > Streptophyta > Magnoliopsida > Asterales > Asteraceae > Erigeron > Erigeron breviscapus. The sequence continues at coordinate 37,592,119 of CM067170.1, read as the reverse complement.
TTTACGAGTCTTGGTGGTGGATTCTTTATCTATCCTTTTAATTTTATTATCTTGTTTGTTGTTTGTTTCGTATTAAACCCAACCACCAAAAATAGTCTTCCGCTGTCGTTTGTGCGTGCCTTTACGCCTCCCCTTTGCGTATCAGAGCCCGGTTTCCAAGCTCTCTTCATCTTTTTCTCGTTGGGGTATGTTTGTTTAGATCTCATTTTAATTTAGCCAGATCTGTTTGTTGATTGTTTAGATCTAGTGGTTATTTGCTTAGATCTATTGATTGTGAGTTGTTGTTGGTTATAAATGGCATATAGGCGAGATATGACTTTAGAGGAAGCTCATAATGTCTTTTTTTTTTTTTGGCGCGCTAGGCAACTCGCGATTACCCAGAAGCTCTTTTTTCTTTCCTTCTTGGGGGGGGGGGGGTGGGGGGGGGGGGGTGGGGGGGGGGGGGGGGGGGGAGGGGGGAGGGGCAAAAAGAGGACAGAGGGGAGAAGAGGGGGGGGACGAGGGAAGCGAGAAAAGAGGGGGACGAGAGGAAAGACGAGAGGAAGCGCAGGGACGAGGGAGAGAGAGGCAGAGGAAACACCCCGCAAAACCACGAAAATAAAACCCAAGAGAAAAAAAAAAAAGAACGAAAAGGTTTCCTTCCCCCACCCCCCCCCCCCCCCCCTACCCCTAGACACTCTAGTGATTCTGATGAACCACATCCTAGAGAAAGGCGTAGGAGGCATAAGGGTGATGATACTAGGGATATTAAGATAGATCCACCAGATTTTAATGGGTCTTCTAACCCAGAAGAGTATTTTGAATGGGTCCAGGTGATGGACAGAATTATGGAGATAAAAGGTTATGATGATAGAAAAAGCTTCAAAGTTGCCATTATTAAACTGAAGAAATATGCTTCATCTTGGTATGATAATATGAAATCTGAAAGGGAGTATAAAGGTAAGAGTTAAATCAAGACCTGGTCCAAACTGAAGGAGGTTCATGCAGAAGAGGTTTGTTCCCCAGTCGTACAAGCAAGATCAGTATCTACTGATGAACAATCTGAAGCAAGGAGCCAAGGAAGTTGTGGAGTACATTAGAGAGTTTGAGCATCTGAAGACCAGAACTGGTGTGAATGAGACTGAAGAGCACACTATTGCCATATTTCTTGGTGGTCTGAACGCTGCCATCACTGAGAAGATTGAGTTGCAGCCTATCTGGACATATGAAGGTGCATGCAAGATGGCTATCCAGATTGAAAGACAACTGAAGAAGAAGGTTCCGTACAAGTCATTCAGTAAGGTTCCTGCCAGTGCAAGTCAACCAGTTACCAGTCAACCAGTCCCCAGATTTACTGAAGCTATTCAGAAATCCTTCAGAAAAGAAAAAGGAAACTGGAGGATCAAAAGAACCAGTTGGAAGGAAATGTTTTAAGTGTCATGGCTTTGGTCACTTCCAGGCCCAGTGTCCTAATCAAAGAGCCTTGACTGCCAAAGAGATTGAATGTTTGCCAGATGTCGACACTGAAGAAGGTGAACCAGTGTACGATGAAGACGAAGATGAAGAGTCCTATGTTGGTGCAGATGTGGGAGAAATGTTGGTTGTCAGAAGAGTGATGCATGCTGATGAAGTTACCACTGATACTGCCCAGAGGGAGAACATTTTTCACTCCAGATGCACAGTCAAAGGAAAAGTTTGTGATCTGATCATTGACGGTGGGAGTTGTGCTAATGCTGCTTCAACTTACATGGTAGAGAAACTGGCACTACCTACAGTAAAGCACCCTCATCCTTACAAATTGCAATGGCTCAGTGAAGGATCTGAGGTAAAAGTTAACAGATAAGTTACTATTCCTTTTTCCATTGGATCTATTTATCAAGATAAAATTGTTTGTGATGTTGTTCCTATGGATGCTTGTCACATTTTACTGGGTAGACCTTGGTTATTTGACAATAATGTTTTCATAATGGTCGTATGAATTCATATTCAGTATTTGTAAGTGGGAAGAAGGTCACTCTGACTTCTTTAAAACCCAGTGAAATATTGAAAATTAATAAGAAAGACCAGCCAAGTAAGTCTTTGTACATGTCTCAAACTGAAGTTGAAGAAGAGTTAACTGGAGGCTCTCCAGTTATGATGCTACTGGTCGTTGAAAAATCTGAAGAGAAGGAGTTCACTGGTGTTCCCAGTCTCCTGAAGACTTTACTGAAGGAATTCATTGACGTTTTCCCAGAAGACCTACCTGAAGGTTTGCCACCAGTAAGAGGAATTGAACACCAGATGACCTGGTTCCTGGTTCAGTTCTTCCAAACAAAGCTGCTTATAAATGTCACCTACTGAAGCAAAAGAGTTACAAAGGCAGGTAGATGAGATAGTTGCTAAGGGGCAAGAGGGTGGGGAGAGAAAGGAGAGGAAGGGGGAAGGAAGGGACAAGAAGAGCGGACGGAAACAACCCCACACAAACAAAGCAAAAACAAAAAACGAAAAAAAGCCCACCCCCCCCCTCACCCCCCCCCCCCTCCCCTTTCCCTCCCCCCCCCCCCCCCCCCCCCCCCCCCCCCCCCCCCCCCCCCCAGCTCTCCTGGTTCCAAAGAAAGATGGTACAATGAGAATGTGTGTTGATAGCAGGGCCATCAACAATATAACCATTAAGTATAGATATCCCATTCCCAGATTGGATGATATGCTTGATGAGTTACATGGCTCCAAAGTATTTTCAAAGATCGATCTCAGAAGTGGCTATCACCAGATAAGGATGAAAGATGGGGATGAGTGGAAAACTGCTTTCAAAATCAAGGGAGGTTTGTATAAATGGTTAGTTATGCCTTTTGGCTTATCTAATGCTCCCAGTACTTTCATGAGACTGATGACCGAAGTTCTCAAGCCACTTATTGGTCAGTTTGTTGTTGTTTACTTTGATGATATTCTGGTATATTCAAAATCTGAAGCTGAACATGTTAATCATCTGAAGAGTGTATTTGAACTGTTGAGAAGACACCAGTTATATGGTAAACTGGAGAAATGTGATTTTATGGTGGATAGTGTTATATTTCTGGGGTATGTTGTGTCCAAAAATGGAATTTCTATGGATCCCTCAAAGGTGGAAGCCATCAGATCATGGCCAGTTCCAACTAAAATCACAGAAGTTAGGAGTTTTCATGGACTGGCATCTTTTTACAGAAGGTTTATCAAGAATTTCTATACAGTTGTGGCTCCAATCACTGACTGTCTGAAGAAAGGTGTGTTTGACTGGCCTAAGTCAGCCTAGTTGGCTTTTGAGTCACTGAAGAAAAGGCTCAGTTCAGCTCCAGTTCTATCATTGCCAGATTTTGATCAGTTGTTTCAGTTAGAGTGTGACGCCAGTGGAGTAGGTATTGGTGCAGTTCTGGTACAAGCAGGGCGTCCAGTTGCTTATTTCAGTGAAAAGCTTAATGGCTCTAAACTGAAGTATAGCACTTATGACAAGGAGTTTTATGCAATTATTCGTGCTATCACTCACTGGTCACATTATCTGAAGCCAAAGCAGTTTGTCTTATTCTCTGATCACGAAGCACTGAAGTTTATAAATGGTCAGCACAAACTTAATGCCAGACATGCCAAATGGGTAGAATTCTTACAGTCTTATTCATTTGTTTCAAAACATAAAGCTGGAGTTTGTAATGTTGTTGCTGATGCATTGTCTCGAAGATACTCATTGTTGTCTATTCTAGAAGCAAGAGTGCTTGGGTTTTCATTTATAAAGGAGTTATATGCTGCAGACCCAGAATTTTCTGAAAAATTCACTGAAGCTAATCAGAAGGGACCATTTACTGTACAAGATGGTTTCTTATTTAAGAATGGAAAGTTGTGCATTCCCAGAGGTTCGATTAGAGATTTACTGATAAGAGAAGCACATGGAGGAGGTCTAGCTGGTCATTTTGGAATCAACAAAACTGGAGAGATCTTGACTGAACATTTCTACTGGCCAAGTCTACTGAAGGACATCCAGAATAATATCAGTCGCTGTCCACCTTGTCACAAGGCAAAGACAACTTTTCACAAAGGATTATACACTCCTCTTCTAGTTCCAAACCAACCTTGGGAGGATCTCAGTATGGATTTTATTGTTGCACTGCCCAGAACCCAGAGGGGAAAAGATTCAATTATGGTGGTTGTTGATCGATTTTCAAAAATGGCACATTTTATTGCTTGTAACACAACCAATGATGCTTCAGCAGTAGCAAATTTGTTCTTTAAGGAGATTGTCAGATTGCATGGAATCCCCAAGACGATTGTGTCAGATCGAGATGTGAAATTTCTGAGTTATTTCTGGAAGACTCTATGGAGATTGATGGGTACCAGATTGATGTTCAGTACGTCTCACCATCCTCAGACTGATGGACAGACTGAAGTCACCAACAGAACAATTGGTATGCTGTTGAGAACACTGGTGAAGAAGACGCTGAAAGATTGGGATCTGAAGCTTGCTCATGCTGAGTTTGCTTTCAACAGAGCCCCAAATTATTCAACCAGTAAATCCCCATTTGAAATTTGTTATGGTGTCAATCCACTGACTCCCATTGATTTAATTCCTTTTTCGATTGAGCCAAAAGCCAGTATTGAAGCTGAAGCCAGAGCGAAAGAAATCAAGAAAATTCATGCAGAAGTGAAGACCAGAATAGAGAAAGCAAATGCCAGTTACAAGGCCAGAGCACAACAAGAATAGAAGCAGCCCAGTTTTGCACCAGGTGATCTTGTGTGGGTGCATCTGAGAAAAGAAAGGTTTCCAGCAAAAAGGAAGAGTAAACTAATGCCCAGAGCTGAAGGTCCGTTCAAAATTCTGGAGAGATATGGCGATAATGCTTACAAGGTTGAATTACCTGGAGATATGGCAGTTTCAAGTACTTTTAATGTGGGAGATCTGATGCCTTATCTGGTGGATGAGTACCTCGAGGACTTGAGGACAAGTCCCTTTTCAGAGGAGGAGAATGATGCGGAAATGTCCATATTCACTGAACTGGAGGAAGCCAGCGAACTGAAGAAGCTAGCTGAACTGAAGGAAGCTGAACTGGTAATGCCATCTGAACAAGCCATGTTGATTCTGCCAGCAGTGGCCCATTTCAGACAAGTCTTTTCTGAACCGGTCCAGTCACCAGTAGTAACACTTCTCCAGTGGCAAGATTCTCCAGTGACCAACCCTGGTAATCCACCAGTGAAGCACTCCAGTGAAGCGCTCCAGATGACCAGCTCCAGATGACTGCTCCAGATGAATACTCCAGTGACCAACACTGATGGCCCTCCAGTAGAAGTCCAGATTTTGTCTCCAGTTTCCAGATAATAAAGTCCCCACTGAAGTCCCATTTTTGTGGACCCCAATAAAATAGAATGACAGCTGTAAGAGAAGGCGCGTGTGACGATGACATTCCTAACGGTATTGTGGGACCACTTGCAGAGGAATGTTCCTAGAAACCCCACGCTGTCCATTTTCTATTGGTCAAAATAAATTAGTGGCTTAGCATTTACAGCTTTTATGTATTATTTTATTATGTCGTTAATTCCTAGAAAATAGCATGTGGCTATAAATAGAGGTTGTATTTCTCATTGTAAGACAGTTGATGTTGAATGAAATTAATAGAGCAGCCTCTATTTCTTATCCAAAATCTTCATTTACCTTTATGGATCTTTGATCTTGGTGGTTTGAAGTGATCCCTTTATCTATATTTGTGGTGGTTCATCTTCGTCCTTTATCAGATGTGGTGGCTAGACCTTTATCGATTGTAGTGGTGGGGCGGAGTGTTTCCTTTATCCTTGATTCCGGTGGCTTGGCCTTTACGAGTCTTGGTGGTGGATTCTTTATCTATCCTTTTAATTTTATTATCTTGTTTGTTGTTTGTTTCGTATTAAACCCAGAAAATACCAAAAATAGTCTTCCGCTGTCGTTTGTCGCGTGATTTACGCATCAAATTTGGTATCAGAGACAGGTTTAAAAAGATTTCTTAATCTTTTTATCCGTTGGGGTATTATTTGTTTAGATCTCATTTTGATTTAGCCAGATCTGTTTGTTGATTGTTTAGATCTAGTGGTTATTTGCTTAGATCTATTGATTGTGAGTTGTTGTTGGTTATAAATGGCATATAGGCGAGATATGACTTTAGAGGAAGCTCATAATGTTAGAAGAGATAGGCAAATAGAAGATCTACAAGAAGCTCTTGGTAAAATAGTCCATATGTTAGAAGATGGTGGTTTACGGATTTAATCGAGAAATGTTGTTGCTAAGTGAAAGAGATTCTGAATCTCAAGGTCCTAGTGTAAGATCTGATAGTACACCTAGAAACTCTAGTGATTCTGATGAACCACATCCTAGAGAAAGGCGTAGGAGGCATAAGGGTGATGATACTAGGGATATTAAGATAGATCCACCAGATTTTAATGGGTCTTCTAACCCAGAAGAGTATTTTGAATGGCTCCAGGTGATGGACAGAATTATGGAAATAAAAGGGTATGATGATAGAAAAAGTTTCAAGGTTGACATTATTAAACTTAAGAAATATGCTTCATCATGGTATGATAATATGAAATCTGAAAGGGAGTACAAGGGCAAAAGTAAAATCAAGACCTGGTCCAAACTAAAGGAGGTCATGCAGAAAAGGTTTGTTCCCCAGTCGTACAAGCAAGATCAGTATCTACTGATGAACAATCTGAAGCAAGAAGCCAAGGATGTTGTGGAGTACATTAGAGAGTTTGAGCATCTGAAGACCAGAAACTGGTGTGAATGAAACTGAAGAGCACACTATTGCCAGATTTCTTGGTGGTCTGAACGCTGCCATCACTGAGAAGATTGAGTTGCAGCCTATCTGGACATATGAAGGTGCATGCAAGATGGCTATCCAGATTGAAAGACAACAAAGAAGAAGGTTCCGTACAAGTCATTCAGTAAGGTTCCTGCCAGTGCAAGTCAACCAGTTACCAGTCAACCAGTCCCCAGATTTACTGAAGCTATTCAGAAATCCTTCAGAAACAAGGAAAAGGAAACTGGAGGATCAAAAGAACCAGTTGGAAGGAAATTTTTTAAGTGTCATGGCTTTGGTCACTTCCAGGCCCAGTGTCCTTATCAAAGAGCCTTGACTGCCAAGGAGATTGAATGTTTGCCAGATGTCGACACTGAAGAAGGTGAACCAGTGTACGATGAAGAAGAAGATGAAGAGTCCTATGTTGGTGCAGATGTGGGAGAAATGTTGGTTGTCAGAAGAGTGATGCATGCTGATGAAGTTACCACTGATACTGCCCAGAGGGAAAACATTTTTCACTCCAGATGCACAGTCAAAGGAAAAGTTTGTGATCTGATCATTGACGGTGGGAGTTGTGCTAATGCTGCTTCAACTTACATGGTAGAGAAACTGGCACTACCTACAGTTAAGCACCCTCATCCTTACAAATTGCAATGGCTCAGTGAAGGATCTGAGGTAAAAGTTAACAGACAAGTTACTATTCCTTTTTCCATTGGATCTATATATTACTGGGTAGACCTTGGTTATTTGACAATAATGTTTTTCATAATGGTCGTATGAATTCATATTCAGTATTTGTAAGTGGGAAGAAGGTCACTCTGACTTCTTTAAAACCCAATGAAATATTGAAAATTAATAAGAAAGACCAGCCCAGCAAATCTTTATTTATGTCTCAAACTGAAGTTGAAGAAGAGTTAACTGGAGGCTCTCCAGTTATGATGCTACTGGTCGTTGAAAAATCTGAAGAGAAGGAGTTCACTGGTGTTCCCAGTCTCCTGAAGACTTTACTGAAGGAATTCACTGACGTTTTCCCAGAAGACCTACCTGAAGGTTTGCCACCAGTAAGAGGAATTGAACACCAGATTGACCTGGTTCCAGGTTCAGTTCTTCCAAACAAAGCTGCTTATAGATGTTCACCTACTGAAGCAAAGGAGTTGCAAAGGCAGGTAGATGAGTTGGTTGCCAGAGGTTATGTGAGTGCAAGTATGAGTCCTTGTTCAGTGCCAGCTCTCCTGATTCCAAAGAAAGATGGTACAATGAGAATGTGTGTTGATAGTAGGGCCATCAACAATATAACCATTAAGTATAGATATCCCATTCCCAGATTGGATGATATGCTTGATGAATTACATGGCTCCAAAGTATTTTCAAAGATCGATCTCAGAAGTGGCTATCACCAGATAAGGAAGAAAGATGGGGATGAGTGGAAAACTGCTTTCAAAATCAAGGGAGGTTTGTATGAATGGTTAGTTATGCCTTTTGGCTTATCTAATGCTCCCAGTACTTTCATGAGACTGATGAACGAAGTTCTCAGGCCACTTATTGGTCAGTTTGTTGTTGTTTACTTTGATGATATTCTGGTATATTCAAAATCTGAAGCTGAACATGTTAATCATTTAAGAGATGTGTTTGATTTACTGAGAAGACACCAGTTATATGGTAAATTGGAGAAATGTGATTTTATGGTAGAGGGTGTAATATTTCTGGGGTATGTTGTTTCAAAAGAAGGAATTTCTATGGATCCCTTCTAAGGTTGATGCCATCAGATCATGGCCAGTTCCCAACTACAATCACTGAAGTTAGGAGTTTTCATGGACTGGCATCTTTTTACAGAAGGTTTATCAAGAATTTCTCTACAGTTGTGGCTCCAATCACTGACTGTCTGAAGAAAGGTGTGTTTGACTGGCCTAAGTCAGCCTAGTTGGCTTTTGAGTCACTGAAGGAAAGGCTCAGTTCAGCTCCAGTTCTATCATTGCCAGATTTTGATCAGTTGTTTCAGTTAGAGTGTGACGCCAGTGGAGTATGTATTGGTGCAATTCTGGTACAAGCAGGGCGTCCAGTTGCATATTTCAGTGAAAAGCTCAATGGCTCTAAACTGAAGTATAGCACTTATGACAAGGAGTTTTATGCAATTATTCGTGCTATCACTCACTGGTCACATTATCTGAAGCCAAAGCAGTTTGTCTTATTCTCTGATCATGAAGCACTGAAGTTTATAAATGGTCAGCACAAACTTAATGCCAGACATGCCAAATGGGTAGAATTCTTACAGTCTTATTCATTTGTTTCAAAACATAAAGTTGGAGTTTGTAATGTTGTTGCTGATGCTTTGTCACGAAGATACTCATTGTTATCTATTTTAGAAGCAAGAGTGCTTGGGTTTTCATTTATAAAGGAGTTATATGCTGCAGACCCAGAATTTTCTGAAAAATTCACTGAAGCTAATCAGAAGGGACCATTTACTGTACAAGATGGTTTCTTATTTAAGAATGGAAAGTTGTGCATTCCCAGAGGTTCGATTAGAGATTTACTGATAAGAGAAGCACATGGAGGAGGTCTAGCTGGTCATTTTGGAATCAACAAAACTGGAGATATCTTGACTGAACATTTCTACTGGCCAAGTCTACTGAAGGACATCCAGAATAATATCAGTCGCTATCCACCTTGTCACAAGGCAAAGACAACTTTTCACAAAGGATTATACACTCCTCTTCCAGTTCCAAACCAACCATGGGAAGATCTCAGTATGGATTTCATTGTTGCACTGCCCAGAACTCAGAGGGGAAAAGATTCAATAATGGTGGTTGTTGATAGGTTTTCAAAAATGGCACATTTTATTGCTTGTAACACAACCAATGATGCTTCAGCAGTAGCAAATTTGTTCTTTAAGGAGATTGTCAGATTGCATGGAATCCCCAAGACGATTGTGTCAGATCGAGATGTGAAATTTCTGAGTTATTTCTGGAAGACTCTATGGAGATTGATGGGTACCAGATTGATGTTCAGTACGTCTCACCATCCTCAGACTGATGGACAGACTGAAGTCACCAACAGAACAATTGGTATGCTGTTGAGAACACTGGTGAAGAAGACGCTGAAAGATTGGGATCTGAAGCTTGCTCATGCTGAGTTTGCTTTCAACAGAGCCCCAAATTATTCAACCAGTAAATCCCCATTTGAAATTTGTTATGGTGTCAATCCACTGACTCCCATTGATTTAATTCCTTTTTCGATTGAGCCAAAAGCCAGTATTGAAGTTGAAGCCAGAGTGAAAGAAATCAAGAAAATTCATGCAGAAGTGAAGACCAGAATAGAGAAAGCGAATGCCAGTTACAAGGCCAGAGCAAACAAGAATAGAAAGCAACCCAGTTTTGCACCAGGTGATCTTGTGTGGGTGCATCTAAGAAAAGAAAGGTTTCCAGCAAAAAGAAAGAGTAAACTGATGCCCAGAGCTGAAGGTCGTTCAAAATTCTGGAGAGATATGGCGATAATGCTTACAAGGTTGAGTTACCTGGAGATATGGCAGTTTCAAGTACTTTTAATGTAGGAGATCTGATGCCTTATCTGGAGGATGAGTACCTCGAGGACTTGAGGACAAGTCCCTTTTCAGAGGAGGAGAATGATGCGGAAATGTCCAGGTTCACTGAATGGAGGAAGCCAGTGAACTGAAGAAGCTAACTGAACTGAAGGAAACTGAACTGATATGCCATCTGAACAAGCCATGTTGATTCTGCCAGCAGTGGCCCATTTCAGACAAGTCTTTTCTGAACCGGTCCAGTCACCAGTAGTAACACTTCTCCAGTGGCAAGATTCTCCAGTGACCAACTCTGGTAATCCACCAGTGAAGTACTCCAGTGAAGCGCTCCAGATGACCAGCTCCAGATGACTGCTCTAGATGAATACTCTAGTGACCAACACTGATGGCCCTCCAGTAGAAGTCCAGATTTTGTCTCCAGTTTCCAGATAATAAAGTCCCCACTGAAGTCTCATTTCTGTGGACCCCAATAAAGAAGAATGACAGCTGTAAGAGAAGGCGCGTGTGACGATGACATTTCTAACGGTATTGTGGGACCACTTGCAGAGGAATGTTCTTAGAAACCCCACGCTGTCCATTTTCTATTGGTCAAAATAAATTAGTGGCTTAGCATTTTACAGCTTTTATGTATTATTTTATTATGTCGTTAATTCCTGGGAAATAGCTTGTGGCTATAAATAGAGGTTGTATTTCTCTTTGTAAAGGCAGTTGATGTTGAATGAAATTAATAGAGCAGCCTCTATTTCTTACAAAAATCTTCTTTTACCTGTAGAGATCTTTGATCTTGGTGGTTAGGAGTGACCCCTTTATCAATATTTGTGGTGACTTGTTCTTTATCAAATATTGTGGTGAGGTCTTTTAAATCTTCGGTTTCCTTTATCTATAATCGTGGTGGCTAGACCTTTATCGATTGTAGGGGTGGGGCGGAGTGTTTCCTTTATCCTTGATTCCGGTGGCTTAGCCTTTACGAGTCTTGGTGGTGGATTCTTTATCTATCATTTTAGTTTTATTATCTTGTTTGTTGTTTGTTTCGTATTAAACCCAGAAAATACAAAAAATAGTCTTCCGCTGTAGTTTGTCGCGTGATTTACGCTTCAGAAACCTTTAAGGCAAGCACTTTCCTTTTCCCGCAAACTAACACTAGAAGGCTCCTGATCAATAGATTTCTGAATATCATCAAGTTCAGCACGCAATCCCTCTACCCTCTTATGCAAGTTACCCTGTTTAAATAAGAGATTTCGAAAAGGAGTCTTTAGTTGTTTTAATTTCTTTACTACTCTGAACTGATTAACCCCATCAATATCAGTATCCCATGCTTCTCCACAATCCCCTGAAATTCAGCCTTAGTAGTCAAGAAATTCACAAATTTAAAAGGGGGTTTCCTACCTCGAGCAATTATAGGTAACTTCAAAACACAAAGAGAATGATCAGAAACTCTATAAGGTTGAAAAACAACACATGCAGATGGAAACAATCCGTAAACTGAATATTTCCCATAACACGATCAATTTTTTTAAGAATACCAATTCCCTTTTTCGGCTTTTGATTCCAAGATAATGCAGCCCCGAACTATTAATATCAAACATTTCCAAATTATTAATACACTCCTGGAAATCCCTCATGCCAATACTAATAGTAGAAGCCCCCGAAAAACTATCTTCTAGTTCTAATGCCGAGTTAAAGTCTCCAAGAATACACCAAGGCCGATCCTTTACAAATGTCTTATGGTAACATAAGTTCTGTCATAGAGCCCTTCTATTTTTATAGTAATTATCAGCATACACAAAGGAGCAGAAAAAAGCTTTCTGATCGACTTTAAAGATTACCTGAACATGCACCAGTTGGTCCGTTTGAGATAACATCATAACATCAACCACATCAGAGTTCCAACCAAGAATGATACGCGTTCCTTTACTACAAACACCTCCATTAGATATCCAGTCCCATGATCTACAAATCTTCTTGCAAACATTAAAAAGTTGGGAAACATCCATATGTGACTCAAGAATTGCACACACATTAAGCTGATTTTCCCGCACTACCTGTTGAACCTCTTTTTGTTTCAGAGGGCGGTTCAACCCCCTTATATTCCAAGAGGCTATACTACCCATTAGATACCTTAGTAGCAGGAGTGCTTGCCCCTGTAGAAGTATCCTTTGGAGTTGTACCCGATGCCATGAATGCTGCTGTCTCATTGTCATTTATAGTAATATTTTCATCCACCTCCGAATCAGAATCATCATCCAAGTCAGACGACTTATGAGCAGCAGCAACTTTCTTACCAATATCATCCTTAGACAAAGCTGAGAACGGATTACTAGTTTTAACTGGAGTGGGTCCAGTACTAGAAGTACTCGGCTTTTCTTTCAAGTTCTTCTGATTCGCCACAGGTCTATATTCTACCCTTGTTTTCTGCTTATTAACCGGAAAACCTGTTTTCTTCTTTTTTCCAACCACCTCAGTGAAGCCCTCATCATCAACTTTCGCCTTTTGCTTAATGTTTTTCACATTCTTACTACATTCATTTGAGTGATGACTAAAGACACAACAATGGACACATCTTGGCGGTTTCCATTCATATTCAACCTGCATAGTTTCTTTTGTATATCCATCTCCCTCCAAAACCGGAATAGCAATGGACACATTATTCTGAAAATCCGGTACAACTGAAATCTCTATTTGATGCGTAAATCACGCGACAAACGACAGCGGAAGACTATTTTTGGTATTTTCTTGATTTTATATGAAACAAACAACAAACAACAATAAAATAAAATGATAGATAAAAGAATCCACCACCAAGACTCGTAAAGGCTAAGCCACCGGAATCAAGGATAAGGAAACACTCCGCCCCACCACTACAATCGATAAAGGTCTAGCCACCACGATTATAGATAAAGGAAACCGAAGATTTTAAAAGACCTCACCACAATATTTGATAAAGAACAAGTCACCACAAATATTGATAAAGGGGTCACTCCTAACCACCAAGATCAAAGATCTATAAAGGTAAAAGAAGATTTAAGAAATAGAGGCTGCTCTATTAATTTTCATTCAACATCAACTATTTTACAATGAAAATAAGTCTCTATTTATAGTCACAAGCTATTTCCTAGGAATCATCGAAATAATAAAATATTACAATAAAAGTTGTCATGTGCAAGCCACTAATTAATTTGGACCAATAAGAAATGGACACGTAAGCTTCTAGAAATATTCCCCTGCAAGTGGTCCCACAATACCGTTAGAAACGTCTTGTCACACGCGCCTTCCTTAACAGCTGTCATTCTCCTTTATTGGGTCCACAGACGACTTCAGTGGGAACTTTATTAATTGGAAACTGGAAACATAAATCTGGACCGCCACTGGAGACAAAATCTGGAGCACTTCACTGGAGGATCTTCAGTAGTGGTCACTGGAGCATTCATCTGGAGCAGTCATCTGGAGCTGGTCACTGGAGAACTTTACTGGTGGATTATCAGTGTTGGTCACTGGAGCTTGCCACTGGAGAAATGTTACCACTGGTGACTGGACTGGTTCAGAAAAGACTTGTTTGAAATGGGCCATTGCTGGCAGAATCAACATGGCTTGTTCAGATGGCATGATCAGTTCAGTTTCCTTCAGCTCAGTTAGCTTCTTCAGTTCACTTGGTTTCTCCAGTTCACTGGTGTCAGTCAGTTCAGTGAACCTGGAAATTTCTGCATCAATCTCCTCCTCTAAAGAAGGACTTGTCCTCAAGTCCTCGAGGTACTCATCCTCCAGATAAGGCATCAGATCTCCCACATTAAACGTGCTAGAAACTGCCATATCTCCAGGTAATTCAACCTTGTAAGCATTATCGCCATATCTCTCCAGAATCTTGAACGGACCTTCAGCTCTGGGCATCAGTTTACTCTTTCTCTTTGCTGGAAACCTTTCTTTTCTCAGATGCACCCACACAAGATCACCTGGTGCAAAACTGGGCTGCTTTCTATTCTTGTTTGCCCTGGCCTTGTAACTTGCATTCGCTTTCTATTCTGGCCTTCACTTCTTCATGAATCTTCTTGATTTCTTTTGCTCTGGCTTCAGCGTCAATACCGGCTTTTGGTTCAATCAAAAACGGAATTAAATCAATGGGGGTCAGTGGATTGACACCATAGCATATTTCAAACGGAGATTTACTGGTAGAATAGTTAGGAGCTCTGTTGAAAGCGAACTCAGCATGAGCAAGCTTCAGATCCCAATCCTTTAGTGTCTTCTTCACCAGTGTTTTTAACAGCATACCAATTGTTCTGTTGGTAACTTCAGTCTGTCCATCAGTCTGAGGATGGTGAGACGTACTGAACAACAATCTGGTACCCATCAATCTCACATAGAGTCTTCCAGAAATAACTCAAGAACTTCACATCTCGATCTGACACAATCGTCTTGGGATTCCATGCAACCTGACAATCTCCTTAAAGAACAAATTTGCTACTGCTGAAGCATCATTGGTTGTGTTACAAGCAATAAAATGTGCCATTTTTGAAAACCTATCAACAACCACCATTATTGAATCTTTTCCCCTCTGAGTTATGGGCAGTGCAACAATGAAATCCATACTGAGATCTTCCCATGGCTGGTTTGGAACTGGAAGAGGAGTATACAATCCTTTGTGAAAAGTAGTCTTCGCCTGGTGACAAGTTGGACAACGACTGATAATACTCTGGACATCCTTCAGTAGACTTGGCCAGTAGAAGTGTTCAGTGAGGATCTCTCCAGTCTTGTTAATGCCAAAATGGCCAGCTAAACCTCCTCCATGTGCTTCTCTTATCAGCAAATCCTTATTGAACCCCTGGGAATGCACAACCTTCCATTTTTAAATAAGAAACCATCTTGAACAACAAATGGTCCTTTCTGATTAGCTTCAGTGAGGCGATCAGCGAAGTCTGGATCAGCAGCATACAGCTCTTTAATGAAAGAAAATCCAAGAACTCTTGCTTTCAAAATTGATAACAACGAATATCTCGAGAGCGCATCAGCAACAACATTCTCTACTCCAGCTTTATGTTTAGACACAAATGAATAAGACTGCAAAAATTCCACCCATTTTGCATGTCTGGCATTAAGCTTGTGTTGACCATTTATAAACTTCAGGGCTTCATGATCAGAGAATAAGACAAACTGCTTCGGCTTCAGATAATGTGACCAGTGAGTGATAGCACGAATAATTGCATAAAACTCCTTGTCGTAAGTGCTATACTTCAGTTTAGAGCCATTAAGCTTTTCACTGAAATATGCAACTGGACGCCCTGCTTGTACCAGAACTGCACCAATACCTACTCCACTTGCATCACATTCTAGCTCAAATAGCATATCAAAATCTGGCAAGGATAAGACTGGAGCTGAACTGAGCTTATCCTTCAGTGCTTCAAACGCCAGTTGGGCTGAACTCGGCCAGTTGAACACACCTTTCTTCAGACAGTCAGTAATTGGAGCTACAACTGTAGAGAAATTCTTGATAAATCTTCTATAAAATGACACCAGTCCATGGAAACTTCTTACTTCAGTGATTGTGGTTGGAACTGGCCATGATCTGATGGCATCAACCTTAGAGGGATCCATAGAAATTCCTTCTTTTGAAACAACATATCCCAGAAATATCACACTCTCCACCATAAAATCACATTTCTCCAGTTTTCCATACAACTGGTGTCTTCTCAACAGTTCAAATACCTTCTTCAGATGGCTAACATGTTCAGCTTCAGATTTTGAATACACCAGAATATCATCAAAGTAAACAACAACAAACTGACCAATGAGTGGTCTGAGAACTTCATTTATCAGTCTCATGAAAAACTGGGAGCATTAGATAAGCCAAAAGGCATAACTAACCATTCATACAAACCTCCCTTGATTTTGAAAGCAGTTTTCCACTCATCTCCATCTTTCATTCTTATCTGGTGATAGCCACTTCTGAGATCGATCTTTGAAAATACTTTGGAGCCATGTAACTCATCAAGCATATCATCGAATCTGGGAATGGGATACCTATACTTAATGGTTATATTGTTGATAGCCCTGCTATCAACACACATTCTCATCGTACCATCTTTCTTTGGGACCAGGAGAGCTGGCACTGAACAAGGACTCATGCTTGCTCTGACATAACCTCTGGCAACCAACTCATCTACTTGCCTCTGCAACTCTTTAGCTTCATTGGGTGAACACCTATAAGCAGCTTTGTTTGGTAGAACTGACCCTGGAACCAAGTCAATCTGGTGCTCAATTCCTCTTACTGGTGGCAAACCTTCAGGTAGGTCTTCTGGGAAAACATCAGTGAATTCCTTCAGTAAAGTCTTCAGGAGACTGGGGACACCAGTGAACTCCTTCTCTTCAGATTTTTCTACGACCAGTAACATCATAACTGGAGAGCCTTCAGATAACTCTTCTTCGACTTCAGCTTGAGATAAAAACAAAGGCTTACTGGGCTGGTCTTTCTTGACTTTCATCAGTTCATTAGGCTTCAAAGAAGTCAGTGTGACCTTCTTTCCACTTATACTCAGAATACGAGTTCATTCAACCATCATGAAGAACATAATTATCAAATAACCATGGTCGACCCAATAAAATATGACAAGCATCCATAGGTACAACATCACAAATAATTTTGTCTTGATAAACTTACCCAATTGAAAACGGAATAGTAACTTGACGATTAACCTTTACCTCTGATCCTTCACTGAGCCATTGCAACTTGTAAGGTCGAGGGTGCTTAACTGTAGGTAGCGCCAGTTTCTCTACCATGTAAGTTGAAGCAGCATTAGCACAACTCCCACCATCAATGATCAGATCACAAACTTTTCCTTTGACTGTGCATCTGGAGTGAAAAATGTTCTCCCTCTGGGCAGTATCAGTGGTAACTTCATCAGCATGCATCACTCTTCTGACAACCAACATTTCTCCAACATCTGCACCAACATAAGACTCTTCATCATCTTCTTCATCTTCATCATACACTGCCTCACCTTCTTTAGTGTCGACATCTGGTAAACATTCAATTTCTCTGGCAGTCAAGGCTCTTTGATTAGGACACTGGGCCTGGAAGTGACCAAAGCCATGGCACTTGAAACATTTTCTTCCAACTGGTTCTTTCGTTCCTCCAGTTTCTTTCTCTTTGCCTCTGAAGGATTTCTGGACAGTTTCAGTAAATCTGGGAACTGGTTGACTGGCAACTGGTTGACTTGCACTGGCAGGAACCTTACTAAATGACTTGTACGGAACCTTCTTCTTCAGTTGTCTTTCAATCTGGATAGCCATCTTGCATGCACCTTCATATGTCCAGATAGGCTGCAACTCAATCTTCTCAGTAATGGCAGCGTTCAGACCACCAAGAAATCTGGCAATAGTGTGTTCTTCAGTCTCATTCACACCAGTTCTGGTCTTCAGATGCTCAAACTCTCTAATGTACTCCACAACTTCCTTGGATCCTTGCTTCAGATTGTTCATCAGTAGATACTGATCTTACTTGTACGACTGGGGAACAAACCTCTTCTACATAACCTCCTTCAGTTTGGACCAGGTCTTGATTTTACTTTTGCCCTTGTACTCTCTTTCAGATTTCATGTTATCATACCAAGATGAAGCATATTTCTTAAGTTTAATAATGACAACTTTGAAACTTTTTCTATCATCATAACCCTTTATTTCCATTATTCTTTCCATCACCTGGACCCATTCAAAATATTCTTCTGGGTTAGAAGATCCATTAAAATCTGGTGGATCTATCTTAATATCCCTAGTATCATTACCCTTATGCCTCCTACGCCTTTCTCTAGGATGTGGTTCATCAGAATCACTAGAGTTTCTAGGTGTACTATCAGATCTTATACTAGGGCCTTGAGATTCAGAATCTCTTTCACTAGTAACAATATTTTCTCGATTAAATCTTAAACCACCATCTTCTAACATATGAACAACTCTACCAAGTGCCTCTTGTAGATCTTCAATCTGCTTATCTCTTCTAGCATTATTAGCTTCATCTAACGTCATATTTCTTCTAAAAGCCATTTATATTCAACAAAACAATAGATCTATACTAGCAACAACTAGATCTAAACAACCAACAAACAGATTTGACTAAATCGAAATGAGATCTAGACAAACAATACCCCAACGGATAAAAAGATTAAGAAACCTTTTTAAAACCTGGCTCTGATACCAAAATTGATGCGTAAATCACGCGACAAACAACATCGGAAGACTAATTTTGGTATTTTCTGGATTTTATACGAAACAAACAACAAACAAGACAATAAAATTAAAATGATAGATAAAGAATCCACCACCAAGACTCGTAAAGGCCAAGCCACCGGAATCAAGGATAAAGGAAACACTCCGCCCCACCACTACAATCGATAAATGTCTAGCCACCACGATTATAGATAAAGGAAACTGAAGATTTAAAAGACCTCACCACAATATTTGATAAAAAACAAGTCACCACAAATATTGATAAAGGGGTCACTCCTAACCACCAAGATCAAAGATCTATAAAGGTAAAAGAAGATTTGTAAGAAATAGAGGCTGCTCTATTAATTTTCATTCAACATCAACTACTTTTTACAATGAAAATAAGTCTCTATTTATAGCCACAAGCTATTTCCTAGGAATCATCGAAATAATAAAATATTACAATAAAAGCTGTCATGTGCAAGCCACTAATTAATTTGGACCAATAAGAAATGGACACGTAAGCTTCTAGAAATATTCCCCTGCAAGTGGTCACACAATACCGTTAGAAACGTCTTGTCACACGCGCCTTCCTTAACAGCTGTCATTCTTCTTTATTGGGTCCACAGACGACTTCAGTGGGAACTTTATTAATTGGAAACTGGAAACATAAATCTGGACCGCCACTGGAGACAAAATCTGGAGCACTTCACTGGAGGATCTTCAGTAGTGGTCACTGGAGCATTCATCTGGAGCAGTCATCTGGAGCTGGTCACTGGAGAACTTTACTGGTGGATTATCAGTGTTGATCACTGGAGCTTGCCACTGGAGAAATGTTACCACTGGTGACTGGACTGGTTCAGAAAAGACTCGTCTGAAATGGGCCACTGCTGGCAGAATCAACATGGCTTATTCAGATGGCATGATCAGTTCGGTTTCCTTCAGCTCAGTTAGCTTCTCCAGTCCCGTGAATCTGGACATTTCCGCATCACTATTAATGCTCTTGCATAACTACTTCGACCCCAAGACTCCAAACACATAGCACTCGTGTATGAATCCAGTGCCTATGGGTTGCCAAGCTTCGAAAACAACAAGCTCAATCCATCATCTGTGTAAGCTGCAATGGGAACATTGTGAATCTTTACCCACACCATGACCTCCTTAATATCCTCTTTCTTCAATTTTGCATTAGGTGACCAAACATTGAGGAATATCGGCATATTACGGATTAACCAAGGTCCCCCTTCTAAAACATTAGTCATACCCTTCTTATCCGCAAACTTTAAAAAGAAAAACCCATTGGCATTCATCATCACTTTCTGCAACCCAAATTTCGACCAATTGGATTTCACAAAATATTCAACAACCGGATAAGCCAACCTATCACCTAAAAAGTAACCAAACAAAGTATTTGCATACTTATCTTGAACAATGCGAACAGATTCTTTCGGCAATACTACATCAACATCTTCATACACAAGCAAATTCTCCATTTTCCGAAAGTTTACCACTTTTTTAATAGTACCTTCTTTTAACTTAGCAGCATACGAATGTTGTACCTGATTATCATTATGAATTTCACGTACATCAACTTCAGGTGCAAAATCAACTTTTTTCTTATCAGCTTGTTGCGTTTGTTGTGATTTTATCTCCTTAAGATCAATCTCTTCACACAGAGGTGGTGGCTGAGACTCGGATACAAACAACCCCTCATAAGGATTCTGATTTGTAGCTTCTACTTCAGGTGCTAATTCAACTTTTTTGGGCTGATTCGTAGCTGCTTCATTTGCATGCTCAGTCTCAAACATTCAATCCACCAAACCAGGGTCTACGCCACTTGAATTATTCCCATTTGAATGATCAACATCTTTCTTACTCAACGTGGGCTTTGATGACATAGTAGGCGTAGAAGCTGTCGAATTATCCTTTGAATTCCCAACACAATCAGAATTTTCCACATCCCTGCTGCCCATCGAGAAAATGATGGCATGTTTGGCATAGGAGATGCCACACTTTCCTTTTGATTCCCACCACCACCTGATGTAGAGTTGTTTGGCGATGGAGAACCATTCTTATGTTTTTTATTCTTTGTCATATCAGTTTTATTATCAGATTGTTCAAGCGATTTCTTCAGAATCTCCAACTTGGCACGAAAGCTATTAATATCAGAATTTTCAGAAGAATTCTTCATACACCTCTTCCTACTTCGATCATCAACAATAAACGGAACAAAAAGCAATCAAGAACAGCAAAAAGAGTGACTATATTAAGAACATGAAATTCCGAAACCCTAACCCTAGAAAACCAAGCAGATTGAGTACCCTTAATCCGTTAGAGATACACCAGCGATCTAGCTTAACTACATAAGTAGCCGCGATCAGATAGGCTAAAAGACCAGAAGTAAACAAAACGCAAGACCATGGGGGGAAGGAACACGAAAAACGGAACAGAAAAAACCCTGATCTAATGTGGACGACAAGAAGAGACCTAATTGATCAGAAAAAAAAGAATCCTTCAAACATAATCATGCACCGATAAATCCATAGTAAAATCATGAAGAAAAGATCCAAGGAGATCCATCAGATTAGGTTAGAATTGAGATGGGAACATCGCCCATACTAGAGAGAGTTTAGGGTTTTAATGGCTGTCACATGAATGGATCAAATTTCAGCCAAATGGGAAGACATTGTAAACTGGTTGACACCTATTTCAAAACAAAGATCAGTTAGAAGCATCATTGGAGGGATCTAAAAAAAAACCCTTTTTTCTCTCTCAATGTGGGCGATTTTCTTCTCCTTTTTCTAACCTAATCCGATCGATTTTATTGGAATTTTTCTTCATGATTTTGATATGGATTCATCCATACATGATTATGATTAAAGATTTCTTTTCAATCTCGGTTGCTTAGGTTTTTTATTTTTGTTGTCGCCGGTATTAGATTAGGGTTTTTATTCAGTTCTGATCGATTCTTCCTACCTGGATACGTGTTTGTTTCTTCTGGTCTTTTAGGGAAACACCTGATCGCGGCTGCATTTGTAGTTTAGCTAGATCGCTGGTGGTTTTCTAACGGATTTAGGGTTTCATTCAGTTTCTAGGGTGAGGGTTTCGGTTTGCTTTTTTCGATTTCTGGTGTGCTTGATGCATGGATCTTTGAGTTATGGAGAGAGGTGATAATCTAAAAGGGGTCGCTTATGGTCTTGCATCAAAGATCAAAAACATTGATGGCAAAACTAAACCGACTCGTACGATTTTAAAAAATCCAGTTAGGGTTTCGAAAACAACTAATGTTGCTGCTGATTTTATTAATAGTAACAAACCTAATACCTCTGAATCACCAGGTAGTGGTATTGGTTCCACTAATAAAACTCCTGGTAAATCGAATGTGAGTGTTGAAAGCAATGTGGAGACCCCATATGTTAGGTCTGATGGTCGAAATAGCCCAACTAAGGAACACAGTTCTGGAGCTGTGCATGGATTAGGGAATAAGTCGCCTGAAGCTAGGGAATATGAAAAACATGGTTACCCAAGTCTGAACATGCCACCTGCTCCTACACCAATGGATGAACCTGTGAAGGAAGGTGGTAACAAAGACACATCGGGCTTAGGGAGCACTTCAAAACCAGAAAATCCACCTCCCCCATCATATGCATCTAAAGTGAGTGCTAATTCTGATAAAAGACAGGTTAACTTTAGATTGCTTGATTCCGATGAGAAAATTGATAATGTTGATGTGGTTATCCCAAGAGAATCGGTGAAACACATACAATCTCGATATGAAAATGTCCTTTATGGTTACTTTTTGGGTGATAGACTAGCATTCCCAGTAGTTGAGTACTTTTCGAAGAATTTGTGGTCAAAATATGGACTAACGAAAATCATGATGAATGCTAACGGCTACTTTTTCTTTAAGTTTTCTAATAAGGATGGTATGGAAAAAGTGTTGTCTGAAGGACCTTGGATAATTCGAAATGCTCCTATATTTCTTAATAAATGGACACCTAATGTGGTACTTAAAAAAGAAGATATTAAGAAAGTATCGGTCTGGACAAAACTCCATGATGTCCCACTAGCAGCGTACACAGACGATGGGCTGAGCTTACTTGCTTCAAAATTGGGTAGTCCTATACGTTTGGATAGTTACACTAGTGCTATGTGCCTTGATTCTTGGGGTCGTAGTAGCTTTGCAAGAGCGTTAATCGAATTGGATGCGGAAAAGGATCTTAAAAATAACCTCTCTGTGGCTATACCTGATATGGATGGCGAGGGTTTCTCAACAGCAAAAGTTAAAGTGGAATATGAATGGAGCCCCCCAAGGTGTTCATCATGCTGTGTTTTTGGTCATGTGAATGCAAACTGCCCGAAGCTACCTAGACAAACAAAACAGGCTACTAATGTTGATGAGGATGGTTTTACAGAAGTTAAAGGGAAAAAGAAAGCTAATCCTAAACATGGGATACCGATCACTAAGCCCAAGACTAAATTTGAATATCGACCGGTTTCCAAACCTAAAGTTGGACCAAATTTGAATGCCACTAATAATGGTTCAGCTGCTGCATCAAATGTAACAGTGAGTAATTCTTATGAAGTCTTATCCTCTGTTACTGAACAAGTTAACAAAGCTGCCAATGATGGGGCAGATTTGAAGAAGCCAAAGGCTAGTACCAGCTCTACTAGAACTGACCCATTTTCTATTGAGGATGAGGATGTAGATGAAGAAATTGTTATAGATGAAACAGCTCATTTTATGGCTCAGGGTACAGTTCCACCGGTGTCGGAGGGGGCAAGCACTCCCGTTGATAAGGTGTCTAATGGGTAGTATAGCAGCTTGGAATATAAGGGGATTGAACCGTCCCCTGAAACAAAACGAAGTTCGCCAAGTTGTCCGTGATAATCATCTTCATGTGTGTGCGATCATGGAATCTCATATGGATGTTTCAAAATTATTTAACGTTTGTAAGAAAATATGTGGATCGTGGGATTGGACGTCTAATGGTAATTTGTGCTCTAAAGGCACTCGTATTATTATTGGGTGGAACCCTGACATGGTGGATGTTATGATTCTTGCTCAATCAAGGCAGGTAATTCATACTCAGATCCACTTTAAAATTGATCATAAAGCTGTGTTTTGCTCTTTTGTCTATGCGGACAACCATTACAAAGATAGAAGAGAGTTATGGAGGGATTTGTGCTTGCATAAACAGTTTGTGGCGAATAAACCATGGTGTATTCTTGGTGATTTCAACTCATCACTGAATTTAAACGATAAGTTTGCTGGGTCCTCACAGATTACTATAGGGATGAGAGAATTCAAGGAATGTGTTACTAATATTGAAGTTCTTGATATCAAAAGCTCGGGTCTTCACTTTACTTAGAATCAAAAACCTAAGAAAGGCACGGGTATCCTTAAGAAAATTGATAGAGTCATGGGTAATTTACAA
This sequence comes from Erigeron breviscapus, assembly GCA_034093135.1. Taxonomy (NCBI): domain Eukaryota; kingdom Viridiplantae; phylum Streptophyta; class Magnoliopsida; order Asterales; family Asteraceae; genus Erigeron; species Erigeron breviscapus. The sequence goes on along the minus strand of CM067170.1, from coordinate 37,568,210 downwards.
TTTATGGTGGAATTTCCTGCATCGCATGCTATTTTCCAGCCATATAGGATTTCAGACCACAGTCCATGTATTCTAAAACTACCTTCTGTTGCGAGGTTTAGGCCACGACCTTTTAAGTTTGCGAATTTCCTTGTTTCCAAATCGGGCTATAGAGATCTCATTGAGCAGGTATGGAACATGGATGTAGAGGGTCATAATATGTATCGTATAACTCAAAAGCTAAGAAGTTTTCTCCATAAGCAAGGAAATCTGCATGATAATGTTGCAAAGCTAAGGCAGAAACTTGAGAACTTCCAACAAGCTAAAGATAAAGACCCTTCAAATTGTGATTTACGTCTACAAGAAACTGAGTGTCTCAATGAATATAAGGATGCAATGCTTGATGAGGAGAGATTTCTTAAACAGAAAGCAAAAATTGAATGGTTGAAAGTGGGTGATGCAAATACTGCTTACTTCCATAATGTTGTCAAAAGTAGGAATCATCGTAGTCGCATAGATTTGATTAAAGATGTTGCTGGTCAAGTTCTTGAGGGCAGCGACATTCCACCAGCTTTTGTTCAGCATTATGCTGATTTTTTGGGAAAGGCAGGAATCACTTCCATGACTCCAAATGATAATGTATTCACAAAAAAGATTGATCAGCAGAAAGCCTTACAAATGATTCGTCATGTGACAGATGAAGAAATCAAATTGGCTATGTTTTCTATTGGTGATAATAAGGCACCTGGTCCAGATGGGTTCTCATCTGTCTTCTTTAAGAATGACTGGGACTTGGTGGGTATGGAGGTTTGTTTAGCAATTAAAGATTTTTTTCGCAATGGCAGACTTCCGAAAGGTATTAATCACACTATAATTGCTCTTGTTCCCAAGAAGACCTCTCCTTCTCTAATTACTGATTACAGGCCGATTGCATGCTGCAATGTTCTATATAAATGTATCAGTAAAATTCTTACTAATAGGATCATGGAGACTTTGGATGATATTGTGAGTACTACCCAATCTGCATTTATTCCAGGAAGGAGCATATCGGATAACATTCTTCTTACACAGGAACTAATGCATAATTATCATTTGGATAGAGGTACTGCTAGATGTGCTTTTAAAATTGATATTCAGAAAGCATATGACACAGTGGACTGGGGTTTTTTAAGAGCTATTATGCTTAAGTTTGGTTTCCATCCTAAGCTAGTGGCATGGGTTATGGCCTGTGTTACTACTCCTACTTACTCCATTAGCATAAATGGAAATCTCCATGGTTTTTTTGAAGGTAAAAGGGGATTAAGGCAGGGTAATCCTATATCTCCATATCTATTTACACTAGTTATGGAGGTTCTTACCTTACTTCTACAACAATTGGCAAGGGAGGGCAATGGATTCTGGTTCCATAAACATTGTGATGAACAACAAATTATCAATGTGTGCTTTGCGGATGATCTTTTCTTATTTGCACACGGGGACAGTAACTCAGCAATGATGATAATGGACACCATGAACAACTTCAAGAACATGTCCGGTTTGGTTCCTAGCATTCCTAAAAGTACTATTTTCTTTTGTAATGTTCCGGAACAATTTAAACAGAATATCCTTGCTATAATGCCATTCAAAGAGGGCAAACTGCCAATTAAGTATTTAGGAGTCCCTCATATCTCCACTAGATTGTTATATCAAGACTGTAAAGTTTTATTGGAGCGCATGGAGAATAGGATAAATGATTGGCGTAATAAATCATTGTCTTTTGCCGGAAGACTACAATTGATTATCTCTGTCCTATCATCGCTACATAACTATTGGGCCTCTGTATTTATCCTTCCAGCAAGGCTAGTTGCTGAATTAGAACAAAAGATGCGTGATTTTCTGTGGAGTCAGGATCATATGCGTAAAGGGAAGGCAAGAGTAGCCTGGAAAGCTATATGTGTACCGAAATATGAAGGGGGGTTGGGCATACGAAGAGTTGTTGATGTTAATAAAGCTCTCATGGCTACGGATATAGTAAGCATCATCTCTAATCGTAACTCATTATGGGTTAAGTGGGTGCACACCCATAAGTTAAAAGGCAAGAGTTTTTGGCAAGTGCAACAGAAGGCTAGCATGAGTTGGGGCTGGAGGAAATTGATGCAAGAAAGGCATGCTCTACGCCCTCTTTTGAAGCAAAAACTTGGAGATGGTAAGTCGACGTCGATGTGGTTTGATAACTGGAGTAACCTTGGTCCACTATGTAACGTGATATCTCATAGAGAAATCCATCGTGCTGGTTTCTCATTGACGAATTCTGTTGCTGATTTAATTGAAGATGGTTCATGGAAGTGGCCAACTGCATGGTACGATTTATTTCCAGTATTAATAAACTGTGATGTCCTTTACTTAATCCGGATAAAAAAGATAGCTTATTGTTATGCTCTGTTGATGGCATTGAAAAGGATTAATCGACATCTAATGTTTGGGAACTTATTAGATACAAACGAGAACCTGTCTTATGGGTTGATGTTGTTTGGTACTCAAGTTGCATCCCTAGACATTCTTTTTTGTTATGGATGGTCATGAACAAGAAATTGAAGACACATGACAGGATGAAACCATGGGATGTTGGGGGGGCGGTTAACCTTAACCTTGTTTGTTGTTCATTGTGTCATTCAGGTCCAGATTCTCACGATCATCTTTTTTTCGAGTGCCCTTTTGCTTCAAATATATGGCATCTCGTTCGTGACCTAGCTGATTTGGGAAACATTCCAGCAAAGTTGAACGATATAGTTGATTTCTTAATACCTATATCGAATGGTAATTCAATCAGGAGTGTTATTGGAAGGCTAGTACTTGCAGCCACGTCGTATTACATTTGGCAGGAACGAAACAACCGTATGTTCACAAATGAGAAGCGTTCGCCAGCACAAATGAAGACTATTATTGTAGACACTATTCGATTCAAGCTAGCTACAGTGAAAGCTAAAGGTGGGCATCATGAACTCCAATTACTGGAGAAGTGGAACCTGGCCAGTCGAATTTCAAGTCAAATAGACCACCAGATTAATCATTTCTTTGTTACCTAGTTGCTGCATTTTGTTTCATGTAGTGATAGGGTGATATCTTTCGTAGAAGTTGTGTTTCCTTGTTAACATTTATGTGGCATGTCACGTAAATGAAACTAATGTGGTACCCAATCACATTACTTGTAATATTTTGATGATGATTATAAAAGTTGAAACGGGGTAACCCTTTATCCAGAAGCATCATTTGAAGACTCGTGGTTGCAGCAGCTTCTTATTTCATATGGCAAGAAAGGAACGCTCGTTTATTTTCTGACAAGAGGAAGCCAGCTGATGCGGGAATGTCCAGATTCACTGAACTGACTGACACCAGTGAACTGGAGAAGTCGACTGAACTGATAATGCCATCTAAACAAGCCATGCACAGCGATAGCCCACTTCAGACAAGTGTTCACTGAACCAGTCCAGTCGCCAGTAGTAACACTTCTTCAGTGGCAAAAAGCTCCAGTGGCAACCATCAGTGATCCACCAGTGAAGTTATCCACTGAAGCACTCCAGTTATCAGCTCCAGTCTAGTCTCCAGTTGGATGCTCCAGATTTAAGTCTCTAGTTTCCAATAAATAAAGTTTGTTTCAGTCCCATGTTTGTGGACCCAATAAATAAGGAATGACAGTTGTCGAAGATGATAAGGGAGGAGCGTGTGACAACGTTAGTCCTAACGGTTTGTGGGTCCTTGTGCAGAAGGAATCTTTCTAGAAGCTTTGCTTGTCCATTTCCTATTGGTTGATAAATTAGTGGTTGTCCTTAGCACATGACAGCCTTTAGTTATTTAATATTATTATTGTATTTTCTTTATTTAGAAAATAGCATGTATGGTTATAAATAGGGGCTCATTTCTCATTTTAAAGGTAGACTTGATTGATTGAATGAAATTAATAGAGCAACCTCTATTTCTTATCCAAAAATCTTCAATTACCTTTATGGATCTTTGATCTTGGTGGTTTGGAGTGATTCCTTTATCTATATTTGTGGTGGTTCGTCATTTATCAAATATAGTGGTGAGATCTTAAATCTTCGATTCCTTTACCTGTGTTTGTGGTGGCTAGACCTTTATCAAACATAGTGGTGAGTTGGAGTGTTTCCTTTATCCTTGATTCCGGTGGCTCGTCCTTTACGAATCTTGGTGGTGGATTCTTTTATCTATCATTTTACTTTTATTGTCTTGTTTTGTTGTTTGTTCATATAAAAACCAGAAAATCTTCACAAAAATAGTCATTCCGCTGTGATAGTACTTTGTTTAAGTTATTACTTTCCGCTGTGTTTAGAATTACGTGAGATTTACGCATCAAATTGGTATCAGAGACAAGTTACAAAAAGGTTTCTTAATCTTTTTATCCGTGGGTTTTGCTGTTTGATTGTTGGGGTTTGTTTGTCTCTCGTTTAGATATGTTATAGTGGTTGTTGTTTTGCTGAATATCAATGGCTTTTAGAAGAAATATGATATTAGAAGAAGCTCATAATGCTATAAGAGATAGGCAGATTAAGATCTACAAGAAACACTGGGTAGAGTTGTTAATCTGTTAGAATATGGTGGTTTAAGGTTTAATAGAGAACATGTTGCTGTAGGTGAAAGAGATCATGTGATGCGGAAGTGTCCAGGTTCACTGAACTAACTGACACCAGTGAACTGGAGGAATCAACTGAACTGAAGGATGGAACTGAACTGAAGAAGTTAACTGAACTGAAGGGAACTGAACTGATAATGCCCTCTGAACAAGCCATGTTAATTCTGCCAACAGTGGCCCATTTCAGACAAGTCTTTACTGAACCAGCCCAGTCACCAGTAGTTACACTTCTCCAGTGGCAAGAGTCTCCGGTGACATCTAGCAGTGATCCACCAGTAAAGATATCCACTGCAGCACGCCAGTGACCAGCTCCAGTTTAGTCTCCAGTTGGATGCTCCAGAGTTGTCACCAGTTTCCAATAAATAAAGTTTGTTTCAGTCCCATGTTTGTGGACCCAATAAAGAAGGAATGAAAGCTGTTGAAGAAGATAAGGAAGGAGCGTATGACAATCCTAACGGTTTGTGGGTCCTTGTGTAGAAGGAATCTTTCTAGAAGTTTTGTATGTCCATTTCTTATTGGTGGATAAATTAGTGGTTGTCTTTAGCACATGACAGTCTTTTATTTATTTAATATTTGTATTTCTTTATTCTTAGAAAAAATAGCATGTGTGGCTATAAATAGGGGCTTATTTTCTCATTGTAAGGCAGTTTTTGATGTTGAATGAAATTAATAGAGTTGCCTCTATTTCTTATCTAAAATCTTCATTTACCTTTATGGATCTTTGATCTTGGTGGTTTAGAGTGATCCCTTTATCTATATTTGTGGTGGTTCGTCCTTTATCAAATATAGTGGTGAGATCTTAAATCTTCGATTCCTTTATCCGTGTTTGTGGTGGCTAGACCTTTTTCAAACATAGTGGTGGGTTGGAGTGTTTCTTATCCTTGATTCCGGTGGCTAGTCCTTTACGAATCTTGGTGATGGATTCTTTTATCTATTCATTTTATTTTATTGTCTTATTTTGTTGTTTGTTTCATATAAAAACCAGAAAATACCAAAAATAGTCTTCCGCTGTCGTTTGTTTATTGGTATTAGAGACAGGTTTGAAAAAGGTTTCTTAATCTTTTCATGCTTGGGTTTTGTTTATTGTTGGGTCAGATCCAAAAAGGTTGTTCTCATCTTTTGATCTGTTGGTAGTTTGTTATCCTTTTGTCTAGATCTGTTATTGTTGATATTATTTGTTGAAGTATTAATGGCTTTTTGAAGAAATATGACATTAGAAGAAGCTCATAATGCTAGGAGAGATAGGCAGATTGAAGATCTACAAGAAACATTTGGTAGGGTTGTTAATCTGTTAGAAGATGGTGGTTTAAGGTTTAATAGAGACCATGTTGTTGCTAGTGAAAGAGATTCTGAATCTCAAGGTCCTAGTGAAAAATCTGATAGTACACCTAGAAACTCTAGTGATTCTGATGACCCACATCCTAGAGAAAGACGAAGGAGACATAAGGGTGATGATACTAGAGACATTAAGATAGATCCACCAGATTTCAATGGGTCTTCTAACCAGAAGAATATTTTGAATGGGTTCAGGTTATGGATAGGATTATGGAAATAAAAGGTTATGATGATAAAAAAAAGTTTTAAGGTTGCCATTATTAAGCTTAAAAAGTATGTTTCATCTTGGTATGACAATATGAAAGCTGAAAGAGAACACATGGGTAAAAGTAAAATCAAGACCTTGTCTAAGCTGAAAGAAGTTATGCAGAAAAGGTTTGTTCCTCAGTCGTACAAACAAGACCAGTATCTTCTGATGAATAATCTGAAGCAAGGTTCTAAAGAAGTTGTGGAGTATATTAGGGAGTTTGAGCAACTGAAGACAAGAACTGGAGTGAAGGAAACTGAAGAGCATACTATCGCCAGATTCCTTGGTGGTCTAAATGTTGTCTTAACTGAGAAGATAGAATTACAGCCCATCTGGACTTATGAAGGTGCTTGCAAACCTTTCACTAAGGTTACTTCCAGTTCCAGTCAACCAGTTACCAGGCCCAGTGAAACTGTTCAGAAATCTTTCAGAGGAAAGGAGAAAGAAACTGGAGGATCAAAAGAACCAGTTGGAAGAAAATGCTTTAAATGCCATGGTTTTGGTCACTTCCAGGCACAGTGTCCCAACCAGCGAATACTCACTGCTAAGGAGATTGAAAGCTTACCAGATGTTGATACTGAAGAAGGTGAACCAGTGTATGATGAAGATGAAAGTGAAGAGGCATATGTAGGTGTAGATGTTGGAGAAATGTTGGTCGTAAGAAGAGTGATGCATACTGATGAAGTTGTAACTGATACTGCCCAGCGAGAGAATATTTTTCACTCCAGATGTACTATTAAAGGCAAGGTGTGTAATCTGATCATTGATGGTGGAAGTTGTGCTAATGCTGCTTCAACTTATATGGTAGAGAAACTGGAACTGCCTACAGTAAAGCACCCTCGTCCTTACAAGTTGCAATGGCTCAGTGAAGGATCTGAGGTAAAAGTTAATCGACAAATTACTATTCCTTTTTCCATTGGATCTGTTTGTCAAGATAAAATTGTTTGTGATGTTGTTCCTATGGATGCTTGTCATATATTACTGGGTAGACCTTGGTTATTTGATAATTATGTATTTCATAATGGTCGTATGAATTCTTATTCATTATCTGTAAGTGGGAGGAAGGTCACTTTGACTTCTCTGAAACCCAATGAGTTACTGAAAATTAATAAGAAAGACCAGCCCAGCAAGTCTTTGTGTATGTCTCAAACTGAAATTGAAGAAGAGTTAACTGGAGGCTATCCAGTTATGATGTTACTGGTGCTTGAGCGTACTGAAGAGAAGGAGTTCACTGGAGTCCCCAGTCTCTTGAAGTCTCTACTGAAGGAATTCACTGATGTTTTCCCAGAAGACCTACCTGAAGGTTTGCCGCCAGTAAGAGGAATTGAACACCAGATTGACCTGGTTCCAGGTTCAGTTCTTCCAAACAAAGCTGCTTATAGATGTTCACCTAATGAAGCAAAGGAGTTGCAAAGGCAAGTAGACGAGTTGGTTGCCAAAGGTTATGTGAGAGCAAGTATGAGTCCTTGTTTAGTCCCAGCTCTCCTGGTTCCAAAGAAAGATGGTTCGATGAGAATGTGTGTTGATAGCAGAGCCATAAATAATATAACTATTAAGTATAGATATCCCATTCCCAGATTGGTTGATATGCTTGATGAGTTACATGGCTCCAGTGTGTTTTCTAAGATTGATCTAAGAAGTGGCTATCACCAGATTAGAATGAAGGATGGAGATGAGTGGAAGACTGCATTCAAAATTAAAGGAGGCCTTTATGAATGGTTAGTAATGCCTTTTGGTTTATCTAATGCTCCTAGTACTTTCATGAGACTGATGAATGAAGTCCTCAGGCCACTTATTGGTCAGCTTGTTGTTGTTTACTTTGACGATATTCTTGTATATTCGAAAACTGAAGCTGAACATGTTAACCATTTAAGAAATGTGTTTGAATTACTGAGAAGACACCAGTTGTATGGAAAACTGGAGAAATGTGATTTTATGGTTGAGAGTGATATTTCTTGGGTATGTGGTATCAAAAAAAGGTATTTCTATGGACCCCTCAAAGGTAGAAGCCATCAGATCATGGCCAGTTCCGACTACAATCACCGAAGTAAGAAGTTTCCATGGACTGGCATCTTTTTATAGAAGATTTATCAAAAATTTCTCTACAGTTGTGGCTCCAATCACTGATTGTCTGAAGAAGAGTTTGTTCAACTGGCCCAGTTCAGCCCAACTGGCATTTGAAACACTGAAGAAAAAGCTCAGTTCAGCTCCAGTACTATCTTTGCCAGATTTTGATATGTTGTTTGAGTTAGAATGTGACGCCAGTGGAGTAGGTATTGGTGCAGTTTTAGTACAAGCAGGGCGTCCAGTGGCTTATTTCAGTGAAAAACTTAATGGTTCAAAACTGAAGTATAGCACTTATGACAAAGAATTCTATGCATTTATTCGTGCTATCAATCACTGGTCACATTATCTGGAGCCTAAACAGTTTGTCTTATTTTCTGATCATGAAGCACTGAAGTTTATTAATGGTCAGCACAAGCTTAAAGCCAGACATGCAAAACAGTCTTATTTTTTTGTTTCTAAGCACAAAGCTGGGGTGGCTAATGTTGTTGCCGATGCACTTTCTAGAAGATATTCATTGTTATCAATTCTGGAAGCAAGAGTTCTTGGATTTTCTTTCATCAAAGAGTTGTATGCTGCTGATCTAGACTTTGCTGATCGTCTCACTGAAGATAATCAGAAAGGACCATTTGTTGTTCAAGATGGTTTCTTATTCAAGAATGGGAAGTTGTATATTCCAAAGGGTTCTATTAGAGATTTACTGATAAGGGAAGCACATGGAGGGGGTCTGGCTGGCCATTTTGGCATTAACAAAACTGGAGAGATCCTCACTGAACATTTCTACTGGCCAAGTTTACTGAAAGATGTCCAGAATATTATCAGTCGTTGTCCAACTTGTCACCAGGCAAAGACAACTTTCCATAAAGGACTGTATACTCCTCTTCCAGTTCCAACCCAGCCATGGGAAGATCTCAGTATGGATTTCGTTGTTGCACTGCCCAGAACTCAGAGGCGAAAAGATTCAATAATGGTGGTTGTAGATCGTTTTTCAAAAATGGCACATTTTATTTTTTGCCACACCACAAATGATGCTTCAACAATCGCAAATCTATTTTTCAAAGAAATTGTTCGTTTGCATGGGATTCCAAAAACAATTGTTTCAGATAGAGATGTAAAGATTATGAGTTATTTCTGGAAGACCTTATGGAGACTGATGGGTACCAGATTGATGTTCAGTACATCTCATCATCCTCAAACTGATGGACAAACTTAAGTCACTAATCGTACAATTGGGATGCTTTTAAGAACACTGGTGAAGAAGACACTCAAGGATTGGGATCTGAAGCTTGCTCATGTTGAGTTTGCTTTCAACAGAGCTTCTAACTATTCCACAAGTAAATCACCATTTGAAATCTGCTATGGTGTCAACCCTCTGATTTGATTCTATTTTCGATTGAACCAAAGACAAGTATTGAAGCTGAGGCCAGAGCAAAAAAAATCAAGAAAATTCACCAGCAAGTAAAGGCCATAATTCAAAAGACTAATGCAGATTACAAGGCAAAAGCAAACAAGCATCGAAAACAGTCTAGTTTTGCTCCAGGTGATCTAGTTTGGATACATCTTAGAAAAGAAAGATTTCCAGCAAGAAGAAAGAACAAGTTGATGCCCAGAGCTGAAGGACCATTCAAGATTCTAGAGAGATATGGTGATAATGCATACAAAGTTGAGTTACCTGGAGATATGGCAGTTTCAAGTACTTTTAATGTTGGTGATATGATGCCTTATTTGGAAGATGAGTACCTCGAGGACTTGAGGACAAGTCTTTTTTCAGAGGAGGAGAATGATGCGGGAATGTCCAGATTCACTGAACTGACTGACACCAGTGAACTGGAGAAGTCGCCTGAACTGATAATGCCATCTAAACAAGCCATGCTAATTCTACCAGCGATAGCCCACTTCAGACAAAGTGTTCACTGAACCAGTCCAGTCGCCAGTAGTAACACTTCTTCAGTGGCAAAAAGCTCCAGTGGCAACCATCAGTGATCCACCAGTGAAGTTATCTACTGAAGCACTCAAGTTACCAGCTCCAGTCTAGTCTCTAGTTGGATGCTCCAGATTTAAGTCTCTAGTTTCCAATAAATAAAGTTTGTTTCAGTCCCATGTTTGTGGACCCAATAAAGAAGGAATGACAGCTGTCGAAGATGATAAGGGAGGAGCGTGTGACAACGTTAATCCTAATGGTTTGTGGGTCCTTGTGCAGAAGGAATCTTTCTAGAAGTTTTGCTTGTCCATTTCCTATTGGTTGATAAATTAGTGGTTGTCCTTAGCACATGACAGCCTTTAGTTATTTAATATTATTATTGTATTTTCTTTATTTTAGAAAATAGCATGTGTGGCTATAAATAGGGGCTCATTTCTCATTGTAAAGGTAGACTTGATTGATTGAATGAAATTAATAGAGCAGCCTCTATTTCTAATCCAAAAATCTTCATTTACCTTTATGGGTCTTTGATCTTGGTGGTTTGGAGTGATCCCTTTATCTATATTTGTGGTGGTTCGTCCTTTATCAAATATAGTGGTGAGATCTTAAATCTTTGATTCCTTTATCTGTGTTTGTGGTGGCTAGACCTTTATCAAACATAGTGGTGAGTTGGAGTGTTTCCTTTATCCTTGATTCCGGTGGCTCGTCCTTTACGAATCTTGGTGGTGGATTCTTTTATCTATCATTCTACTTTTATTGTCTTGTTTTGTTGTTTGTTCATATAAAAACCAGAAAATCTTCACAAAAATAGTCATTCCGCTGTAATTGTTCTTTGTTTAAGTTATTACTTTCCGCTGTGTTTAGAATTGCGTGAGATTTACGCATCACCAACTACACAAGTGCGTGATACGATTATCCATAATGTTTGACTCAAGATTGCTACTCTTAAATTTAAACAGGGAATTCAAGGTGGACAGCTTCTTGAGAGATGGAGAATGTCGAACTCTATGTGGAAGTTACAGCTTACAACATAGATGTGAAGATCCAAGGATCAGCGGATTGCAATGGCTTAGTATCTTTGTTTAGCTAGTCGTTGTTTTTGTTATTTATTTAGTGGTTGCTGTATAGCATAGGTAACATACACATGGCATGTCATGTATGTGAATTAATATGGTACTCTACCATATTACTTGTACCAAATTTCAGTTTTTATAATATTGATCGGGGTATCCCTTTACCCAAAATAAGGAAAAAGATTGACAAGGAAGGAAGAATCGAAAAATCATGCATGATCGTCAAAATCGCTAGGGAGAGTGCATTAGGGTTTTAACTATACACTAATTTTCTTGGTCAGCCAGGTATGGTTTCTATTCTGGACCAAACTGATTAATTTAATACCCGGCTTACTTTAGATCAAGCAAGAGCTATGATTTCTGTTATTACTGATGAGGAAGTCAATGAAGCTATCTTTTCTATGGGTGATGATAAATCACTTGGTCCTGATGGGTTCTCGTGTAACAACCGTCTTAGAAATGTTCTAAATGAGTTCTTTAGAAAGTACTTTCGCCATTTGAACGGCTAGACAATTCAATTTATTTAGGTTCTTGATGTACTTTAGACCTAAATTATGTGCTTATATGAAGGTCAATTTGATCTTAAATCATGATTTATATGACGAATTTATGATTAAGTTCGATGAAATACTAAAGTGCAGTACGTAAACGTTCGTGTTCATAAAAGTTCTAGTTCAAAAATGTTCGCAATTAGTCCTTGCATTTACGAAGTTCATTAATTATGGGAAAGGTATAAAAAGAAAGAGATGGAAACCCTAGTGAGAGAAGTATCACTGTTCATCTTCCTCCTTTCTTCACTTCTCTCACTAAAACACACTCCTGCAGCCATAAAACACACACAAAAATTCATCTTTTGATTTTGGATTGTTAAATCAAAATCGTTTGTACTTTTAGCATCCTTGTGGTAATCAAAACATACTTCTCGAATCAAATCTCAGGCTTCCATCAAGACGTACTTGGAAACAGGTAGATATAACCTATCTATTTCTGTGCTTGTTCTCTGTGCTATATTACTGTGCTTGTACCAGATCACTGTGAGTTCACTAATCCCCCCCTTTCGTACATTTTGTTCAAGTTCTTTTATCGGGGACTGAAAAGCATGAAAACTACTTTGTACTTGTACATATGTTCTTGAACTACTCTACGTACTATATTATAATCTTGAACTATTCCACGCACTATTTTATGATCTTACGAGGTACTTATGATATGATTCCTAATTATTTAAAAGAGTATTTAAGTCTTGAATGGGCAGGATCTTAAATACATTTATACTGTTTAAGGGAGTATTTAAGTCTTGAATGGGCAGGATCTTAAATACCTCCACACTACTATATTGATCTTTAACATGTTCTTGTTCGTACTTGTACTTGTTCAGTTCTTATTCACTGCTATCAATTCATATCCCACAGTTCAGGGATTAAACCGTAGATAATTATGGACAGCGCTGTTTAGGGTAGGCCCACCCTCATTCTCCGCAGTTCTGGAGGATGCATATTGTCTGTTCTTGTTCTGATTTTAGATCTTCGTGAAGTACTTGATTATTATGTGCATAAGTTCAATACAGTTCAGTTCTGGCCAATCGGGTTAGCAGTGACAATTCATTTAAAGTTCATTATAGGTTCTCGTACTGCTCTTACTATCACAGAGCATTTTGTTAAACGTACAGATCTTATGACTTGTTCTTACTACAGACTTTTTTATATGTAAGCGTACTAGTACTTTATGTGAATCTCACCAACTACTTTTGTAGTTGACCTTTGAACTTACATGCTTTTCAGGCTAGGTTAGTAGATCTCTTAGCATAGGAGTCTTCCTCTTTAAAGCTCATCTCTTTTGGCGATTGTTCGTACGTTCAAGACCGGAAGCTGTGAAGACCTCCCTTTGCTTATTTAGTTCAGACTCCTGTACTCCAAGACATTGTTCTGTCTTTTGATTATTAACTATTCTGGGTATATCCCAAATGCTGTAATAACTTTTATACTTCTTTTCTTTTATGTTATTGGCTGTGTTGGGACTTGTACTGTGTGCTTTTGTGCTTGTCTGTACATCCCGTATATTCCGCTTTCGCGGGGTGTTACAGTTGGTATCAGAGCCATGGTTATAGTGAACACCGAGCTTTTTCCTAAGGAAAACTCGAGCTATAACTGGAATCCACTCTGAGGTGATCCTTTGTATGACCGGTTTGAGTAATGGGAACTTTTCCCTAATTAGATGTAACCTGATCAACTACATCTAATTGCGGATATAGTTCCTAGTACTCAAGGTGTGTCATTGAAGGTGTCACCCATTTCTTAGAGCCTTAGTAAGAACCTCGTGCAAACTCGCTCTTCAATCATATCAGTTCAAGTTCACTCGTTCTCTTATGACATACGTTCTAGTGCTTCGAGGATAGGCCTTAGAGCTTATACGACTATAGGTCCTTATCATGCGACCGACGACTGTTCTTGTTCATATATTGTGCTAACGACGATCTTTTATTAACATACTACGTACTTGGAGCTTTAGACTTGTGCGAAACGTAACCGAGTTCATATTTCTATCTTATTAGGGGCATAAGGAAGAATGCCGCCTAAACGTGGACGAAGAGCTAAGACCGCACCAGCTGTTGAACCTACTCAACCTGGTATTAATGCGAACGTCAACTTTACTTTGAATGATGTAGCAGACCTCATCACTGACCGCATAAATGCAATGATGCCAAATCTTGCTACTCAAGTTGCTCAGATGCTAGAAATTCCGCTAACTGAAGGTACTAGAACTACTAGAGCAACTCAGAATAGGAGGACTCAAGAAGAACCTGAACAGAACCAGGAAGTGGATGGTGATTCTGATGGAGCTAGCCAGATCAACACCCGAGCTACCACTGAAGGCAGAGCCACCCGAAGTAGAGGGTGCCAATTCAAGACTTTCACTCAGTGCAAACCCCCAGTCTACACAGGGGAGAAAGGTGCTGCAGAACTATTAATGTGGTTTGAAAACATGGAAGAAGCCCTGTACCACACTGAGACTAATGAAGACAAGATGGTGGAGCATGCGACCAGCCAGTTTGATGGAGCTGCTAGGTCTTGGTGGACTGGCATCGTCACCACTATCGGCAGGAAGTCCGCTTATGCTTACACCTGGGAAGAACTTCAGAAAATGATGAGAGCTGAATTCTGTACTAAGGATGCACTGCAAGAACTAGAACAAGAGTTTTGGGATCTGAAAATGGAAGGCGTGGGGATTGAGAAGTACATTTTGAGGTTTAATGAACTTGCTAGACTTGTGCCACACTTAGCTTCTACTGAGGAAAAGAAGATTGATCGCTTTATTTGGGGCTTGATTCCTGAGATCCGCCGTGACCTCACCAGTAAAGGCCCCAAGACCATGTCAAGAGCCACTGTACTGGCTAAGACCTTGACCAAAGATATAATCAGATCAGGAGGTTTGATTGAAAGTACTGATAAGGGGAAGAGGAAGGCTGAAGAAGTGGTGGAAAGGAAAGCTGAACCCCCAAGTAAGAAGGGGAAGATCTTGAAGAACTATGCAGTGACCGCAGTGCCTGAACCAACAAGATACTCTGGAGCTTACCCTAAGTGCACTCGCTGCAACCTTCATCACACTGGTGCTTGTCCTGTCTGCTATAAGTGCCAAGGAGTTGGGCACATGGCAAAGTACTGTAATGCTGTTTCAGCGAACTTGATCAGGACTAATCCTCCACCAGTGAACAGAAATCCTCCAGTGAGACCTCCCCTACCACCTACTGTCCCAGTTCAAAGGAAACAGAATCAGAACGCCCAAGTTCAGCGTGTTGCTTATCCACGCGGGCCAAGGAACCAGAACCAGCATCAGCAAAACCAACAAGGCCCTGCTAACGCCCGTGTTTTTGCTTTGAACGCTGAGGAAGCTCGTCAGAACCCTCGGGTTGTGACAGGTACTTTTCTTCTGAACGATCATTATGCTTCTGTACTATTTGACTCCGGTGCCGAACGTAGCTTTGTTGCATTAGACTTTAAAGCTAAGACTAACATGATAACTGGCAAACTAAATGATAAATATGTGATAGAATATGCAAATGGCCAAAAGTACGGTACCGACGAAATCGCTCTAGATTGTCCTTTGATCTTAGTAGACAAGAACTTTACAATTGATCTAATCCCTGTCAAGATTAGTAGCTTCGACATTATCGTGGGAATGGATTGGCTATCCAAACACCACGCGACTATTTGTTGCCACGAGAAATCAGTTCATATACCGCTACCGAACGGCGAGATCTTGATCGTACAAGGCGACAAGTCCACGAACGAACTTAAAATCGTCTCAGCAATGAAATTCCGTAAGTACTTGGACAAGAAAGATCATCTTGTGTACCTAGCTCATGTCATTGATAAAAGTGCTAAAGAACCTAAAGTTCAAGACATTCCCATTGTTCGGGACTTCCCTGATGTCTTTCCTGACGACTTACCAGGCATTCCACCTGTTAGACAAGTCGAGTTCAATATTGATCTAGTTCCCGGTGCAGCACCAGTCGCTAAAGCACCGTATCGCTTAGCTCCTCCTGAAATGCAAGAACTGTCCAACCAATTACAGGAACTTTTGAGCAAGGGCTTTATTCGTCCTAGTTCATCTCCTTGGGGAGCACCTATTTTATTTGTCAAAAAGAAAGATGGCTCCATGAGAATGTGCATAGACTATCGTGAACTGAACAAATTAACCGTTAAGAACCGGTATCCCCTACCTCGCATAGACGATCTGTTTGATCAATTGCAAGGTGCTTCGTACTTCTCTAAGATCGATCTACGTTCAGGTTATCACCAGATCCGTGTTCAGGATGGTGACGTTCCAAAGACAGCTTTTCGTACTCGTTATGGCCACTACGAATTTCTTGTTATGCCATTTGGTCTGACTAATGCTCCAGCGATTTTTATGGACTTAATGAACCGTGTCTGTCGTCCGTTCTTGGACAAATTTGTTATTGTATTCATTGACGACATACTCGTGTACTCTCGAAACAAGACTGATCATGAACAACATTTGCGTTCCATTCTTCAACTTCTTCGAGAAGAAGAGTTGTACGCTAAGTTCTCTAAGTGCGAGTTCTGGCTTCGCCAAGTACAGTTCCTCGGCCACGTCGTAAACGAACAAGGCATTCATGTCGACCCGGCCAAAGTTGAAGCCATCAAAAAGTGGGAAGCTCCGAAAGCTCCTACTGAAGTTCGTAGTTTTCTTGGACTAGCTGGTTATTATCGTCGTTTTATCGAGAACTTTTCTAAGATCGCACTACCTTTGACTCAACTGACTCAAAGACCAAAGACTTTATTTGGGGTGAACAACAAGAACGAGCGTTCCAAACCCTAAAAGACAGACTGTGTGAAGCACCTGTTCTAGCTTTACCAGAGGCACCGAAGACTTCGTCGTGTACTGTGACGCTTCACATCAAGGACTAGGCTGCGTACTGATGCAAAGAGGCAAAGTAATCGCCTACGCGTCCAGACAACTCAAAGTGCATGAGAAGAATTACACCACCCATGATCTAGAACTTGGAGCAGTTGTTTTTTGCCCTAAAGATTTGGAGGCACTACTTGTACGGAACTAAATGTACTATCTTCACCGATCATAAGAGCTTGCAACACGTGTATAATCAGAAAGAGCTGAATATGAGACAAAGGCGCTGGGTGGAGTTACTAAGTGATTACGATTGTGACATCAAGTATCATCCCGGGAAGGCGAATGTAGTAGCTGACGCTCTAAGCAGAAAGGAACGAGTCAAAATCTTGTCTATCAAGGAGGCCGATCGTACAGACTTGAAACAACGTGTGATCGCAGGTCAAGAGATCGGATTGGAGTCAAAAGAAAACATAAAGGCAGAACGTTTAGGCCCAATCGCTCAAGAACTGGGAATTGATGACGAAGGAGTCAGGAAGTTCAAAAACCGAGTTTGGATCCCTGCAGCTAATGGTGTTAGAGAGATCATCATGCAGGAAGCTCACAGTTCAAGGTACTCGATTCATTCGGGCGCAGACAAGATGTACAAGAACTTAAAGCAAGACTACTGGTGGCCTGGGATGAAGAGAGAGATCTTTGAGTACGTTAGTAGATGTCTGACATGTTCTAAAGTTAAGATCGAACATCAGAAACCTTCCGGTTTATTGAAACAATTAGAAGTTCCGGTGTGGAAGTGGGAAGATATTACCATGGACTTCATCATGAAACTGCCTCGTACAAAGAACAACCATAACTCTATTTGGGTTATCGTAGACAGACTGACGAAATCAGCTCGTTTTCTTCCAATTCGCGATGACTACTCACTGGAAAGACTCGCTGAGATCTATATAGGCGATATTGTGACCAGGTACGGTGTCCCTTTATCAATAGTGTCCGATCGAGACCCTCGCTTCACATCTGACTTTTGGCAGTCACTTCAAGAAGCGTTAGGTACTAGACTTAACTTGAGCACCGCTTATCACCCACAGACGGACGGGCAAAGCGAACGTACTATTCAGACCTTGGAGGACATGCTCCGTTCTTGTGCATTAGAGTTCAGAGGAAGTTGGGATAAACATCTTCCATTGATCGAGTTCTCGTACAACAATAGCTATCACACTAGCATTCAGTGTGCACCGTTCGAAGCCTTATATGGGCGTAAGTGCAGATCACCACTTTGTTGGCTAGACGCCGGTGAAAGAAGCTGGATGAAGCTCCCAGTTGTACAGTTCACTATTGACAAAATCGCTGTTATCAAAGAAAAGCTTAAGGCTGCCCAAGACAGACAAAAGTCCTACGCTGACAAACGCCGTAAACCCTTAGAGTTTCAAGTAGGCGATAAAGTTCTATTAAAAGTTTCCCCATGGAAAGGTACTGCCCGTTTTGGCAAGAAAGGCAAATTGGCGCCTCGGTACATCGGACCTTATAAGATCATTAAACGGATTGGACCAGTTGCGTACAAACTGGAACTACCCCTAAAGAAGTGCTTGGCTGACGACCCGACCGTCATTCCTGTTAAGGATGTTCATATCGATGAAGGACTTGAGTTCACTGAAGAGCCCATCGAGATCATTGATAGGGATGCTAAACAGACTAGACAGAGCAGAGTACCACTAGTTCGTGTACGTTGGAGTGCAAGACATGGATATAATGACACTTGGGAACGCGAGGACTTCATTAAGAAGAAGTACCCTCATCTTTTTGATCGGCAAGACTTAATTTCGAGGACGAAATCCTCTAAGTAGGGGAGAATGTAACAACCGTCTTAGAAATGTTCTAAATAAGTTCTTTAGAAGTACTTTCGCCATTTGAACGGCTAGACAATTCAATTTATTTAGGTTCTTGATGTACTTTAGACATAAATTATGTGCTTATATGAAGGTCAATTTGATCTTAAATCATGATTTATATGACGAATTTATGATTAAGTTCGATGAAATACTAAAGTGCAGTACGTAAACGTTCGTGTTCATAAAAGTTCTAGTTCAAAAATGTTCGCAATTAGTCCTTACATTTATGAAGTTCATTAATTATGGGAAAGGTATAAAAAGAAAGAGATGGAAACCCTAGTGAGAGAAGTATCACTGTTCATCTTCCTCCTTTCTTCACTCTCTCACTAAAACACACTCCTGCGGCCATAAAACACACACAAAAATTCATCTTTTGATTTTGAATTGTTAAATCAAAATCGTTTGTACTTTTAGCATCCTTGTGATAATCAAAACATATTTCTGGAATCAAATCTGCAGGCATCCATCAAGACGTACTTGGGATCTGATAGATATAACTTATCTACTTCTGTGCTTGTTCTCTGTGCTATATTACTGTGCTTGTACCAGATCACTGTGAGTTCACTAATCCCCCCCTTTCGTACATTTTGTTCAAGTTCTTTTATCGGGGACTGAAAAGCATGAAAACTACTTTGTACTTGTACATA
>CM067170.1:37518332-37548061 GCA_034093135.1 Erigeron breviscapus | reverse complement strand
TCACTAACCCCATGGGTTAGACAACGTCGATGGGATACCATTTCACCTAACTCTCCGCTTCATTCACCTCAGCTACTTCACACATAAGCTATATCACACGTTTATTAAATTCAGTTAGGGAAATGGTACATTACTTCAGGGACCGTCTATGGTAGCAATAGGATAACTAGCGACGGAGGAGCGAGAAACGGAAAAATAAAGGCTAAAACACATATCCACATATCAATAAACAAACATCAAATAGCCTTAATCCTACACTCTCACTCAATCCCAACCCGTCCTAAAGTACTTGATCTCAAAGCTAGGCATACCTACTAAAGCCTAACTTGTCCTACATCGGTTTAAGTCCAATTCCTATGGCACACTTAGTCATTGGTTCACTTAAACCATTCTCTGATACCAACTTGTAACACCCGACATTTAAAAACATGGGTTTTCAAAAATTTCCACCTAAAGGTGTTAAAAGATGCGGAAGAAAACTTTAAAAGTTCAAAACCGATAAAAACAGTTCGGTTCCTGCATTTATTGGTGTTACATGCTATACCATCAAAATGTCTAAATGAAAACCCAACGGTTGCCCAACACAAAACAACCGTCTACATAGTACTTCATAAAATCTGCATAATATCAAAATGTAAATAAAGTCTAATGAGGTGTAGGATCTATGAGTAGCTAAAGTCTTCATCAAGCATTCTACCCAATTCCTCACTTTTCATTCAACGTCTTCCTCGGATTTGCTAAACCTGAGGGAGCAACACACATTCAAAAGACAAGTGTTAGCTAACGAATTAGCTAAGTAAGATAACACTAAAGTTATAAAGCGTTGTCCAATTAAAACATTTCTACTTTGTTGACAAAACATTAAGGCACAACCCACATAACACACACACATACAACCTATGAATCACCCTAATTGTGCCTATCCTTCTTTTATTACACACATAATCACACGTATCTTCGTTATCTGCATATAAGTGTGCCCTGCATCACACACGACTAGATGATCAACCAAAAGGCTACTCATCATACGTCGTTAAGGAATGGCAAGCCAATCCCAGAGTAATCCGTATATGGAGGTGGGTCAGACCCCTCGTATTACTCGCCCTGCGTTAAATGACCATGTTGCAAGGAGCCACCCAAGCAACCTACGTTCACGCACTCGCCGGGCTAGGGCAAGTACGGGTTAAGCTTAACACTTCCCTGCATTATAATTTATGAGCTCGGTTTCACACATTATTAGTTTAGGCATCACACAACCTAAACAATTCCACACATTATAGTTTAGGCATCACACAACCTAAACAATTTCACACATTACCTTCATTACGTTTGGGCCCTTAAACGTGCACGTGACATGGCAACTTAGCATGTCTAGTGTTCTAGATGAGCAAGCCATTAATACATGCACACAACAACATAGACTACGTCATACTGCATTTCAAGATTCTACATGCTACTTCATATAAAAACACTACATTATCCTTCATACCATAACACATACTACATTATACTTCATTTCATAACATGTACTACATTACATGTCATGAGGGACTGCATTTCAGGTCTCATAGGGCAACTACATAACCCATATTACCTCCCGTGTAACCTCACATACCCATAAACAAGATATGTTACCAATTGGGAAGTTTTAATTATGAAACCATTCTTTTTGTTGAACCCTCAGCGTGTCAAAAGTAGTGTATCTTACCTTGAAGAAGCGCACGACAAGTGATAACTACGTTACCGTTCGAAGCAATGAACCTTGTCTACCTATAATTGGTAAACGATCATTAGACAACCTATTACTCACGTTACTAAGTCATATCCCAGGCCTACACACCTATATACATGACTCAAGACACGACATACACATTGGAGGTTCAAAAGTTACTTCGTTTAAACTTATACCCTATTGCGCCGCAACACCCACTCATTGCGCCGCAACTTATAATCCTGCATTTCAATTGCGCCGCAACCAACCCGTTGCGCCGCAGCTCCAACCATCAGTTGCGCCGCAACTTATAATTCTGAAATCCAGTTGCGCCGCAACTCGATGCGATCCTGCACAGCATCGATCGATTTCACCCCCCAAACCAGATCCAAAACGACTCCAAGTCAATTACCAGACCTTAATACATCAAAATCCTTCATTTTTAGATCATCAAAATACAAATATCTTCTTTATTAAACCACACATGATTTGCATCATCAAAACAAACGTTAATTCGACATCAATTGATCCTCAAAGACCTAGATCTGACTTCGAGCGACTCATAAGATTGAAAAGATATAAAATTAACGATAATATACCTTTCCTACCTGTAGATCTCAAAGAGAATGCAATAAACTTGATCATACACACATGAATCACCCGTTTTGAAGGATTTTCGGCTTAGAATTTGATAGGGAATCATGGGGGCGGCTAGGGCTTGAGAAGGAAGTTATTTTTCTGCATATTAACATCTAATGACTCCTTCCTAAACCTTAATCCCGTTTTTGACTTTCACCACATGTCAAATTTGGTCCCTAGGCTTCATAAGGTCATATTATTAGCCCAAAACACCTCTATGGACTATATACAACTTGATACACACTTTGAACACCTCTAAAAGGCATAAAACTACATCTTTAACACATTACTACATCCGTCAGTCAGACATCCAAGTCTCCCACATAAACTACGTTAACCACACATAAGCATTAAATCTTCCATAGATTTAACAGGCACGTTAGGTTGATTTAACGACTCTAGTCAACCGTTAAATAAAAACTTTAGGATGTTACAGTCTCCTTCAGAGTTGCATGCACAATTATCTTCTGGTGCTATTGACAAGATTCTTGATAATCTTAATCTGTCTCTACCTGCTGGTGTTAAAGATGCAAGATGTGGGAAGTTCATCACTGAACCTGAACATGGGATGTACTTTGTAGATGCTAAAGGGAATTTGGTGTTTCAAAGGACTGCTGAACTAAAACAGGTACCATCTATGCACCTATTTACCTTATACAAATCCTGCAGAAACTTTAGTGAAGAAGGTAATGGGTATGAGCAGTTCCTTATAGATGAAGGGTTAGATAGGCAATTAGATGTGAGAGTTGCTCCATCATTTGAGGTTAAGCAAGAAGCTATTGAAATGCTTGGAGAATAGTGATGTAACATGTAATATCTTTGACTTATTCTCTATATATGCAAAGGCAGTTGTACAATCTAGTTTCTTGGTTAAAATTTCATATCAGATTGAAAAGAACCCAAAAGATTCAAAGGGTCACAAGCTATTAGTCATATTTTCGTTTGATTCTTTGTAAGCTGATAGTTAGAAGTGTAGTTGGGTTTTATCATCATCAAATAGGGGGAGATTGTTGAGTCCCAATGTTAATTGTAAATTTAATGATGACAAATCTGACCTATAAACACTTAGTAATCTTTGGTTCTTGTAATCTGATCTGGGTCAGACTAAGCTGACATAGCTTACGATCTGTCTCTAACCCAGATCATGCTTCATACTTGTAATTGTAATATCTTATGGAAGCAAGTGTTATTCAAGCTGCATCAACAATGTATTAGCATTCAGTCCAAGTCGAAGAGGAGGATTGAAGATAGAAGACCAAGATGTTAGTGGAAGACAGCTTGGGATTAGCAGTCAGCTTGGAAACACTTAGGCAGATTGGTGCCTTGACAAACAGCCCAATCTGTGTCTGACAATCAAGTGAAGATAACAGCCTGGATTGAAGATAAGGACAAATGACGTGACTAGGAAGAATCCTAGGATCCAGGTTGGTGGTTGGTTTTACATATGCGTGTCCATACTCCTATTGGTAGATGAAGAATGTGCGTCAGTACGTGGGGGACCACAAGTACCATGAAAGGCACGATTGATTATTCCTTCATCAACCACTGAATGAAGAACACGTAGCTGCAATGGATACCTAATGAAGGAGCGCTTGTGCCTATAAAAGCCTCATTCATGGATTGCATATGTGTGGCATTTCCTGAGAATCATTCTTCACACTAGTTTCTCTGCTCTTACACATAGCTTAGTCTGTACGAGATCAGCTTGGGCTGATTCTCTTGAGCTGAAACTTATTGATTGTTGTTTGTCATTTCATAGGGTTGTTTAGATATCTATAGGCTATCTTTATTCCGCAACAACCCTGTAATTCTTTGTATAGATTATTTCTTAATAAAGGATTACATTTGAAAATAACAATCTGTGTTCAAGAATGTTTTTGGTTCTTTACTGCTTTACTGTTTTAATGATTCCTGTTCTTTACTTACTTGCTTAATATTCATTAACTGAATCTTAAAACGTTTTGTGTTAAAAGTTTGTAAAGATTGAATAAAGTTGTTTTCACCCCCCCTCTACAACTGTTCTGTGTTCAATATACTTTGGTATATTGATACACCGTGGGACGTATCAATTGGTATCAGAGCGGTGGTTGAGAATTAACTTGACTTGATCCTTGCATATTTTCATTTATAGTAAAGCATAATGTCATCTTATATTGATAATGGTTCTTTAACCCGACCACCCATGTTTGACAAAGATGATTTCAGTGGGTGGAAAGGTAGAATGTCTTTGTTCCTTGAATCCATCGATAACAATATGCCTGAAGTCAATTCATCGATAACAAGATGATTTCGTAGTTATGCTCTTCAATTTTATCCATGTTTTTGCAATTTCATGAGTCTTACAAACCGCAATTGTTGTCGTTATTCTAAAAGTCAATTCGGCCACGAAGTTCCTTTTATGCAAGTCTTGGAGATACTATGAAAAGAAAAGTTTCATGTAAATTCGTCGGATGAGCAGTCTGATTAGGAGAAGTGAAATTATCTTTATCGTGTGATTACCCAAAAGAGGAAATGAGGTTGACTCGGCTTGGTTTAGTGCGGTGATGAAGTGGAGACAACCTACAAGATCAATATAGATTAGAAGTTTCGCAGTTGACAGGTGATAAATGTCGTTTTATTTTCGGTCTTTTGAAGATAGACTCGTCGTTGACTGAATTAATTAGAAAGAATGGGAGATAAGTTTGGAGAAAAGAATAAGAAGTTAGATCTCGACAGTTATGAGAAAAATTGAAGTCAAGCTCTGATAATGTTGAGAATAGATTTTGAGCTTAATTGAAGGTTTAATGGAGGTTTTAGGTTAGTGTGTGAAATGTGTGTGAATGGGAGGTTGAAGATGAGTTTAGAGAGAGAAAGTATAAGTTTAGAGAGAAGTAACTATGGAATTATGATTAAGGCTTCTTACAAAATGATTAAGGAAGGGGTATTTATACCTATCATCTAATTAACACTAATACCCCTTATATAACTAGAAATATTACAATTTAACACCATTTATATTTCTAACACTTATACTATCTGAAGGCTTGAAAGATATGGCGTTTTATCTCTATAGTGTCAAGTTTATAGCTTTTACTCGATCATATGAGTCCTCAGTATTATCTTTTTCTTATCGAACAACAAAACCTCAACAGCCGCCAAAGAAGTTGAACAAATTTTTCGAAATGTCATGAAGTTTAGTGACGCCGCGTACACTAATATAGAGGCGGACGCTTTGAGCCTGAAAAAGTTCTCACATTTCTTTCTTTGCTTTACCGTTGTATATACTAACCAAAATTGATTTCTTCGATATTTCAAACCGAGGAGGTAAGAGGGGATTTTTGTAACAAGAACCTAAGCAAACGAGGAGCCTGATCACACGATATATTTTCTAAAGAATTTTTGCCGACTCAATAGACGTCATGATAGAACTTAAAATCCTCTCCTTAACGAAGCCAAAGCGATTTTGCTCCATGAAACCTATAAAATCTGAATACTTCTTTCGCCGGTATGACAAGGATGTGTCAAGATTTTAAGAGAGATTATTAGTGACCTCAAATGAAGCGGAATCTTGTAAGCGTGAATAGCCGATCTTTAGTGGATCATAGAATTTGCTCATGATCTCGTTAGAAGTCCCAGTATAGCACTAGGTATCGCTTTAGTATTCGGATTTGCCTCTATATGAAAGTTGTTTGATAGAAATGTCGATTCCCTATTCGTGTTAGAAAAGTGGGACACCAAGAGTTGCGTAGCACGGATATAGTGATGAAGATGTTTATGAAGATTGAAATGATAAAATAACAACTCAAAGCGGGTTAATATCAGCAAGAATCTTATGCGGATAAAGGAGAGAGACTTATCAAGCTCAATTTTGGTGATTGTGTAATATGAAGAAATTATCTTTAGAGAGATGTTTTACGAGTTGCATATAAGGAAAATCTAAGGTCTCGGTTTTCGATTCTTTCAAAATACCTGCTCGAGTCGTCAAGGTTACTATTGTTTGAAATCTCCCAAAAACTTCCAAGAAATTTATTTTATATTTCACAATTCTCGTTTTATGAAGTATTACACCGTCAAGGTTTCACGTGTATTGATAATAGAAATCGAACTTTAAAATGAGTTTAAATAAGACAATGTCGAGGAGTCTTTGGCCTAGTGATGAAATATTTAAGAAAAATGTAAATCAAGACTATGTTATGGTGCAAAGTGCTTGGGAAGCATGGAAGAATGTCGTATGTGTTAATGGGAAATTGAGAGAAAAGCTTTATTGCAATTTCGTCACTAGATGCGGCTTGGATCACGAGGTCGTGATCCGTTCAAGTGGGGGAGAGTTGTAACATCCCGGATTTTTAAGACCAATGAAAATTAACCTTTATTGTAGTTTCGACAATAAAATAGTTTCCTAGTATATTTTATTTTTGAATTTGGAATTAATTTAGTTGGAACTTTAACGGATAGCGGATAAATTTACCCACAAAAATTGATTTGGGGCGTGGCACTCATAGGAAGTGCCAGCCAATTTTCTTCTTATGACTCATATTTCCTCCACCATTCTTCTTATTCTTCTTCTACAAAGTTCTTCACCATTCTCATCCTAACTAAATTAGTAATTCAAGAAGTTCTTCAAAGGTTAATCATAATAATAATCTTCCCATCATCTAAGAAATTGAAAAGTGAGGGTTTAAGTGTGGTGGTGGTGGCCGAAATTAGGAAGAAGAAAGGAGAAGACAATTGTGATTTCATTCTAAATTCCAATTCCTAATCTTGAAGGTAATGATTTTTCCTTTAACCTAATTCTTGATTTCCTTTAGAAATTAGGGTTCTTGAGTGGTTCAAATTGGGGGTTTTGGGTAAATGAGTATTTTTGCTTTGAAACCCTATGTTGTTGGCTAAATTAGGACCAAGCAAGATTGTTTGTAATTTCCCATTTTAATTTTAATGATTTTGATGAGTGTTAGTGGGACATAATTTTGAACAGATTATGTCCCTGATTTTGTGACAAGTAAAACACCGTTGTGGCAGATGTTTCACTTGTTGAGTCCTAAAAAGAAAATGTAGGTGTATGTGTTAGCTCGAAGTGGCCACTGGAATGAGTCTAAAAGGTGGAGTAGAACTCGAGTTATGAATTTTTGAAGTCAGTGTGGTCATTCTGAATTTTCAGCAAAAACGATTCTGTGTCAGTTTTTAAAACGAGTGTAACACACTTATACGGGTTAAATCTTGTGTTGGTCACTGAAGATAAAATGTAGCTATATGTGTTAGATTGAAGTGGCCACTGGAATGAGGTCAAAATATGATGTAGAACTCAAGTTATGATTATTTGAAGTCGGTAAGGTCAAATCTGTTTTGTCAGCAAGAACAGCAACAGTATTGGTTTTTAAAACGACCAGAAGTCACCTTTGAAGGACAATTCACTTGTTGGTCACTAAAGATAAAATGTATATATATGTGTCATCTAAATTTGGCCACTGAAATCAAGTAAAAAGAGTAAGTAGAACTTGAGTTATGCTTGTTTGAAGTCAGCCTAGTCAAATATGAAAATGACGATTTTGGTACGAAAGTAAGTTTTGGTCAAATGAAAATGATATAAGAGATACATGTTTGATGAACCAACCCAAGAATAATATAAGATTGTAAATGATGGGTTGGGTGTTGAAATGCTAGTGCTTATGGCTAGACGGTCTAGTATGTGATTGATGATCCTATATGCGTTTGTGATTTGTTGCTAGGTTGAAGCATTAATGTTTTGTGTTCATGCGGTCTTCTTGATTTATGATTTTGGTTGTCGCGGAGGAGGTGAGTTTTGTTGCATACTTTTATATATGTCTTGGGTCAATTACCATATGATGGTGGATTCCGTGTGTGGTAATTGATTTGGCGTTAAAGCCCATGTGGGGCATTGTGATATATGGGGCCTAAGAATCCCTTGTGTATGAGGCCTAAGAACCTCTTGTGAATTATGGGGCCTAAGAATCCCTTGTGTATGAGGCCTAAGAACCTCTTGTGAATGGGGCCTAAGAATCCCAAGATTGTTGATATTGATTGAGTTGATATAAGTCCCAACTCGTTAGATGGTACTACTGAAGACACCTCTATGTCGATGGTGGAGTTACTTTGCAATATATGCACTGAACTGGAGACGACCAGTTGCAGTGTGTATATACCAAGTTCTAGATAGATTACTTATATAAAAGACAATAAGTAAAGAACAATGCAATAATACAAATAACTTGTAAGATAACTTGATGAGACAATATGTATTTTTCAATGTGTAATTTATTTATTGATATTAAACAAATTACAAGGTTGATGCGGAACCAAGATAATACACGAATGTAAATATCCTAACAACCTATGAAATACAATTGATCTATACTCGGAATTTCTCAAGACAATCGAAACACTTAAAGTTGTGAAATGTTCCTTTTAGCGATTGAGAGAAGATTGCACAAGTTCACCAAGAATATTGCAGGTTTGCAAAGTGTGAATTCTATCGAAGTTTATTCGAAGAAGTAATATTCTTGGTTGTGCAATGACTTGTATTTATAGGCAAAGTTAACATTGGAATGTTAACTTTAGCCGTACAAATGTGGTTGGGAGCATTTAAGGAATAGCATTTAATTCCTTAAAAAGCAGTGTAAAGTCGCATGTTAAAGTGACTTTACATAACCACCTTTATGTACCTTTTAATACTTAAATAATAAGATAAGGCTTATTATCCGGGTAAAGGTACATAAAGCATACAAGTCAATTCCTCGTAATCAGTGTAAAGCTTTGTAAGGGCTTTCCACTGATGGTCTCCAGTTTGTAACTGACTAGAATGCCAACTGGGCTTCGCTGCCATTGCCATTCTCTATCTTCCATTTGTTGTCTTCGACTTCAACTGGAATGCTTCTTCAACTTGGTCAGTTCTCAACTGGAGGAAGTATGTCAGTATTTCCAGTTTCTAACATTTCATCAGTGGCCGGCTGGGCAGATGCTTCAACAGCCAATCCTTTACCCTTGTCCATCACAACATTCCCCCTATCTCCATTACCACCAGATCCACCTACCCTTTGCTCACCAGCTTCAGTACTGGTAGCTACAACCAATTCCCTTCCAGTTGGAGTCCTTCCAGGTGCAACTGGTGCATGAACTTGACTTCTTTCCCCCTTGGCAGTCTCTAGACCTGCCCGAATACTTTCCCATTCAGAGGGGTGAGATGGCAACCGGTCAAGAGGCTGCCATGATTGCAAGTTCTT
This sequence comes from Erigeron breviscapus, assembly GCA_034093135.1. NCBI lineage: Eukaryota > Viridiplantae > Streptophyta > Magnoliopsida > Asterales > Asteraceae > Erigeron > Erigeron breviscapus. The sequence continues at coordinate 37,538,494 of CM067170.1, read as the reverse complement.
GCACTCTTTAAAGATCCCACACATCATCCTGAAGGACCTCCATAAGTGGTTCGTCTCCTTTGACTGGGTCAAGACATTTGCAACAACTTGGTCTTGACCAGTTTTCAATTCATTCAAGATTTTGGAGTCTTCATCCAACCCAGAGACAACCCTTTCCTTCACTTCCTCATCATTCTTCTTCATATTCTCTACTTCAGTGGTCAATATTCAACTTTTGCTCAAGATTTTCTTTATGTTGAATCTTCCCCCTTAGAAAGTTTACCCATGCTTTCTCGAACCTATTCTTTTGTGCCTTAGCATCCAAAACATTCACCATCTCCACCCATTCGCTGAACCCATATTGCATGGCACCAGGATCATCAGTTCTAACCAGTGGCCCACCAGTATACTTAACTTCGATTTGAAAAACCTTGGTGCCTGGCTTGATTGTAACATTGACACTACTAATAGTACCACCATGTCTTCTGGTTGACATGATCTGGGAGTAGTAATTTCTAGCTTCAGATTCATTTGTGATTTTTATACTCCCAGCACCAGCAGCCAGTACAGCGGACTTAATGTCTTCATTTGAAACTTCGCCAGTTGGTTCAACGAATGTGCTAAGGTCAGCATCCCTTGCATCTTTTGTCAGTGGTCTTCTTGGTTGTGGAATCCTTCTCCTTGGTGGATTCAAAACATCCTTCACAACCTTTTTGACATTTGCAATTCTCTTCAGAATCCCACTGGCCCTCATTTCTTTAGCCTTCTCCACTGAAATGTTTAAACTTCTGGCATCAAATTCTGCCTCATCCTCAGCATAGTGTCTATCCAGTTCTACATCTAGCATTTCATTCAACTGGTCAACTATCCTGGGATCATTTTTAACCCTAAGATACTCCTCCTTAGTGATACCCAACAGATTGGCATCACTCATATCAAGCAACTTGATTTGAGCAAGATGTGCCCTGGCTTCCACTTGGTTTCTTTGTTTCATTTTCTTCTTTTCTTTAATGTCATTTCCAAGTCTGGCCAGTCTTCTGCTATCACTATCTGAAACTGGAGGAAGTATGTCAGTATTTCCAGTTTCTAACATTTCATCAGTGGCCGGCTGGGCAGATGCTTCAACAGCCAATCCTTTACCCTTGTCCATCACAACATTCCCCCTATCTCCATTACCACCAGATCCACCTACCCTTTGCTCACCAGCTTCAGTACTGGTAGCTACAACCAATTCCCTTCCAGTTGGAGTCCTTCCAGGTGCAACTGGTGCATGAACTTGACTTCTTTCCCCCTTGGCAGTCTCTAGACCTGCCCGAATACTTTCCCATTCAGAGGGGTGAGATGGCAACCGGTCAAGAGGCTGCCATGATTGCAAGTTCTTGCACTCTTTAAAGATCCCACACATCATCCTGAAGGACCTCCATAAGTGGTTCGTCTCCTTTGACTGGGTCAAGACATTTGCAACAACTTGGTCTTGACCAGTTTTCAATTCATTCAAGATTTTGGAGTCTTCATCCAACCCAGAGACAACCCTTTCCTTCACTTCCTCATCATTCTTCTTCATATTCTCTACTTCAGTGGTCAGTTTATTTAATGATTCAGTATGTAGAGATACTTGGGTGTTCAAATTCTCAATGCTACCCCTCAACTGGTTGATCTCACTGGTAAGTGGGGCCAGATCAACCTGAGGAGTGGCCAGCTTGGTGATCTCAGACATCACCCTTTCAATCAAACGTTCTTCTCTAGCACCCAACGTATCTTCTATCTTCTGACCAACTGAAGACATCAACTGCTCTCCAAGGCCAGTTACATCTAGGCCAGGTCTTTCAATAAGTTCTTTAACCTGCCTTTCAATCTCTCTCAAGTCAACCTCTGAAGTTCTGACAGTATTTCCTAGCAGGTTGGAGATTGAACTGGTGACCTTGGAGTGAGTTAGGTCAAAGGCTTCTTTTAGAGTACCAGCCAGATTGTTGCAGCCAGTGACCAACTCATTAAGCTTTCCAAACACCAAGTCTTCATTAGAAGAAAACTTGTTTATCCCCAGATCGACCACCTTGATGTTTGTCAAAGAGTCCTTGTGGTATCTGGAGAAAGACTTGGTGTTCTTGTCAAGTGTCTTCTGAATCTCCTCCACCCTGGTTAGAAGGTTTTGGAGATCGGCTTGAATGGAGACAACTTGACTGTCCAGTGACAAAGGAGAAGGTGTCACTGGACCACTTGCAGTTACTACTGGAGCAACTGGAGGAGGCAAACTGATGGAAGTCTCCCCAGTTGTCAGGCCAGCAGTTGAATATATAGAAGGAGTGGTGGAAGAAGAAAGGACTGGAAATTCAATGTGTTGTTCATGCTGAGAATGCTCAGGTGTGAACAACGGCGACGGTGGTGGGGGCATTTCTCGAGCAAGTGAGAATTGCCCAGTTGGTAAGGGAGCGGAATATATTGGTAAGGATGTATCAGTAGGAGTATTTACTTGAGGGGGTGAAAATGAAATTGATGCGTCTGGAGGTAAGACTGGAGATGAAGGGTCTTGAGCTTGTACAGAAGCATCAAGAATCTCCTGGTCTGTTTCAGTACCTTCAGAATCCGAAGATTCTATAAGGATTTCCTCGTCATTAACACTCATGTCCAGATCCATGAATGTGACAGAGGGCTGTTCAGTTACCTGGACAGTCTCCAGATGACCTTCCCCAGTTTCCTGGATGGGTACATCTGTTGGAGGATCAGATACCGAAGTATCTTCACCAGGGATAGACGTGATTGGAGTTGCTTCAGTTATGGTTGCTCTATCCTCAACCACAACTTGAGACGAACTGGAGGGTCCCTCATTATTTTGAGGCCCGCCCAATTGTCTTTCTGATTCACTTTCCAAAGGTGCATCAGTTTTAGCAAATGCCAGTAGCATTCGCTCTGGAATTTCGACCTCTCCAGCTTCAGATACCAGAGAGTCTAGATTCCTCAACATATCTGGCCTTGTGTACGGTGAATCTGTACTTTTATACTCTTCATGGCCCAGAATTTGTTGAAAACAGAGAGAGAGAAACCTTGAAAAGGGGATACACACACCCCTGGAGCCCTTCAGTTTTTGTACTAGGCTTCTATACAAAATATCTGCAAAGTCCACTCTCAATCCGTTCCACAAGCAGTAAGCCATCTCTGCTTGCGAGGAGTTAATCTGGTCAAGTCCACCAGAACTCCCACCCATGCTCTCCACCAGGTGGATGAAAAAATACCTCCATGAAGGTGTAAGGCCCTTCATGGTCATCGCACCTTTTGTCTTCAACACCCCATTCTCCAAACACTCCCTGTGTCCCATTTCCAGGAGTACTTGGCGAAAGTTTATATTTGGGGGCAAGACGACTGGAGATTCACCCTCTCTCCAGTAATTGAGGCGTAAGGCATCCCTCAATGTATCAGCTGACAAGGTACACTGGATTGTTCCATCCTTTAATGTGAAACTGATGGAGGAACAATCGGAAGAAAGAACGGCAGTGTACCAAAACTCACATAAGTAGTTGTGAAACATCTTACGTGGGTTTAGAGAGAATGAGGGTCCTATTGGAGAATTCTTCAAAAACTTTTGAATTCTACCAATAAGGGTATCGGACCCTTGAGATCCTCGTAGGCTGGCCATAGGATTATTTGGATTTAGTTTTATGACCGAAGCACTACTAGGGGCACCAGGTGCCTGTGTGACATCTGGTGAGGGATTGTATGGAACAGTCAAGAGATTTACATCTCTTGAACGAGATGATCTAGGAGCCATAGAAGAATGAAAATGAAATTTGGGATTTAGGGTTTTTGATTTGTGAAGCAAAGAGAAGAATGAAGCAATATTGATGATTGGAAGTAAATGAAGGAATGTAAGAGAAAGAAGTAAATGAGTTCGAAGTAAATAAGGGTATTTATAAGGATTCAAGATCCCAATGTAACACCAAAATTATATTTTAATAAACAAAATCCCTTTTTGAAGATATTTTCACAAAAGTTGGTTTGAATTTTGAAATAAAATAATAATTTGCCATGTAAACATTAAATGCTTCCATGTCAGCATTAAATGCTACGACGGCTTATCTTACCCACGCGCCCACTCACTTTTGTTTTCCCAATACAAACAGTTGTCAAGTACTAAAATGGTTTCAAACACGTCAGATCACGATATCAAGTGGTTTAAAACACTCGAGTATCATCACGTGTCACACATATTGACCAAGTATTTGTAACGTTATAAAAATTTAGACAAAGACTGAACCTGGTAACTGGAGGATCAGTCCAGTACCAGTTTCCAACTGAAGAGTTCTCCAGTTGCATTTTCAAACAAAAACGAATTTTAGTCAGAAAATTATTTTGAGTCTTTCCCCCTAAAATGATGATCCAGAAATCAATTAGTGCCAAGATAGTATCACAAAGGCGTTCGATAGCCTGGCGAGCAAAGATTATCTGGACCTCCTCAACTGGAGAACTTCATCAGTGTCACTGACGCGTTCAATAACAAAGAAAGCTCCAGTTAAGGGTTTAACATTCCCAGTTCGCTGATGAGATGTTTAAAGGTTTTCTCATCGAGAGGTTTAGTAAAAACATCAGCTAACTGTTTGTCAGTGGGGATGAAATGAATTTCAATATCTCCTTTCATAACATGATCTCGAATGAAATGATACCTGATGTCAATATGCTTTGTTTTGGAGTGCATCACTGGGTTGTGAGATATAGCAATTGCACTGGTGTTGTCACAAAAGATTGGGGTCTTGGTATACTTCTGACCATAATCTAGTAACTGGTTCTTGATCCAGAGAATCTGGGCACAACAACTGGCCGCAGAAATGTACTCTGCCTCAGCAGTGGACATAGAGACTGAAGTCTGCTTCTTGCTGGTCCAACTTACCAGTTTTCCTCCAAGGAAATGACAACCACCAGTTGTTGATTTTCTATCTATCTTACAACCTGCATGATCAGAATCTGAATAACCCATTAGATCTAATCCTGAGCCTTTGGGGTACCAAAGACCAAGATTAGGACACCCTTTCAGGTATCTAAAGATACGCTTTACAGCGTGCAAATGTGATTCTTTAGGGTTAGCCTGAAACCTGGCACATAAACATGTTGCAAACATTATATCTGGTCGACTGGCAGTTAAGTACATCAGTGAACCAACCATACCTCTATAGTCAGTTATGTTAACTGGTTTGCCAGTTGGGTCAGAGTCCAAATTCAATGGTGCTGCAATAGGTGTGTTTTTTGATGGGATTGAATCATATTTGTATTTTCTTAACAAATCTCTGACATATTTTCCTTGGTTTATGAAAATTCCATTTTCAGTTTGCTTATGAGATGTTTAAAGGTTTTCTCATCGAGAGGTTTAGTAAAAACATCAGCTAACTGTTTGTCAGTGGGGATGAAATGAATTTCAATATCTCCTTTCATAACATGATCTCGAATGAAATGATACCTGATGTCAATATGCTTTGTTTTTGAGTGCATCACTGGGTTGTGAGATATAGCAATTGCACTGGTGTTGTCACAAAAGATTGGGGTCTTGGTATACTTCTGACCATAATCTAGTAACTGGTTCTTGATCCAGAGAATCTGGGCACAACAACTGGCCGCAGAAATGTACTCTGCCTCAGCAGTGGACATAGAGACTGAAGTCTGCTTCTTGCTGGTCCAACTTACCAGTTTTCCTCCAAGGAAATGACAACCACCAGTTGTTGATTTTCTATCTATCTTACAACCTGCATGATCAGAATCTGAATAACCCATTAGATCTAATCCTGAGCCTTTGGGGTACCAAAGACCAAGATTAGGACACCCTTTCAGGTATCTAAAGATACGCTTTACAGCGTGCAAATGTGATTCTTTAGGGTTAGCCTGAAACCTGGCACATAAACATGTTGCAAACATTATATCTGGTCGACTGGCAGTTAAGTACATCAGTGAACCAACCATACCTCTATAGTCAGTTATGTTAACTGGTTTGCCAGTTGGGTCAGAGTCCAAATTCAATGGTGCTGCAATAGGTGTGTTTTTTGATGGGATTGAATCATATTTGTATTTTCTTAACAAATCTCTGACATATTTTCCTTGGTTTATGAAAATTCCATTTTCAGTTTGCTTAATCTGAAGACCTAAGAAAAATGTTAATTCACCCATTAAACTCATCTCATACTCAGATGACATGATTTTAGAAAACTTTTTACACATTGCATCATCAGTTGAACCAAAAATAATGTCATCAACATAAATTTGTACCAATAAGATATTACCTCTTTCTTTCAAGATAAACAAGGTATTATCTATTGCACCTCTTTGAAAGCCATTTTTAAGAAGATGTTTAGTTAAAGTATCATACCAGGCTCTTGGGGCTTGTCTTAGACCATACAATGCTTTGTTCAGTCTATAAACCCAATGAGGATGCTTCTCATCGATGAAACCTGGAGTCTGCTTAACATAAACTTCTTCTTCCAATGTTCCATTAAGGAACGCACTTTTGACATCCATCTGGAAGACCTTGAACTGCAGATGGGCTGCATAAGCCAAGAATATTCTTATGGCTTCAAGTCTTGCAACTGGAGCAAAAGTTTCATCAAAGTCAACGCCCTCTGCTTGACAATAACCCTGGGCAACTAGTCTGGCCTTGTTTCTTACAACATGGCCATCTTCATCCATTTTGTTTCGGTAGACCCATCTGGTACCAATAGGTTCTTTCTTTAACCCTGGTGGACAAGGAACAAGCTCCCAAACATTGTTCCTTTCAAACTGGAGGAGCTCTTCTTGCATAGCTTCCACCCAGCTTGGGTCTGCCATAGCCTCGTCAATCTTCTTTGGTTCAATTAAAGATAAGAAGGTGACGTTTAAGCATTGCTCACTGGTGGCTCTTCTAGTCTGAACCCCACTAGTTGGATCACCCACAATCTGTTCAATTGGGTGGGCTCGAGTCCATCTAGTGTATTGACTGGAGAAATATCAAGGCTTGGTCTCTTGTTGATTGCTTCAGTTGATTCATCGAATGTGACATGAATTGTCTCATGCACCTTTTGGAGTCTATAATTATAAACTCTAAAGGCCTTTCGAATATCTGAATAGCCTAAAAATACCCCTTCATCAGCTTTTGCATCAAACTTTCCAAGCTGACTGGAATCGTTCAGTATATAAACTGGACAACCAAATACATGGAAATATCCAATATTTGGTTTACGATTCCTGAGTACTTCATAGGCAGTCTTCTTATGTCTCTTGATGTAGACTGACCGGTTTTGGGTGTGACAAGCAGTTGCAACTGCCTCAGCCCAAAAACTGGTGGGAAGACCAGATTCAGATAGCATACTTCTGGCGGCTTCTATCAGTGTACGATTCTTTCTTTCAACAACTCCATTTTGCTCTGGAGAGTGAACTGATGAGAAGTTTTGAGAGATGCCAGTGTCATTGCAAAATGTTTCAAGTACTTTGTTTTGGAATTCAGTACCATTATCACTTCGCAACTGACAAACTTTTCGAGTATACTTGAGCTCAATTCGTTTGATAAGAGAGATGATTTCAGCAGGAGCATCACTTTTGGATCTGATGAATACCACCCAGCAATATCTGGTGAATTCATCAACCACAACTAGAGTGTACTTCTTTCCAGCTCTAGTTTGAACATTCACTGGACCAAAAAGATCCATATGAAGCATGTGAAGAGGTTCAGTGATGCTAAAATTTTGCCTAGTTTTAAAACTGGCTCTCTTCTGCTTACCCATCTCACACCCTGGACATGGCTTTTCCTTATTGAAGGAAATCTGAGGTATCCCATCAACCAGTTGCTTGCGAGACAACTTGTTAATGTTTTTGAAATTAAGGTGGGATAACCTTTTATGCCATAGCCAGTTGGTGTCCTCATCAGCTTTGGTATAGAAACATTGCTCTTTTGGAGCTGGTTCCATATCCATGATGTACACATTTCCTTTTCTTGGTGCAATCATCACCACTTTCCAATCCTTGTTAAATATGGTGCCTTGTGCAATATCGAACAATACTCTGAAGCCATCATCGCAAAGTTGGCTTACACTGATCAAGTTATATTTCAAACCATTCACAAATGCAACTCTTTTGAATTCGACTTGTCCATTATTGAGCACACCATATCCTTCAGTCTTTCCAGATTGATCGTTACCAAAAGTCACTGTCGGTCCATCTTGGACAGTGAACTCTTCCAGTAGGGGCTTACATCCGGTCATAGTCCGGCCAGCAGCGCTGTCCAGATACCAGATATTTTTCTTTCGATCGCCCTACACACACACAAAAATCATTAGTTCTTTTTGTGAACCCATCTTTTCTTGATGGGTCCACTGGACTTCTCTACAGAAGCCACAGTTGATTGTTGAGGTGTTGAACTGGAGGCTACATCTGGAGCATTATCACCAGCTCCAGGTGCAGGAGTAAAAACAATTGGTATTTGATACTTACTCCCTTTAATTTTACCAGATTTTGTTCCAGAAGGAACATTCTTTAGTTTAGGTACAGAAGGGAGTGGTTTAATATTTTGTTTGAAAACTGGAGGTGATAAACCTCCTTCCAGATTGTTAATCCGGGCAGTACAACTCTGAACCTGCCGAGACAAAAGTTGGAGTTGTCTTTCCAGATTGATCGTTACCAAAAGTCACTGTCGGTCCATCTTGGACAGTGAACTCTTCCAGTAGGGGCTTACATCCGGTCATAGTCCGGCCAGCAGCGCTGTCCAGATACCAGATATTTTTCTTTCGATCGCCCTACACACACACAAAAATCATTAGTTCTTTTTGTGAACCCATCTTTTCTTGATGGGTCCACTGGACTTCTCTACAGAAGCCACAGTTGATTGTTGAGGTGTTGAACTGGAGGCTACATCTGGAGCATTATCACCAGCTCCAGGTGCAGGAGTAAAAACAATTGGTATTTGATACTTACTCCCTTTAATTTTACCAGATTTTGTTCCAGAAGGAACATTCTTTAGTTTAGGTACAGAAGGGAGTGGTTTAATATTTTGTTTGAAAACTGGAGGTGATAAACCTCCTTCCAGATTGTTAATCCGGGCAGTACAACTCTGAACCTGCCGAGACAAAAGTTGGAGTTGTCTTTCCAGATTGATCGTTACCAAAAGTCACTGTCGGTCCATCTTGGACAGTGAACTCTTCCAGTAGGGGCTTACATCCGGTCATAGTCCGGCCAGCAGCGCTGTCCAGATACCAGATATTTTTCTTTCGATCGCCCTACACACACACAAAAATCATTAGTTCTTTTTGTGAACCCATCTTTTCTTGATGGGTCCACTGGACTTCTCTACAGAAGCCACAGTTGATTGTTGAGGTGTTGAACTGGAGGCTACATCTGGAGCATTATCACCAGCTCCAGGTGCAGGAGTAAAAACAATTGGTATTTGATACTTACTCCCTTTAATTTTACCAGATTTTGTTCCAGAAGGAACATTCTTTAGTTTAGGTACAGAAGGGAGTGGTTTAATATTTTGTTTGAAAACTGGAGGTGATAAACCTCCTTCCAGATTGTTAATCCGGGCAGTACAACTCTGAACCTGCCGAGACAAAAGTTGGAGTTGTCTTTCCAGATTAACCAAAATATTATTTTGATCAGGCAGTTGAACCTTGGACCTTGGTTCAACTGGTGCTTTAGTCTGTCGGGTCTTGGGCACCTTAGACTTTTGAGGTAAAGGCTTGTTACCAGTGGCCTTTTTGACTGGAGCTTTAGCCTGTTTGGCTCCAGTTTTAACCTCAATGGGGGTGGTCTCAAAGGTTTCAGTTTCAACAGCTTCAGGTTGATCATAAGGTGTTTCAACCTTGAGAGCTGGAGGCAATGCATGAAGATCTGGTATAAGAGCTGCCATCTCCAGATCTTCAGATTTCCATGCATTTTTCTGGGCATCGATAGTTCTTGAAAATGCATCGTAGTTTTTGCCAGATGCTTTTACCCATGACTTGATAATCTTTTGTGCTTTTTCAAAATCAGAAAATAATTTTTGATTATCAAGTTCTAAAGCCTCAATCTTTAAAACTGACTCCTTGAGAGCCAACTGGACACTTTGCAAATCATTTAGTTGTGGTTTAACATTGTTCAGTTCAATTAGGATAGTGTCAAGATATCTTTCACTATCAGCTCTTACAGTTTCCACAAATGCCAAATCACCACTTAATGATTCAGCCAGGTCCAGTTTTAGTTCAGGGTCAACCTGGTTATCATAGTCACATACCTTTTTCAGTATGATGTCCACCCATCTTCCAGAGATGACATCTTCTTTCACCACATGCTGCTGTTGTTGATCTTCCAAGGCCATGAAACACATGTCCCTTTCCTCTTCTTCATCATCAGATGAGTCATCAGAGTACTCCCATTTTCCCTCAGTTTGTGCCATTAAGCACTGATCCTTTTTCTTTTCCATGGACAGGAGGGCAATCTGGGCCTTAAGCTTCTTGTATTTAGCTTTGTAGCTATCATCAGGCCGATTGAAATTAGGGACAGAGGGGCCAGTTTGGTTGTTCAACTGACTAGATCTGCATTCCTTCATAAAATGACCTTTCTTACCACACTTATAGCATGTAAGATTGGTCTTATCCAGAGAGCTGGAGCTGGAAGCATTGTTGGGGCCATTAAATCTTTTGGATTTATGCTTAAACCTATTAAAGGTTTTAGCAATCATGGCGACCAGATCATCATCGTCAGTTTCATTACAACCATCACTGTTTTCAGTGGTCAGTCCAGAGTTTAAGAAACTGTTCAACATCTCCTTCATCGAGTGTACCTGGACACTCTCAGCAGACATTAAAGCAGCACAAGGTCGCTCAGTTGCACTAGCAACCTTGGGACTCTGGGCATGGTTCATGGCATCTTGCTCAGCCACAAGTCTTGCAGCATTATTATCTTCAGTGAATCTGAAGGCTCCATAGAGCGATGCAAGAGTATGAGTGTGCAAGGTTTTACCTTGTCTCAAGACAAGAACCATGTTTTCCCATTTGGAAGGAAGAATATCACAAAACTTCTCAAGAAGAATATCCTTATCCTTCTCTACACCCAAACCTCTCAACTGATTGATGAGGCTAGAAAATCTGGTGTATGTACCAGTTAGACTTTCATTGGGCAAGGCAAAGAAGGATTCATACTTCTTGTTCAAAGCAACTTTTCTGGTGACAATTGTGTCATCACCTCCTTCAAATTGAATCACTAATTCATCCCACATAGACTTGGCACTGGGAAACAACACAAGTGTTGGAATTAGGTCTTCAGGGACAGCCCCAAGGATCATGTTTTTCAGTCTGGTGTCCAAGTCCACCAGTCTGCGATCCTCATCAGACCAATGGTCTTCTGGCTTTTCCCTTGAACCTCTTCTTCCAGTTGGATCAAGAAGAGGACTAACCCCAAGGGACATGGGTATATATGGTCCATCCTTAAGGATTTTCAACATATACCTTTCAATCCCACCAAAATGCAAAAGCATTCTAGCCTTCCATGTACCGAATGTCTCACTGTTTCCATCAAATTTTGGAACAGGAGTGTTAGAGTAGTGTACATGGACATGGTTTGGGGCAGTAGGAGGAGGAGGGTTGGTGTTAACATTTTGAAAAGGTTGTGCATTTGTATTCGAGGGGTTTTCACCTGAACCAGAACCATCTCCACCTTCAGTAGTGTTCATCTTAGCAGATCTAGGCAAGTTTATTAGCCTTCTGCTCTGATACCACTTGTAAGTCCCAACTCGTTAGATGGTACTACTGAAGACACCTCTATGTCGATGGTGGAGTTACTTTGCAATATATGCACTGAACTGGAGACGACCAGTTGCAGTGTGTATATACCAAGTTCTAGATAGATTACTTATATAAAAGACAATAAGTAAAGAACAATGCAATAATACAAATAACTTGTAAGATAACTTGATGAGACAATATGTATTTTTCAATGTGTAATTTATTTATTGATATTAAACAAATTACAAGGTTGATGCGGAACCAAGATAATACACGAATGTAAATATCCTAACAACCTATGAAATACAATTGATCTATACTCGGAATTTCTCAAGACAATCGAAACACTTAAAGTTGTGAAATGTTCCTTTTAGCGATTGAGAGAAGATTGCACAAGTTCACCAAGAATATTGCAGGTTTGCAAAGTGTGAATTCTATCGAAGTTTATTCGAAGAAGTAATATTCTTGGTTGTGCAATGACTTGTATTTATAGGCAAAGTTAACATTGGAATGTTAACTTTAGCCGTACAAGCAAGTACTTGAAGTTCGAAGCTAATTTATGGATTTGAATATTTTAGCTAAATGCGGAAAATGGTAATATTGATAGGACCCGTAGAGACCCCTTTGAACTATTGGCTCATGGTACATTTGATTTGTTTTGGTAAAATTATTGTTATGTCAAGTATTCAAGGAGTTTTTGGTTATTTATAATAGGTCATTTTGTAATAGTAATGTGTAGATCATGATCAATTGTATTTTAAAAACTCATTATCCGTAACAGGTTTTTGGATGTAGATTTTACGAAAAGGTCATGCCGAAATTTCTAATTTTTGTACGTAGTCTTTTGTAATGAGTTTTGGTGAATGTATTTGATTGATTTCAGAAAGGTTGTGGTCTAAAGCTTGGGATTGAGTTTGAAAAGATTGTAAGTTGAGTCAAGTGTCAAAAATGAAGTTTGGTTCTGTCAGACAGGGATATGCGCCGCATATACTGTCCATGCGGCGCATATTTGGAAACTTTGAGTTATGCGACGCATTTTTGATTCGCATGGAAATCTTCTGACCTCTTTGGACTGCTTTTATGCGCCGCATATATTCATATTAAAAAAAAATTCCTTATTTTTCTATTATATTGAGTTGTGTCGTTTCACAAGGTGACATGGCAGCCAAATTCAACGGTCCAACGAATACACGCACAAAACTAGTCAAACAAAACCGGATGGTGGTTTTGATGCCCGAAATAGATTGCGTTTACACACAGTGGGCTTAGATTAGACGGAGTTTTTGGTTTATACCTAACATAGGAAAAGTTGACAAGTATGGTACCATTACAACCAATTAGCCCTTGTAGGTATTGTTGGAATTGGTAATCGTTTTGGTAAGTTGGTGATGGTATGTAGGATGGATATTGTGGTGTGGGTGGTGACGTGTGGGAAACTTGAGATGGCGCCGACGAGTTAAGGGGCGAGTACTTAAGTGTCGCGTTAAAGAAATCGTCTTGTCGTTGCGAGTTAAAGTTCCTCGACATGGTTGGAGAAGAAAGGTGTTGTTTGGTTGAATTTTTTAGAAATTTAGTAGGTTAAATTTGTAGGTTAAATGTGGAGAAGATGATAGATATATATATATATGTGTGTGTGTATATATATATGCAAAGGTGTGTATATGTGTGGTCAAAGTATATATATATATATATATATATATATATATATATATATATATATATATATATATATATATATATATATATATATATATATATATATATATATATATATATATATATATATATATATATATATATATATATATATATATATATATATATATATATATATATATATATATATATATATATATATATATATATATATATATATATATATATATATATATATATATATATATATATATATATATATATATATATATATATATATATATATATATATATATATATATATATATATATATATATATATATATATATATATATATATATATATATATATATATATATATATATATATATATATATATATATATATATATATATATATATATATATATATATATATATATATATATATATATATATATATATATATATATATATATATATATATATATATATATATATATATATATATATATATATATATATATATATATATATATATATATATATATATATATATATATATATATATATATATATATATATATATATATATATATATATATATATATATATATATATATATATATATATATATATATATATATATATATATATATATATATATATATATATATATATATATATATATATATATATATATATATATATATATATATATATATATATATATATATATATATATATATATATATATATATATATATATATATATATATATATATATATATATATATATATATATATATATATATATATATATATATATATATATATATATATATATATATATATATATATATATATATATATATATATATATATATATATATATATATATATATATATATATATATATATATATATATATATATATATATATATATATATATATATATATATATATATATATATATATATATATATATATATATATATATATATATATATATATATATATATATATATATATATATATATATATATATATATATATATATATATATATATATATATATATATATATATATATATATATATATATATATATATATATATATATATATATATATATATATATATATATATATATATATATATATATATATATATATATATATATATATATATATATATATATATATATATATATATATATATATATATATATATATATATATATATATATATATATATATATATATATATATATATATATATATATATATATATATATATATATATATATATATATATATATATATATATATATATATATATATATATATATATATATATATATATATATATATATATATATATATATATATATATATATAATATCTTTCATTTCAATTTAATCTTTGTATATGTATATATTAAATTAATTCTATATATATATATATATATATATATATATAAGTCTAATAATATACAATATATATATATATATTATATAATACATATATATATATATATATATATATATATATATATATTAAGTTAAGTAGTAGTGTATTTTGGTGAATGAGTTAATGAGAGAAATAACATAGAGGAATAGTACTATTTATAGCCGATGAGTGGAGAATGAAAGTCCACCATGCAAAAAGTCAAAATATAATATATATACAAAACATTGAATAATAATTGTCAAAATGAAGAGAAGATCAATTCATGGGCAAAAGTATCAACAACAACGACTATCCCAACAAATCATACGTAACGTGAATATTTAAATAGTAAATATTATTGAGTGAAGTTGACTTACTGAATTTGTTATTGTAACATGTCCAATAATGTTCGAGGAATATGGTTCATAGAGATACTTATTTATAAACTTTTGTGGAACAGAAATTTTCAAAAATATAAAATTAGACCTAATTAACAGATTTGGTCCATGATTTCTAGCTAGCTAGCAAGTGGCACATCAATTATCTTTAGGTGCAAGTTATCTATCACACGCTGACCCTTGTATAATGGAAACAAGTATATTTTATTAATGTGGATAACGATAGAAAAGGTCAATAAGTTCATTTTTTTAGTACAAAGATTATGCAGAACATGTTTCTAACATCCTTAGGTTAAAAAACTTCTGATGTAACTTAGGTCTTGGATCAATAATTCATTGTTGTCTTTCTTAATAATGTAATTTGTTACTATTAGCTCTATTACCTTACTATAGAACTTAATAATGAGAAGTTGTCATTCAGAAAAAAGTTTATGCTAAACTTCTTACTTTTTGATATAAATTCAAAATTTTGGCAAGGACACCAATATATAGCTAGAGGTAGCGGCAATCAGCTTCATCAACCGCCAACTTAGGATTATGTTCGATGATATGATGGTGATGTAATATATATTTAGAAATGGAAACAAGTATATTTTATTAATGTGGATAACGATAGAAAAGGTCAATAAGTTCATTTTTTTAGTACAAAGATTATGCAGAACATGTTTCTAACATCCTTAGGTTAAAAAACTTCTGATGTAACTTAGGTCTTGGATCAATAATTCATTGTTGTCTTTCTTAATAATGTAATTTGTTACTATTAGCTCTATTACCTTACTATAGAACTTAATAATGAGAAGTTGTCATTCAGAAAAAAGTTTATGCTAAACTTCTTACTTTTTGATATAAATTCAAAATTTTGGCAAGGACACCAATATATAGCTAGAGGTAGCGGCAATCAGCTTCATCAACCGCCAACTTAGGATTATGTTCGATGATATGATGGTGATGTAATATATATTTAGAAATTAAGACAAGAATCGTATGTTTTTATAAAGGGTACATATAGAAGCTTCTATATGTACCCTTTATAAAAACATACGATTCTTGTCTTAATTTCTAAATATATATACAAAACATTGAATAATAATTGTCAAAATGAAGAGAAGATCAATTCATGGGCAAAAGTATCAACAACAACGACTATCCCAACAAATCATACGTAACGTGAATATTTAAATAGTAAATATTATTGAGTGAAGTTGACTTACTGAATTTGTTATTGTAACATGTCCAATAATGTTCGAGGAATATGGTTCATAGAGATACTTATTTATAAACTTTTGTGGAACAGAAATTTTCAAAAATATAAAATTAGACCTAATTAACAGATTTGGTCCATGATTTCTAGCTAGCTAGCAAGTGGCACATCAATTATCTTTAGGTGCAAGTTATCTATCACACGCTGACCCTTGTATAATGGAAACAAGTATATTTTATTAATGTGGATAACGATAGAAAAGGTCAATAAGTTCATTTTTTTAGTACAAAGATTATGCAGAACATGTTTCTAACATCCTTAGGTTAAAAAACTTCTGATGTAACTTAGGTCTTGGATCAATAATTCATTGTTGTCTTTCTTAATAATGTAATTTGTTACTATTAGCTCTATTACCTTACTATAGAACTTAATAATGAGAAGTTGTCATTCAGAAAAAAGTTTATGCTAAACTTCTTACTTTTTGATATAAATTCAAAATTTTGGCAAGGACACCAATATATAGCTAGAGGTAGCGGCAATCAGCTTCATCAACCGCCAACTTAGGATTATGTTCGATGATATGATGGTGATGTAATATATATTTAGAAATTAAGACAAGAATCGTATGTTTTTATAAAGGGTACATATAGAAGTATAGATAAAAAAAATTGAAAGAGGATAATATGAGATGATATATATTATCCATCCGTACATATTCAGATCGACACTTACTTAAGTTCCAGGTATAAAATTTTAGAGACAATAATATGATTGTGAGAGTGTGATAGTTGAAGGATGAAAGAGATGAGATATGAACTCAATTTGAAACAATGCATTTGATTAATGGAGAAAATGATGTTATTAACATGATTTGTATGAATTTGACTTTCATATTTTTAAAAGAAAACTATCAGATATTTAGGAGGTAATTAATTATATTCTCAATATATCTTCTTTTTTTTTTTTTTTTTTATATTTTTTTTTTTTTTTTTTTTTTTTTTTTTTTTTTTTTTTTTTTTTTTTTTTTTTTTTTTTTTTTTTTTTTTTTTTTTTTTTTTTTTTTTTTTTTTTTTTTTTTTTTTTTTTTTTTTTTTTTTTTTTTTTTTTTTTTTTTTTTTTTTTTTTTTTTTTTTTTTTTTTTTTTTTTTTTTTTTTTTTTTTTTTTTTTTTTTTTTTTTTTTTTTTTTTTTTTTTTTTTTTTTTTTTTTTTTTTTTTTTTTTTTTTTTTTTTTTTTTTTTTTTTTTTTTTTTTTTTTTTTTTTTTTTTTTTTTTTTTTTTTTTTTTTTTTTTTTTTTTTTTTTTTTTTTTTTTTTTTTTTTTTTTTTTTTTTTTTTTTTTTTTTTTTTTTTTTTTTTTTTTTTTTTTTTTTTTTTTTTTTTTTTTTTTTTTTTTTTTTTTTTTTTTTTTTTTTTTTTTTTTTTTTTTTTTTTTTTTTTTTTTTTTTTTTTTTTTTTTTTTTTTTTTTTTTTTTTTTTTTTTTTTTTTTTTTTTTTTTTTTTTTTTTTTTTTTTTTTTTTTTTTTTTTTTTTTTTTTTTTTTTTTTTTTTTTTTTTTTTTTTTTTTTTTTTTTTTTTTTTTTTTTTTTTTTTTTTTTTTTTTTTTTTTTTTTTTTTTTTTTTTTTTTTTTTTTTTTTTTTTTTTTTTTTTTTTTTTTTTTTTTTTTTTTTTTTTTTTTTTTTTTTTTTTTTTTTTTTTTTTTTTTTTTTTTTTTTTTTTTTTTTTTTTTTTTTTTTTTTTTTTTTTTTTTTTTTTTTTTTTTTTTTTTTTTTTTTTTTTTTTTTTTTTTTTTTTTTTTTTTTTTTTTTTTTTTTTTTTTTTTTTTTTTTTTTTTTTTTTTTTTTTTTTTTTTTGTTTTTTTTTTTTTTTTTTTTGGTTTTTTTTTTTTTTTTTTTTTTTTTTTTTTTTTTTTTTTTTTTTTTTTTTTTTTTTTTTTTTTATTTTTTAATTTTTTTTACTTTTTTTTTTTTTTTGAAAAGTATAGGTCATTGTATATATTCACCCTACTCCGCAATTACGGAGTAGTAACAATTACAATCGAATCAAATTACATTAAATCTATCCCAATCGTTCCAACTAAGAGATCCTTTTTTCATTCTACTCTTATACCATAAGAAACTAACCGACTTAATCTCAATGAAAATATCAGCAACACTGATCGTAGCTTGCTCGAAAGTCTTCTTGTTTCTCGCCTTCCAAAGACACCAACATGTGACAAAAACAATATTCTTGAAGACCTTTGCCAATTTCGTCCCCAAAGATGAACTCTCCGCAATCGTGATTAACTCCTTGACCGGCGAAAAAAATAGAGGACCGACTTTACACCATCTACTAACAAGATTCCAAATCGATGAAGTAACTTGTCAGTAACATAAAATATGCTCAATTGTTTCATCCCAAGACTCGCATAGACCACAGAGAGTGGAACCAAACAAGCAGTTTCGACTTTGAAGAGCCATATACGTAGGTAGCCTATCAAGAGCCGCCCTCCACATAAAAATATTACATTTTTTTGGAATCCCTTTTGCCCATTTGAAAACAAAACGGCTACTGAAATCTCTGTTGCTCGAAATAAACTTCTTTGCGCTCTTTACTGAAAAGTTCCCAATGTTGTCGCCAAGCCAGTTCCACCTATCTTCACCATAGCCTAGCCTGCATTGATCGATCATTTCACGGAAACGAAGCCATTCTTCAGTCTCTTCAGATGTAGACGGAACTGTGTACCACTCGTGACAGCCCACAAATCTTCTTGAGTCCAAACAGAACCTATCTTGAATAAAGCACTTCTTCTCCTTTTCTCGACTAAATAAGGCAGGAAACAAGTCTTTTAAACAAAACTCATTGAGCCAAGGGTCGAGCCAGAATCGGATTTGATTACCTTTACCACAAACTCCTTTAAATAAACAACTAATACTCTTATCAGCAACTTTGAAAGTGTCCACTGTTTTAACAATGGCTGACCACACCCCTGAGTACGATTTTGATTTAGGGACTGAACTCCATCCCCTCGATTTACCATGAAAAACATCAACTACCCTCCTCCACAATGCACCTGGTTCCGACTTGTAGCGCCAAATCCACTTAGTTAAGAGAGCAATGTTAGCATCTTTAAGTCTACCAATGCCAAGACCCCCTTCTTTGATCGGTGATGCAACAAGATCCCAAGCTACCCAATTAATTTTTCTATTTTCCATCGACCCTCCCCATAAAAATTTCCTGATGATAGCTTCCAACCCAACGATAACCGCTTCCGGTACTTTAAAGAGTGAAAAGTAATAAGTGGGTAAGCTCTCTAACACCGATTTGATAAGAGTTACTCTACCGCCAATCGAAATACAGTTAGCCTTCCATCTAGCTAATCTAGATTCAAAAATGTCGAACACAAAATTCCAACTTGCTATCCTGTTCATGTTACCACCAATCCTAATTCCAAGGTGTGTGAATGACAAGACACCTTCCTTACACTTTATTAATGTAGCCATATTTTTAACGTCGACCTCCTCTACTTCAACCCCAAAAAGATTAGATTTGTTTAGGTTGATCTTCAACCCAGAGCACAAGAAAAAAATTCGAAGAATTCTGGCCACATTAGTAAGATTTTCTGGAAACCATTCACCAACCAGTGTGCAATCATCCGCGTAGAGCAGGTGACTAATAATAGGACCATTATTCGGTAGTTTCAAGCCGACAAAAGAATTGGACTCAGCTGCTTTGTTGACCAAACAAGAAAGCCCTTCCATAACTAAAAGAAAAAGGAAAGGGGAGATAGGATCACCTTGTCGCATACCCTTCTGACAATGG
>CM067170.1:37470832-37513332 GCA_034093135.1 Erigeron breviscapus | reverse complement strand
TGCTTGTGAAAAAGGTAAAAGCCATAGATCTACTTTTAAGACAAAGCAAGCCAATTCTATAAAGGGTTGCTTTCATCTTCTTCACATGGACCTTTTTGGTCCAGTGAATGTCCAAAGTCTAAAGGGTAGCAGATACACTTTAGTAATTGTGGATGAATATTCACGATACACTTGGACTATCTTTCTTCGTTCCAAGAGTGATGCTGCTGAAAGAAATAATTAATTTCAACAAGAAAATGGAAAATCTCAACAGCATAAGGGTTAAAGAACTCAGGAGCGATCATGGTACTGAGTTCAGAAACCACACTCTTGAATCCTTTTGTACTGATCAAGGGATCTCACAAAACTTCTCCTCTACTAGAACTCCTGAGCAAAATGGTGTTGCTGAAAGAAGAAATAGAACTCTAATAGAAGCAGCACGTACCATGCTCAGTGAATCTTCTTTGCCTAGTAAATTCTGGGCAGAAGCTGTCAGCACTGCTTGTCATACTCAAAATAGATGTCTCATTGTTAAAAGACATGACAAGACAGCTTATGAGGTTTTGAAAGGTAAGAAACCTCAAATAAAATACTTTCATATATTTGGATGTCCTGTTTTCATCTTAAACAACAAGGATCACCTAGGCAAATTCGATCCTAAGGCTGATGATGGCTACTTTCTAGGCTATTCATCCATCAGCAAGGCCTTCAGAGTATTCAATACTCGCCTTCAAAAGGTAGATGAATCCATTCATGTTACTTTTGATGAAAGTTCATCAGCCCTTAAGGACATTCAACCCTCTTCTTCTGAAGTCATTTTAATGAGCTCGCTGATCCTCTTACTAAGGAAGCTAACTCATTTGTTGATGCTTCTTGCTCGCTGCCTGAAAATAATTAGCATGCCTGGAACTTTTAGCTGACACTGAACAGGAGCAAGTTGCTGCTCATATCTACTCGATTGAGCCAGTTGAGCCTATCTTAAGATCAATCCATGCTGCATCAGCCAAACCTAGATCACTGGCTGATGATGTGCATGCTGATGACTCTGCTGAGGAGGAGTTTCATGATGCATCAGCTAATGCTGATGACATGGAGTCAGCTGATGACTCAAACATCAATGATAACTCAACTCAGTCGAATGGCTCTGCTGATCACACTCCTACTGAACCCATTCTTACCATTGACTTCTCTTCTTACAATGATCTCGCTTCTGTTCCCATCTCTTAGTCTTCCGCTGACACTCTACTAGGTTCATCAAGTGTTCCAGCACTTAAATGGACTTCTAGTCATCCAGCTCACCAAGTCATTGGTGATCCTTCTCAAGGGATCATTACTCGATCAGCGACAAGAAACACATGTCTCTATGTGAATTTCTTGTCAATGATCACTCCTAAGAATATAGGAGAAGCAATGGCTGATCCTTCTTGGGTAGATGCCATGCAAGAGGAACTTACCCAGTTCCAGAGATAGCATGTCTGGTTTCTTGTTCCTCTACCTGCTGACAAAGAGCCCATTGGAACTAAATGGGTTTATAGGAACAAAATGGACGAAGATGGTGTTGTTACACGTAACAAGGCTAGGCTGGTTGCACAAGGATATCTTCAAGAAGAAGGTGTCGATTATGATGAAACTTTTGCACCAGTGGCCCGATTGGAAGCTATTCGCTTATTCTTGGCACATGCTGCTTACAGAAACTTTACAGTATATCAAATGGATGTAAAAAGTGCTTTCCTAAATGGAAAACTCGATGAGGAAGTTTATGTTAAGCAGCCACCTGGTTTTGAAGATCCATCCAAGCCACACCATGTCTATCGTCTTTACAAGGCACTCTATGGTCTTAAACAGGCTCCCAGAGCCTGGTATGACACTCTCTCTGAGTTTCTTCTTTCTAATAAGTTTCAGCGAGGGTCCATTGACAGCACCCTATTCATCTACAGAAAGGGTGCTGATGTCCTTTATGTTCAAATATATGTAGATGACATCATCTTTGGATCCTCCAGCAAGAAGCTTTGCACCAAGTTCAGCTCACTGATGTCCTCTCACTTTGAGATGAGCATGATGGGTGAGCTGACCTTCTTTCTTGGTCTTCAAATTCGCCAACTCTCAAATGGTATCTTTATCAATCAGGAGAAGTACATTCGAGACATGCTGGCTAAGTTTGACATGTCCAATGTTACTACTAAGCCCACTCCCATGTCTCCTCCAAATAATCTCCATGCTGACCCTGATGGCAAGCATGTGAACCCCACTCACTACCGGGGTATGATTGGCTCGCTGATGTATCTTACAGCGAGTCGTCCTGACATCATGTTTGCTACTTGCTTATGTGCAAGATATCAAGCATCTCCTAGGGAATCCCATCTTCTCGCTGTCAAGCGAATATTCAAGTATCTGAAAGGTACCTCTTCGTTGGGTCTTTGGTACCCCAAAGACTCCAATTTTGACCTAGTTGCATACTCTGACTCTGACTATGTTGGTTGCATGTTAGATAGGAAAAGCACCAGTGGAGGATGTCAACTGTTGGGGGGGGGGAAGCTGGGGGGGGGGGGGGGGGGGGGGGGGGGGGGGGGGGGGGGGGGGGGGGGGGGGGGGGGGGGGGGGGGGGGGGGGGGGGGGGGGGGGGGGGGGGGGGGGGGGGGGGGGGGGGGGGGGGGGGGGGGGGGGGGGGGGGGGGGGGGGGGGGGGGGGGGGGGGGGGGGGGGGGGGGGGGGGGGGGGGGGGGGGGGGGGGGGGGGGGGGGGGGGGGGGGGGGGGGGGGGGGGGGGGGGGGGGGGGGGGGGGGGGGGGGGGGGGGGGGGGGGGGGGGGGGGGGGGGGGGGGGGGGGGGGGGGGGGGGGGGGGGGGGGGGGGGGGGGGGGGGGGGGGGGGGGGGGGGGGGGGGGGGGGGGGGGGGGGGGGGGGGGGGGGGGGGGGGGGGGGGGGGGGGGGGGGGGGGGGGGGGGGGGGGGGGGGGGGGGGGGGGGGGGGGGGGGGGGGGGGGGGGGGGGGGGGGGGGGGGGGGGGGGGGGGGGGGGGGGGGGGGGGGGGGGGGGGGGGGGGGGGGGGGGGGGGGGGGGGGGGGGGGGGGGGGGGGGGGGGGGGGGGGGGGGGGGGGGGGGGGGGGGGGGGGGGGGGGGGGGGGGGGGGGGGGGGGGGGGGGGGGGGGGGGGGGGGGGGGGGGGGGGGGGGGGGGGGGGGGGGGGGGGGGGGGGGGGGGGGGGGGGGGGGGGGGGGGGGGGGGGGGGGGGGGGGGGGGGGGGGGGGGGGGGGGGGGGGGGGGGGGGGGGGGGGGGGGGGGGGGGGGGGGGGGGGGGGGGGGGGGGGGGGGGGGGGGGGGGGGGGGGGGGGGGGGGGGGGGGGGGGGGGGGGGGGGGGGGGGGGGGGGGGGGGGGGGGGGGGGGGGGGGGGGGGGGGGGGGGGGGGGGGGGGGGGGGGGGGGGGGGGGGGGGGGGGGGGGGGGGGGGGGGGGGGGGGGGGGGGGGGGGGGGGGGGGGGGGGGGGGGGGGGGGGGGGGGGGGGGGGGGGGGGGGGGGGGGGGGGGGGGGGGGGGGGGGGGGGGGGGGGGGGGGGGGGGGGGGGGGGGGGGGGGGGTAATGTGTGACAATACAAGTGCAATTGCTATCACACATAATCTTGTTCAGCATTCTAAGACTAAACACATAGACATTAGGTACCACTTTATTCGTGACCATGTCATGAAAGGGGATGTTGAAATTTACTTCATCCCCACTGATGACCAACTTGCTGACATATTCACTAAACCTTTGGATGAAACCAGATTTAAATATCTGGTCAGCAAGTTGGGAATGCTGAATGGTGAATCAGCGACATGACGTGTCATGTTTGCTAAAATTCAACTTATCTCTCTCTTTATAAGTTGAAAATTGACTCTTGTAGTCAAAACCCTCATCAGCGAGTTTAAGTGTGTCTTACTCGCTGAACTTAAAAGCAATGAAGAGCTTAAAGTCTTCATCTAGTCCAGCAGCAAACGGCTCTGGTAAAGACTAAACAAATCCGTTAGTCCCTGTTGCTTTGGGAAAAAGCAAAATAAAAGCAATGAAGAGCTTAAAGTCTTCATCTAGTCCAGCAGCAAACGGCTCTGGTAAAGACTTACCAAATCCGTTAGTCCCTGTTGCTTTGGGAAAAAGCAAAATAAAAGCAATGGAGAGCTGAAAGTCTCCATCTAGTCCAGCAGCAAACGGCTCTGGTAAAGACTTACCAAATCCGTTAGTCCCTGTTGCTTTGGGAAAAAGCAAAATAAAAGCAATGAAGAGCTGAAAGTCTTCATCTAGTCCAGCAACAAACGGCTCTGGTAAAGACTTCTTAAATCCGTTTATGGCTGACAATTTGCCAAAAATTGTGTAAAGTTTGTCAGCGACCAACATTAGTTGTGAAGTCGCTGACTAAAACTCTTTCTCTAAATAAGGTAACCAGATTTTCTAAATTGTCAGTGGATATACTTCAATCTCAACTATTTTAACGTGTGAGCATATCCACCAAGTATTTTATTAATATTTTATTAGAATTTCAAACGGTTACCTCGATTCTCTCCCTAATGGGCAACTTGTACACTGTATACGCCGTAACCACTCGAGTACTTTTGAAATCGTGGTACAAGTTGTCACATCAAATCGTTTTTATACGTTACTCACATACGTATATTAAACGTATTTTTCAAATTAAATATTAGTATTTTACTTTTATTTAATTCGCAAAACCACTATTTTTATTTAAACATTAAATAGTATATTTCAATATATTACGTAAGAAAGAGAGTACAAGTGACGGTTCACTTTTGCAGTTATGGGGCCCATATCCATACCACATATATATTCAAAATCCATTCCATCTCCGTCCTTTATGCTCTCATAATTCACTTTCCTTATTCCCTAAAATCTCTCAAATCTCACAAATCTTTTCTATTTCCTTTCAAACTATTCATCTTCTTCTTTACACTTCTTGTTCATATCTTGTATCTATGGCTTCCACTTCTGATAATCAAATCACCAACCCAGAACTTCTTGAAAATCCTTCACTGTCTCAAACCCAAAATCCTCCACCTGCAAATCAACCAGAATCATCAACTCTGGTTGAATTATCCGCCGATGATCTAGCCACTCAAAAAGCCCTTAAACAAGTTCCTCTTTATATGCATTCCAAAACCTATGATCCAGAAACCATTCCTCCTTCTCCTAAAGTAAATTTCAAGCCCAAAGGATTACAATTAAATCTAATAATTATTTGGGTTCTCTTGAAGTTCCTTCTGGCATTACAGGGTACTAGCAGATGCTAGATTTTATAAAAGCATGCCCTGTAAATAATGCAATCTATTCTGATCCAGAAGACATGTATGTCTATCTCCTTCGGGAGTTCTGGTGGACATGTGATTACCATGTAAGCATTGGTGCCATCTCTGGCACTGTGAAGAAGAAGCAACAAACCATCACAATCACACCCAAAATTATTCGAACAGCTCTTGGTCTCCCTGATCAATCAAAAGAAAAGCCTTTTGTTGATCCAACAACAGTAGAACAATGGAAGGAATGGTTGCCAACCATTGGGTATGGAACAGATTTGGAAAAACCTGAACCTGTACCCAGCAACCCCACTAAGAAACATCTCCCTGGTGTGTGGAGATTACTGTTTGCTCATGTCATTCAGTGCTTGGGAGGGAATTCTGGATCTTATGATCAAGCTACAGCTGCTAACATGCAAATCATTCATGCTCTAGTGTGAGGTCCCAAATACGATGGTTAACCCAGAAGTGTAAAATACAACAAGTCTAATAATCACTAGAATGGACTAGTATTACTTAAATATAAATGCAAGTATATAAATAAAGTAATACAAGACTTAAAGCAATAAACAAGTAAAGTGGAACATTATGTTCTTTTCAAGGTGTATTTTATTTATGATGTTAAATAAAATACAAGGTTGTGCGGAATCAAGATAATACAAATAAGTATGTATCCTAACAACCTATGAATTACAAATGATCTATATTTGTCAAATAACTCTTTTGGATCGAGATACTTAAAGTTGTGAAGTATCCCTGTTTAAGATCGAGAGTATTTAGACAAATTCACTCTAATGCTAAATGTATGCTTTAAAGTAATTTTTACAAAGAAATGACTTTGTATTTATAGGCAACAAAATTCACCAGTGAATTTTGTGCCGTACAAATATGGTTGCATGCATTTAATGAACCGACGAGAACATTAAATGCATTGGTTAAGGTACAAGGATAAAGTCACATCAATATGACTTTATTCTTTTAACCAACCACCTTTACACACGTATAAACTTTGGTAAAGAACAAGTGGAATGTCCTTTGGAAAGTGTGTAAAGGCAAAAGTCAATTCCTCGATATCAGTGTTCAGACTTGTAAGGTCTAGAACACTGACAATCCTCCAGTGTACAGATCTGGTAAGACTTCCAGTGGACTCCGCCATTTGTCAGTCTTCTTTCTTCAGACTTCAGTCTTTGACTTCAGTGAGAATGTCTTCAGTAGAATAGATCTGGACTGGGGTGAAGTCCAGTGAGCTAATCTGGAGAATACTCCAGATTTCCTATACAAGTATTTGCTCACTGGTCTTCCATTATTTCTGGACAAATCTTCAGAGGGACTCCAGATTCCAAGTCTGGAGTAGGTCCAGTAGAACACATTTCTGGACAGATCTTCAGTAAGGCTCCAGTAGTCGAGTCTGGAGCGAGTCCAGTAAATCTGGACCTAACAAATTCCCCCTATTTGTTTAGAAATAATGCAATTGTTTTCAAGCTTAAATCTATACAACTTTGTATGCTTGAAAAACACAAGTTTTGACTTAGTCTAAAAAATCTAAGTTACTGGAAAACACTTTATAGATCATGAGTGTTTTCAGTTTCATCTTTTAAGTTCTAACTTAGACTAAATCTGATCATTTACTTTTATGAATCAAAAATTGCAACTAATATTACATACATCAACTGATAAATAGTTACAATTTTCATCAAACAATAAGTTACAATAAGTAAATGATAAGAGTCAGGCCCTTCTCTTCGATGTCTGTCCTGGAGCATATTCAGAAGCCTTTCTCTTTGGTGATGGAGAAGATGGTATTGATTCTGGCGATTTCATGCCTATTGCAACTTCCATCTGTTGCTTTCTTCTCCATACCTTCTCAACCCTCTTCAGAAATGCTTTAACTTCAGTCGACAAATCTGTCTTTCCCCTGAATGTTAAGGCAATCTCCTTCAGTTCACTCCATCCAAACGCTTGGACTGAAGTACTCTTTCTTTCATCAGTAAAGTTACCTTCCCTGGTCAACTTTATTTCAAACTTTGAACATACCTTCATGATTATCAGCAAGCTTAATCTCTGCACCAGTGATCCTTCTAGCATCAGCCCTGAAATTCAACATTTCATTATACTTGTCTTTCAATTTGGCTGTCTGGATCATTGCTTCAGTTTCCTTTGACACTCTCTATTGTTCTACAGCAGACTGGAGTTGTATCAGTCACAATTTTCTTAAGTGCCTGCACTTCCTTTTTAACAGTTTCAACTTCTTTAGGCAAGTGCTTTGGCAATTCTTCTTCCATCAACTTCTCCACTTGGGGTAACAGCCCATCTTGAATAGTTCGAAGAACAGACTCAGAAATTTCTTCAGATATTTCTTTCAGCATACTGATTCTGAACTTCTTTGTACATTCATCACTAATCGTGCTAACAACAGCAGCCTGATCAAGTGTGGGCCTACTCTCCAGAGAACTTATCCTGGTAACCAACTTATGAACCTCTTCTTTCAGACCTGTCAGTGGTTGAACAAGTTCACCTTTCACTGCAGTCTGAACAGAGTTCACCAGCCTTGTCTCCAATCCCTGGACTGCCACTTTGATGTTTTCAGTGTTGTTATTAGTGGCCAGTACCAGTTCATCAAGCTTCTCAAAAACAAACTTCTCATTTCAGCAAATATATTCATCTCAGATGCAAGGTTATTTGATAATAAAGATTTAAAGTCTGAAATAACCTGCGATGAAGTCTGGAGTGATCTCTCCAGGTCCGCCACCTTACTTAGAAGGCCTTGGACCTCGGCTGAAGACGAAGTGGAGAGACCACTGGGAGGTTCAAGATGAGAAGTCAATCTGGTCATTAATGGTACTTGTGCCCAGACCTCTTCAGTTGCAGCTTCAGATGTTACAACTGTTGAGTCCAGCGCACCTTGTTCAGATACGTTGACTGGAGTTTCAAGAGGTGGTGGTTGATTTTGTGAAATATGGATTGTGAATGGATTAAAGTAAGGAGTGGATTGTGGAATTGAAGGTGGTGGTGGTGGTTGATTTTGTGAAATATGGATTGTGAATGGATTAAAGTAAGGAGTGGATTGTGGAATTGAAGGTGGTGGTGGTGGTGGTGGTGGCATGTTTGAGTCTGGTGGGGGTGGTGGCATTTCTGATTCTGGTGGCGGCATATTTGTTTCTGGTGGAGGTGGTGGCATTTCTGGTAGACTTTCAACTTGTACAACATCCTCACCTAGAAAGTTCATATTGACATCAAAATTCTGATCTTCTGACATGGGAGAATCAGCCTCATCCCAAAACATTTCACCAATAGTTGTATCACCAGCCTGAGCACCAACCAGTTCACCAGCCTGTTCACTTGCTTCAACATTCAAATCGATTTGAGCCTCTTGCTCACCAGATACTTGTTCATCAGCCTGAACAATTTGTTCTACCTGCTCAATAATCTGGGCCACATTTTCTTCTTGTACAACAGCCTGTACAATATCCTCTGTCTGCTCAACAACTTGTACATTTTGTTCAGTTTCAACATTCTCCTCTTCAAAAATAGGAGACCCATCAATGTTCATTACATCACCAGGATGTCTTTCTGGATTCACCTGAACTCCAGCTCTCATCAGACGCCTATTTGATCTTGGTTGTCTGGAAGGCTCAACATTTGGTTGTTGACCTTCAGGAGCCACTTGTCTGATGGGTTGTACAGCTTCTATAATCTGAACATCTTGGTCACCAGAGGGTCCTTCACCAACTTGACCTCTACCTGGAGCCAATTCTACTTCTTCCCTTTGAAAAGAGAGCATGGACTGAGGAATATCTACCTCATTCAGTGGAGATCTTAGGTTGGTCAGATCCCTCATATACTCACTCACAGAAAAGTGAGTAGTTTCAAAATCGTACTGGTCTCCAAGAGCTCTTTTAAACATCAGTGAAAGAAAGCGTATATATGGAACAAAAGCTTTTCTACCTTTCACCTTAAGACGCTCTACCAGATCATCAAATAGGATCTGAGCGAAATCCACTCTGAGTCCAAACCAGAGGCAGTAGGCAATCTGGAGATGAGTTTGATTTATCTGGTCCAACCCTCCAGAACTGCCTCCCAAACATTCAACAATGTGCGTGAAGAAGAATCTCCATGAGTCTGTCAGTTTGCTCATGTAGACTGTTCCCTTCCTGGATAGCTGGCCATGCTCATCCACAATATCTATGTGCCCCATCAGTCTGCACACTTCCCTTGTATTGATACCAGAGGGAAGTTCAATGGGCAACTCATTTTGTTCAAAATAATTCAACTGTAGAACAGACCTGAGTAAACTAACAGTGAAACCCAAGGATCTGGTACCTCCCTTCAGAGAATAAGTAATTGATGAAGTTGCATCATCATATTGTGCAGTGTACCAGAATTCACATAGATAATCGTGGTACATCCTCCCTGGATTTAAGGTCAAAGCACCATATAATGGACATGAGAGAAAAAATGTATTTAATCTCCCAATAACAGATTGGGCATCATGAACACTGGAAAGTGAAAGTCTGGCCATCCAGTTATTCATGTTTATTCTTATAGCTTTTGCCTCTAATGTGATATGAGGTGCCCTGTCAACATTTTCAGTCGGAGCATATTCAGCGGCGAGCAGATTTTTAAGCGATTTGGATTGTCTTGGTGCCATTTTATGATGAATAGATGAAGATGAATTTGAATATTTAGGGTTTTGATGAAGAATTCAATGGAAATGGAGTAAATATGGATGAACACTAGAAAGTGAAAGTCTGGCCATCCAGTTATTCATGTTTATTCTTATAGCTTTTGCCTCTAATGTGATATGAGGTGCCCTGTCAACATTTTCAGTCGGAGCATATTCAGCGGCGAGCAGATTTTTAAGCGATTTGGATTGTCTTGGTGCCATTTTATGATGAATAGATGAAGATGAATTTGAATATTTAGGGTTTTGATGAAGAATTGAATGGAAATGGAGTAAATATGAGAGATGATTATGATTGGAATGAATGAAGAAATAAATGAAGGAATTTGAAAGATTTGGGAGTAAATATGTTCGAAGTAAATGTAATTGAAAGTGAAAGTGGGTATATATAGGAGAGAGAATGTGGAACTCAAACGGTTTAATTTGAAATTATCAAATATAATTTTGAGATCTGCATTAATTACATCACATCACACATAAATGTGTGACGGTTTACAGCCCACAAACAGTATCAAGTTGCACTTTTTGTGTTCCCAAGGTAAAAATACCATCATTTCTTTGAAAAATTACATGCCACGTAGGATTATAAGATAAATATCTTTAAAAAGTTTGCTTACGTGGCACGCACAATGACCAAGTATTTAAAAAATATTATGACTCAATTCAGTGCATCTGGAGGTTGACTGGACACTCCAGTATCACTGGTGGATTAGTCCAGTGAATCATGTACTGATGGTACACTGGAGGGACACTCCAGTAACACTGGTGGATTAGTCCAGTGACTCATGTACTGATGGTACACTGGAGGGACACTCAAGTATCACTGGTGGATTAGTCCAGTGACTCATGTACTGATGGTACACTGGAGGGACACTCAAGTATCACTGGTGGATTAGTCCAGTGACTCATGTACTGATGGTACACTGGAGGGACACTCCAGTATCACTGGTGGATTAGTCCAGTGAACATGTACTGATGGTACACTGGAGGGACACTCCAGTAAAGTACCAGTAAAAACCATTTTGAAAGAGACTGGTAACCTCAAACATGCACGTCAACTAATACAGACAAATGAGAGGGACACATTTACAAGGAGACAAAAGTCACCTCAAACACGCACTTCAACCTGTCCAATTACCAGTGAGAGGGACACATTTACGAAGTACCAGTAATATTTTCTGAAGAATTTTGTCCAGTGAGAAAATAAATTAATAAATTCCCCCTGAACTTAAAACATTTTTAAGAGCAAAAATATCTTTCAAGTCTTTCCCCCTGGAATGTTGATCCATAAATCTATTAATGCAAAGATAGTACACAACGGCGTTCAATATCTGAGCAGTCATAAATTTATAAATCTTTAAATCAAAGATCCTCAGTAGTACATAATGGCGTTCAATACCAAGGTTCCAGATTTAAGGGTTTAACATTCCCAACTCACCAACAAGATATTCAAAAGTTTTGACATCCAGAGGTTTAGTAAAAATGTCTGCGAGTTGTTTGTCAGTGGGAATAAAATGGAGTTCAATGTTGTTTTTCATAATATGATCACGGATAAAATGATACCTGAGATCAATGTGCTTCGTTTTGGAGTGCATGACTGGATTATTCGAGATAGAAATGGCACTGGTATTATCACAAAAGATTGGGGTCTTTGAGTACTTAATACCATAATCAAGCAACTGGTTCTTAATCCAGAGTATCTGAGCACAACAACTGGCTGCAGACACGTATTCAGCTTCAGCAGTGGACAATGAAACTGAAGTTTGCTTCTTACTGGTCCAGCTGACCAGTTTGCCACCAAGGAAATGACATCCACCAGTAGTGGATTTCCTGTCTATCTTACAACCTGCATGATCTGAATCTGAATAACCCATTAGATCCATGCCTGAGCCTTTGGGATACCAAAGACCCAAACTGGGGACACCCTTAAGGTACTTCAGTATGCGCTTTACAGGAAGCATATGAGATTCCTTTGGATTAGACTGATATCTGGCACATAAACATGTTGAAAACATAATATCTGGTCTACTGGCAGTTAAATACATCAGAGAACCAACCATGCCTCTATAGACAGTGGTGTTCACTGGTTTTCCATCTAGATCTGAGTCCAGTGTCAGTGGTGCAGAAATTGGAGTGGGTTTAGATGGTGAAGAGTTCATATCATATTTCTTTAAAAGATCTCTAACATATTTTTCCTGATTAATAAAAATGCCATCTTTGTTTTGTTTAATCTGGAGTCCAAGAAAATATGTTAATTCACCCATCAAACTCATTTCATATTCAGTTGACATTATTTTCGAAAATTTCTTGCACATGTTTTCATCAGTAAACCCAAAAATAATATCATCAACATAAATTTGTACCATTAACAGATTACCTTTTTCATGAAGAATAAATAAGGTATTATCAATTGCACCTCTTTTGAAACCATTTTTCAATAAATGTTTAGTCAGAGTGTCATACCAGGCACGTGGGGCTTGTCTGAGGCCATAAAGCGCTTTGTCCAGACGATATACCCAATGTGGATGCTTTTCATCAACGAAACCTGGTGGTTGTCTGACATAACTTCTTCTTCAAGCTTTCCATTCAAGAAAGCACTCTTTACATCCATCTGGTAGACCTTGAACTGATGATAAGCAGCGAATGCTAAGAATATTCTGATCGCTTCAAGTCTAGCCACTGGAGCAAACGATTCATCAAAATTGACATCTGACTGGCAGTAGCCTTGTGCTACCAGTCTGGCCTTGTTTCTGATTACGTGGCCATCTTCATCTACCTTGTTCCTGAAGACCCATCTTATTCCAATTGGTTCTTTCTTTCCAACTGGGAAAGGAACCAGATACCAGACCTTGTTCCTTTCAAACTGGTAAAGCTCTTCTTGCATAGCAGTCACCCAGCTTGGATCTTCCATAGCCTCGTCAATCTTCTTTGGTTCCATCAATGATAGAAAACTAACATATAAGCATTGATTACTGGAGGCTCTTCTGGTCTGAACTCCTCTACTGGAGTCACCTATGATCTGATCAATAGGATGAGCTTTTGTCCATCTGGAGTACTGACCAGGATTGTTACTGAAAACAATATCAGTGCAAGAATTCAGTTGAGTCTCCTCTGGAGTTGCTTCAGGAGGAGGATCTTCCCAGACTACTTCAGTATCTTCATCTGATTCATTTAAATCACGATTTGCATCATGAAATTCTTCATTTGAAGGCATTTCTTGAAGTACTGGTTCAGTTTGGAATTCTTCATAGGAAGACATTTCTGGTATATTCTCAACTGACACTGATACTGGGGGAGTAGTACGAACATCAGATCCAATATTAATTTCAGAGGGTAGTTTGAAAATAATAGAAGGATAGAATGGAGTACCACTGGAGCGTTTCTTTTTCTGAATAGGTTCCAGATCAGGATGACTGGAAACTGTGTCTTCTGAATCTTCTTTATTGTAGTTGATAGGATCAGATTCACAGAAGACAATTGGAGTTACTGGGGGAGTGTCAAGGGCTGGCTTCTTATTGATTGCAACATTTGATTCATCAAATGTGACATGAATTGACTCATGGACCTTCTCCAGTCTCTTGTTGTAGACTCTGAAGGCCTTGCGAATGGCTGAATAGCCTAAGAAATACCCTTCATCAGCTTTGGCATCAAATTTGCCTAATTGACTGGAGTCGTTCAGGATGTAAACTGGACATCCAAAAACGTGAAAATAACCAATATTTGGTTTTCTATTTCTTAAGACTTCGTAGGCTGTCTTTTTGTGTTGCTTCACATACACTGACCGGTTCTGGGTGTGGCAAGCAGTAGCAATTGCTTCAGCCCAGAAACTGGTAGACAGACCAGATTCAGCAAGCATACTCCTGGCAGCTTCTATCAGCGTTCGATTTTTCCTTTCCACAACTCCATTCTGTTCTGGAGAGCGGGCTGATGAGAAATTCTGGGAGATGCCAGTGTCAGTACAGAATGACTCCAGAGTTGCAATCTGGAATTCTGTTCCATTGTCACTTCTTAACTGACACACCTTTCGACTGTACTTGAGCTCAATTTGCTTGATAAGACTGATGATTTCAGCAGCAGCTTCACTTTTAAACCTGAGAAAGATAACCCAACAATATCTGGAAAATTCATCTACTATTACCAGGGTGTATCTTTTACCAGCACGAGTCTGAACATTCACTGGACCAAAGAGGTCCATATGAAGCATATGAAGAGGTTCAGATATGCTAAAATTCTGTCTGGTCTTGAAACTGGTACGTTTCTGCTTACCCATCTCACATCCTGGACATGGCCTTTCCTTTTTGAAGGAAACTGAAGGTATCCCATCTGCAAGTTGTTTTCTGGACAACTTATTAATATTCTTGAAATTTAAATGGGATAACCTTTTGTGCCATAACCAGTTTGTGTCTTCATCAGCTTGAGTATAGAAACACTGCTCTGAAGGAGAGCTTTCCATATCCATCACGTACACATTCCCTTTTCTGGGAGCAATCAACACTACCTTCCAGTCCTTGTTGAATACGATACCCTGAGCAATATTGAATAAAACTTGATAGCCATCATCACACAGTTGGCTTACACTGATCAGGTTATATTTCAAACCATTCACAAATGCAACACGTCTGAACTTGACTTGTCCATTGTTCAGAACACCGTATCTCTCAGTCTTTCCACAACCATCATTTCCAAAAGTAATGGAGGGTCCATCAGAAATGGTGAACTCCTCCAGCAGGGTCTTACATCCGGTCATCGTCCTGCCAGCAGCACTATCAAGATACCAGATATATTTCTTTCGATCGCCCTGCACATCCACCAGATATTATCAGTTAGATTTGGGAACCCATCGACTGATGGGTTCACTAGACCCTCCCTTATAGGTCCCTGGAGCAATCTGGTTTAGTTCACTTTCTTCAACAGTGGTCTTAGTTGAAAAGACCACTAGGTTGATAGTTTTGAAACCTTTTTCTTTTTCTCAACTGGAGAAATAGATTTATCTTTCTTTGCAAAAGGTTTTGTATTTTGTCTAGGGCCAGATGAAGTACCCTCAATAAAGTTCAATCTTGCATTAAAACTTTGAAATTGACGAGTCAGTATTTGAATCTGGCTCTCTAACCTGGACAAAATATTTTCATCAGATAATACCTTAGCCTTTCCAGTTCTAGGCTTAGGTAGGGGATTGGTCTGAGGCAAAGGTTTATTCCGATAAACTTCTTTAACTGGAGCAGTCATCTGGAATGCTCCAGTCTTAACCTCTGGGGATTGAACTGAGAAAATATTGGCCTTGGGAGTTACAGGCTCATCATAAACAGTGGTGGGCCTGAACCCCTCTGGTAATCGATTGATTACTGGTATTAATGATGCTACATGAGTATTTCCATCTAAATATGCACGTTTTTTAGCAGGAAATTGATTTACTCCAGCATCATATGGCTTTTTGGTTTCTAGCCATGATTTAATCACCAGTTTTTCTTTCTCTAAAATGACTTCAAGATCTTGTTTTTCTTGAATCAATTGTTCAGTTACCAAAACCTGGGCTTGAAATGCCAGTTCAATGTCTTGAAGTTCTTTCAATTTTGATTTTAAAATAGTTATTTCAGAAAAATCTGTTTCTAGACCATTTACACAATCAGATCTAACAGTTTCTACAAATATCAAATTAGAATTAAGAGCTTCAGCAATGACCAGTTTTAATTCTTGGTCAGTTGCAGTATCATAATCACTAACCTTTATAATAACAATGTCCACCCATCGTCCAGATGTGACATCCTCCTTCACCAGGTGCTCTTCATCTGCCAGAGCCATGTAGCAGCAATCTCTTTCTTCTTCTTCATCAGCAGATGAATCATTAGAAGGAACCCACTTCTCTTCAGTTGTTGCGATCATGCACTTATTATTGTTTTCCATTTGTTGTGCCATGAGAGCAATCTGGGCCTTAAGCTTTTTATATTTCAATTTATAGCTATCATCAGGCTTATTATTTGAAGAAAATGGACCAGGCTTGGATACAAACTGGCTGGACCTACAATCTTTCATGAAATGACCCTTTTTGCCACACTTAAAGCATGTCAAATTGGTCTTATCAGTTGAAGAACTGGATGCAAATTGTCCAGATGGCCTATTTGCTCTTGCTTTGAAATGGTTAAACGTTTTAGCAATCATTGCAATAAGGTCGTCATCATCAGTTTCATCACAACAGTCTGGAGAGATTTGACTGGACTCTCCAGAATCCATGAGTTCAGACACCATCTTCTTCATAGAAAATACATTCTCAGAAGATATCAGTGCTGTACTTTGTGGTTCAGTATGACTAACCACATTATGACTACTGGAGGCATGGTTATAAGCATCTTGTTCTGCCACCACTCTCTGAGCTTGATTTTCTTCAGTGTACCTGAAAGCTCCATAAAGAGTTGAGAGAGTGTGTGTGTGCAGAGTTTTACCTTGTCGTAAGACCAGGATCATGTGAGACCATTTGGTGGGCAGAATATCACAAAATTTCTCCAGAAGTATATCCTTGTCCTTCTCAACCCCAATACCTCTCAACTGGTTTATGATACTCATAAATCTGGTGTAAGTACCAGTGAGAGACTCATTAGGTTGAGAAAAAAATGACTCATACCTCTTGTTTAAGGAGACCTTTCTGGTGACAATGGTGTCATCTTCTCCTTCATGCTGGTTTAGAAGTTCATCCCACATGGTTTTAGCACTAGGAAAAAGAACTAGTGTGGGAATTAGGGTTTCTGGAATGGCCCCGAGGATCATGCTTTTGAGAAGGGTGTCTAGATTCACCAATCTCCTCTCCTCTTCAGACCAAGGTTCCTCCCTCTTTTCCCTTCCTCTTCTAGATCCAGAAGGATCAAGAAGGGGATTGAGAGGTGATGTAGGGACATAAGGACCTTCATTTAAGATTTTCATC
The DNA here is from genome assembly GCA_034093135.1 of Erigeron breviscapus. Lineage (NCBI taxonomy): Eukaryota > Viridiplantae > Streptophyta > Magnoliopsida > Asterales > Asteraceae > Erigeron > Erigeron breviscapus. The sequence continues at coordinate 37,496,484 of CM067170.1, read as the reverse complement.
ATGTTCCTCTCAATACCAATGATATGCAATATCATCCTAGCCTTCCACGTACCAAATTCATCGCTATTCCCACTGAATTTAGGAACAGGATTATTTGAATAGTGCACATGCACGTGTGGAGAAGCAGGAGTAGGAGGAGGAGGTGGTGGATTAGTGTTATTAACAATAGGTGGTTCATTATTTTGAACATTAACATTAGGATCGGGACCAAAATTAAAACTTCCTTGTGTATTTTCAGGGGTGGCCATCAAAGAAGCAGATCTAGGCAATGTTTAGCCTTCTGCTCTGATACCAAATGTGAGGTCCCAAATACGATGGTTAACCCAGAAGTGTAAAATACAACAAGTCTAATAATCACTAGAATGGACTAGTATTACTTAAATATAAATGCAAGTATATAAATAAAGTAATACAAGACTTAAAGCAATAAACAAGTAAAGTGGAACATTATGTTCTTTTCAAGGTGTATTTTATTTATGATGTTAAATAAAATACAAGGTTGTGCGGAATCAAGATAATACAAATAAGTATGTATCCTAACAACCTATGAATTACAAATGATCTATATTTGTCAAATAACTCTTTTGGATCGAGATACTTAAAGTTGTGAAGTATCCCTGTTTAAGATCGAGAGTATTTAGACAAATTCACTCTAATGCTAAATGTATGCTTTAAAGTAATTTTTACAAAGAAATGACTTTGTATTTATAGGCAACAAAATTCACCAGTGAATTTTGTGCCGTACAAATATGGTTGCATGCATTTAATGAACCGACAAGAACATTAAATGCATTGGTTAAGGTACAAGGATAAAGTCACATCAATATGACTTTATTCTTTTAACCAACCACCTTTACACACGTATAAACTTTGGTAAAGAACAAGTGGAATGTCCTTTGGAAAGTGTGTAAAGGCAAAAGTCAATTCCTCGATATCAGTGTTCAGACTTGTAAGGTCTAGAACACTGACAATCCTCCAGTGTACAGATCTGGTAAGACTTCCAGTGGACTCCGTCATTTGTCAGTCTTCTTTCTTCAGACTTCAGTCTTTGACTTCAGTGAGAATGTCTTCAGTAGAATAGATCTGGACTGGGGTGAAGTCCAGTGAGCTAATCTGGAGAATACTCCAGATTTCCTATACAAGTATTTGCTCACTGGTCTTCCATTTTTTCTGGACAAATCTTCAGAGGGACTCCAGATTCCAAGTCTGGAGTAGGTCCAGTAGAACACGTTTCTGGACAGATCTTCAGTAAGGCTCCAGTAGTCGAGTCTGGAGCGAGTCCAGTAAATCTGGACCTAACATCTAGCAACTGGGAGATTCATTGACTTTGTTTCAGTCATTTTTGAAGATATGAAAGCAAAAGTTCAAGCCAGCAACCGCTCTTATACAATTCCATTTACAAGATTCTTCTCTCTGATCTTCAAACAGGAGCTTAAGGAAAAGTACAACCAATTTGGTGCTACTGTATGCAAACCACCAAGAATTGGTCATTCAGTGTACAAGCAGCCTGCTTGTGACCCTGCATTCTTTGACAGCAAATTTGCTATCCTCACTCCTCAAATAAAAGAGGTACTCTTCTCTTCCTATCCTTCTATCTACAAAAGGATTGGTGGCAGTGAATCTGCACAACCATCTGACATGGCTGCTGGCGCTCACACTGAAAGTAAAGTAACCAAAGTTGCCAAGCCATCAAAGAAGGCTAGAACAAAGTCTACAAAGACTTCTGCTCCATCATCACCTGCTACTGCTGTTGTCCCTAAAAGAAAGCAGAAAGCAGCAAAGGGTTTACTATCAAGGGTTTAGAATCCACACAGCTCTCAACCATCACTGAACCCGAAATCTCTACAGCTGAGGAAAACATTGTGCAGCAACACACTGAAACAGAGGCACTTCATTCTCCTACCCCTATACACTTTTCTATAGCTGAAAGAGAAGCAACCACTGCTGATGATGAAGAGCAGGTCTCTGGTTTTGAGGTTTTCAATGAAGGGGCTGGGAGATGTTGAAATAATTGCGAAAATGTAACTTATTTGCTAAATATTGAATAATCACGTAAAATAATGCTAAAATGATTGTTTTTATCAAGATAGGACTGTAAAAATAAAGATCTACTTATAAAATTTAACAAATGAACAAATAGAGTGTCAAGATCTTGAATAAATAACGTTAAAACGTGATAATACTTAAGAATTCGTTGAGAAACAGTATAAAAGCATGAAATATGACTAATTAAAGTACTTGAACGTAAATAAAAAGATTACTTTGTAAAAGTTGATCTAAAGTAAGCAAAATGTAAAGATATGAGCGATAATCGTAAGAAAAACGTTATATAAAATATATATAAAGTAAAATGCATAAAAGGAGTAAGAACACCGTGATTTGTTGACGAGGAAAAGCCCTTAATCCTTCTGGATTGCCGGCATAAAAACCCCGGGAGGAAGCAATCGTCCCTCCGTGCTACTTTTATTATTATAAATCGAAGTTAATTACAATTCGAGAGCCCAAGTGATTGATCTAAGTGTTACAATGATGAAAAGTGTTTAGTGTAATGTGTTTACAGAAGAAAATAGAGAGAAAGAAGTGTTTTTTCAGAGATAAGTCGAAGTGTTTTAGCCTAGCAATCACTTGCCCCTTTTATAGAGAAAATATCTAACTAACTATCCTAAAAATCTGGGATCTTGAGCTGGCAATCAGGGATCTTGAGCAGATTTTTCTCTTTGACTTGATTACTTGGTAAATGGACGTTATGGAGCCATTTTCACACGTTTTCAACCATAAATTCCGACTTTGGGGGCAAGTCTTCCGTTTTACCTGTTCCTGTACTACTAAGTCAAAGTAATAACGGTCAGATATCTTAGAGCCCCAAGATCTTGGACCACGAAGATCTTGGACCACGAAGATCTTGGACCACGAAGATCTTGGACCACAAAGATCTTGGACCACGAAGATATTGGGCCACGAAGATCTTGGACCACTAAGATCTTGGACCACGAAGATATTGGGCCACAAAGATCTTGGACCACAAAGATCTTGGACCACGAAGATCTTGGACCACGAAGATCTTGGACCACGAAGATCTTGGACCACGAAGATCTTGGACCACGAAGATCTTGGACCACGAAGATCTTGGACCACGAAGATCTTGGACCACGAAGATCTTGGACCACGAAGATCTTGGACCACGAAGATCTTGGACCACGAAGATCTTGGACCACGAAGATCTTGGACCACGAAGATCTTGGACCACGAAGATCTTGGACCACGAAGATCTTGGACCACGAAGATCTTGGACCACGAAGATCTTGGACCACGAAGATCTTGGACCACGAAGATCTTGGACCACGAAGATCTTGGACCACGAAGATCTTGGACCACGAAGATCTTGGACCACGAAGATCTTGGACCACGAAGATCTTGGACCACGAAGATCTTGGACCACGAAGATCTTGGACCACGAAGATCTTGGACCACGAAGATCTTGGACCACGAAGATCTTGGACCACGAAGATCTTGGACCACGAAGATCTTGGACCACGAAGATCTTGGACCACGAAGATCTTGGACCACGAAGATCTTGGACCACGAAGATCTTGGACCACGAAGATCTTGGACCACGAAGATCTTGGACCACGAAGATCTTGGACCACGAAGATCTTGGACCACGAAGATCTTGGACCACGAAGATCTTGGACCACGAAGATCTTGGACCACGAAGATCTTGGACCACGAAGATCTTGGACCACGAAGATCTTGGACCACGAAGATCTTGGACCACGAAGATCTTGGACCACGAAGATCTTGGACCACGAAGATCTTGGACCACGAAGATCTTGGACCACGAAGATCTTGGACCACGAAGATCTTGGACCACGAAGATCTTGGACCACGAAGATCTTGGACCACGAAGATCTTGGACCACGAAGATCTTGGACCACGAAGATCTTGGACCACGAAGATCTTGGACCACGAAGATCTTGGACCACGAAGATCTTGGACCACGAAGATCTTGGACCACGAAGATCTTGGACCACGAAGATCTTGGACCACGAAGATCTTGGACCACGAAGATCTTGGACCACGAAGATCTTGGACCACGAAGATCTTGGACCACGAAGATCTTGGACCAGAAGATCTTGGTCAAAAATTACCTAAGATAATCTACGTTGAAGACCTAGATTAATTATGTAACCAAACTTTCGTTCGTGAGGTTGTGTGCTTAAAGATCTTGAAAGGTCAGTATACTGAGATGTTGAAATAATTGCGAAAATGTAACTTATTTGCTAAATATTGAATAATCACGTAAAATAATGCTAAAATGATTGTTTTTATCAAGATAGGACTGTAAAAGTAAAGATCTACTTGTAAAATCTAATAAATGAACATATAAAGTGCCAAGATCTTGAATAAAAAACGTTAAAACGTGATAATACTTAAGAATTCGTTGAGAAACAGTATAAAAGCATGAAATATGACTAATTAAAGTACTTGAACGTAAATAAAAAGATTACTTTGTAAAAGTTGATCTAAAGTAAGCAAAATGCAAGATATGAGCGATAATCGTAAGAAAAACGTTATATAAAATATATATAAAGTAAAATGCATAAAAGGAGTAAGAACACCGTGATTTGTTGACGAGGAAAAGCCCTTAATCCTTCTGGATTGCCGGCATAAAAACCCCGGGAGGAAGCAATCGTCCCTCCGTGCTACTTTTATTATTATAAATCGAAGTTAATTACAATTCGAGAGCCCAAGTGATTGATCTAAGTGTTACAATGATGAAAAGTGTTTAGTGTAATGTGTTTACAGAAGAAAATAGAGAGAAAGAAGTGTTTTTTCAGAGATAAGTCGAAGTGTTTTAGCCTAGCAATCACTTGCCCCTTTTATAGAGAAAATATCTAACTAACTATCCTAAAAATCTGGGATCTTGAGCTGGCAATCAGGGATCTTGAGCAGATTTTTCTCTTTGACTTGATTACTTGGTAAATGGACGTTATGGAGCCATTTTCACACGTTTTCAACCATAAATTCCGACTTTGGGGGCAAGTCTTCCGTTTTACCTGTTCCTGTACTACTAAGTCAAAGTAATAACGGTCAGATATCTTAGAGCCCCAAGATCTTGGACCACGAAGATCTTGGACCACGAAGATCTTGGACCACGAAGATCTTGGACCACAAAGATATTGGACCACAAAGATATTGGGCCACAAAGATCTTGGACCACGAAGATCTTGGACCACGAAGATCTTGGACCACGAAGATCTTGGACCACGAAGATCTTGGACCACGAAGATCTTGGACCACGAAGATCTTGGACCACGAAGATCTTGGACCACGAAGATCTTGGACCACGAAGATCTTGGACCACGAAGATCTTGGACCACGAAGATCTTGGACCACGAAGATCTTGGACCACGAAGATCTTGGACCACGAAGATCTTGGACCACGAAGATCTTGGACCACGAAGATCTTGGACCACGAAGATCTTGGACCACGAAGATCTTGGACCACGAAGATCTTGGACCACGAAGATCTTGGACCACGAAGATCTTGGACCACGAAGATCTTGGACCACTAAGATCTTGGACCACGAAGATATTGGGCCACAAAGATCTTGGACCACAAAGATCTTGGACCACTAAGATCTTGGACTACGAAGATCTTGGACCACGAAGATCTTGGACCACGAAGATCTTGGACCACGAAGATCTTGGACCACGAAGATCTTGGACCACGAAGATCTTGGACCACGAAGATCTTGGACCACGAAGATCTTGGACCACGAAGATCTTGGACCACGAAGATCTTGGACCACGAAGATCTTGGACCACGAAGATCTTGGACCACGAAGATCTTGGACCACGAAGATCTTGGACCACGAAGATCTTGGACCACGAAGATCTTGGACCACGAAGATCTTGGACCACGAAGATCTTGGACCACGAAGATCTTGGACCACGAAGATCTTGGACCACGAAGATCTTGGACCACGAAGATCTTGGACCACGAAGATCTTGGACCACGAAGATCTTGGACCACGAAGATCTTGGACCACGAAGATCTTGGACCACGAAGATCTTGGACCACGAAGATCTTGGACCACGAAGATCTTGGACCACGAAGATCTTGGACCACGAAGATCTTGGACCACGAAGATCTTGGACCACGAAGATCTTGGACCACGAAGATCTTGGACCACGAAGATCTTGGACCACGAAGATCTTGGACCACGAAGATCTTGGACCACGAAGATCTTGGACCACGAAGATCTTGGACCACGAAGATCTTGGACCACGAAGATCTTGGACCACGAAGATCTTGGACCACGAAGATCTTGGACCACGAAGATCTTGGACCACGAAGATCTTGGACCACGAAGATCTTGGACCACGAAGATCTTGGACCACGAAGATCTTGGACCACGAAGATCTTGGACCACGAAGATCTTGGACCACGAAGATCTTGGACCACGAAGATCTTGGACCACGAAGATCTTGGACCACGAAGATCTTGGACCACGAAGATCTTGGACCACGAAGATCTTGGACCACGAAGATCTTGGACCACGAAGATCTTGGACCACGAAGATCTTGGACCACGAAGATCTTGGACCACGAAGATCTTGGACCACGAAGATCTTGGACCACGAAGATCTTGGACCACGAAGATCTTGGACCACGAAGATCTTGGACCACGAAGATCTTGGACCACGAAGATCTTGGACCACGAAGATCTTGGACCACGAAGATCTTGGACCACGAAGATCTTGGACCACGAAGATCTTGGACCACGAAGATCTTGGACCACGAAGATCTTGGACCACGAAGATCTTGGACCACGAAGATCTTGGACCACGAAGATCTTGGACCACGAAGATCTTGGACCACGAAGATCTTGGACCACGAAGATCTTGGACCACGAAGATCTTGGACCACGAAGATCTTGGACCACGAAGATCTTGGACCACGAAGATCTTGGACCACGAAGATCTTGGACCACGAAGATCTTGGACCACGAAGATCTTGGACCACGAAGATCTTGGACCACGAAGATCTTGGACCACGAAGATCTTGGACCACGAAGATCTTGGACCACGAAGATCTTGGACCACGAAGATCTTGGACCACGAAGATCTTGGACCACGAAGATCTTGGACCACGAAGATCTTGGACCACGAAGATCTTGGACCACGAAGATCTTGGACCACGAAGATCTTGGACCACGAAGATCTTGGACCACGAAGATCTTGGACCACGAAGATCTTGGACCACGAAGATCTTGGACCACGAAGATCTTGGACCACGAAGATCTTGGACCACGAAGATCTTGGACCACGAAGATCTTGGACCACGAAGATCTTGGACCACGAAGATCTTGGACCACGAAGATCTTGGACCACGAAGATCTTGGACCACGAAGATCTTGGACCACGAAGATCTTGGACCACGAAGATCTTGGACCACGAAGATCTTGGACCACGAAGATCTTGGACCACGAAGATCTTGGACCACGAAGATCTTGGACCACGAAGATCTTGGACCACGAAGATCTTGGACCACGAAGATCTTGGACCACGAAGATCTTGGACCACGAAGATCTTGGACCACGAAGATCTTGGACCACGAAGATCTTGGACCACGAAGATCTTGGACCACGAAGATCTTGGACCACGAAGATCTTGGACCACGAAGATCTTGGACCACGAAGATCTTGGACCACGAAGATCTTGGACCACGAAGATCTTGGACCACGAAGATCTTGGACCACGAAGATCTTGGACCACGAAGATCTTGGACCACGAAGATCTTGGACCACGAAGATCTTGGACCACGAAGATCTTGGACCACGAAGATCTTGGACCACGAAGATCTTGGACCACGAAGATCTTGGACCACGAAGATCTTGGACCACGAAGATCTTGGACCACGAAGATCTTGGACCACGAAGATCTTGGACCACGAAGATCTTGGACCACGAAGATCTTGGACCACGAAGATCTTGGACCACGAAGATCTTGGACCACGAAGATCTTGGACCACGAAGATCTTGGACCACGAAGATCTTGGACCACGAAGATCTTGGACCACGAAGATCTTGGACCACGAAGATCTTGGACCACGAAGATCTTGGACCACGAAGATCTTGGACCACGAAGATCTTGGACCACGAAGATCTTGGACCACGAAGATCTTGGACCACGAAGATCTTGGACCACGAAGATCTTGGACCACGAAGATCTTGGACCACGAAGATCTTGGACCACGAAGATCTTGGACCACGAAGATCTTGGACCACGAAGATCTTGGACCACGAAGATCTTGGACCACGAAGATCTTGGACCACGAAGATCTTGGACCACGAAGATCTTGGACCACGAAGATCTTGGACCACGAAGATCTTGGACCACGAAGATCTTGGACCACGAAGATCTTGGACCACGAAGATCTTGGACCACGAAGATCTTGGACCACGAAGATCTTGGACCACGAAGATCTTGGACCACGAAGATCTTGGACCACGAAGATCTTGGACCACGAAGATCTTGGACCACGAAGATCTTGGACCACGAAGATCTTGGACCACGAAGATCTTGGACCACGAAGATCTTGGACCACGAAGATCTTGGACCACGAAGATCTTGGACCACGAAGATCTTGGACCACGAAGATCTTGGACCACGAAGATCTTGGACCACGAAGATCTTGGACCACGAAGATCTTGGACCACGAAGATCTTGGACCACGAAGATCTTGGACCACGAAGATCTTGGACCACGAAGATCTTGGACCACGAAGATCTTGGACCACGAAGATCTTGGACCACGAAGATCTTGGACCACGAAGATCTTGGACCACGAAGATCTTGGACCACGAAGATCTTGGACCACGAAGATCTTGGACCACGAAGATCTTGGACCACGAAGATCTTGGACCACGAAGATCTTGGACCACGAAGATCTTGGACCACGAAGATCTTGGACCACGAAGATCTTGGACCACGAAGATCTTGGACCACGAAGATCTTGGACCACGAAGATCTTGGACCACGAAGATCTTGGACCACGAAGATCTTGGACCACGAAGATCTTGGACCACGAAGATCTTGGACCACGAAGATCTTGGACCACGAAGATCTTGGACCACGAAGATCTTGGACCACGAAGATCTTGGACCACGAAGATCTTGGACCACGAAGATCTTGGACCACGAAGATCTTGGACCACGAAGATCTTGGACCACGAAGATCTTGGACCACGAAGATCTTGGACCACGAAGATCTTGGACCACGAAGATCTTGGACCACGAAGATCTTGGACCACGAAGATCTTGGACCACGAAGATCTTGGACCACGAAGATCTTGGACCACGAAGATCTTGGACCACGAAGATCTTGGACCACGAAGATCTTGGACCACGAAGATCTTGGACCACGAAGATCTTGGACCACGAAGATCTTGGACCACGAAGATCTTGGACCACGAAGATCTTGGACCACGAAGATCTTGGACCACGAAGATCTTGGACCACGAAGATCTTGGACCACGAAGATCTTGGACCACGAAGATCTTGGACCATGAATATTAGATCCAAGATCCTAAGGGTCCTGGATTGTCCCCAGTATCTTGAAGTTCAGTATCATGAAATAAAAGATTGAAAATTTTCACAAGTTTTTTTTTTTTTTTTTTTTTTTTTTTTTTTTTTTTTTTTTTTTTTTTTTTTTTTTTTTTTTTTTTTTTTTTTTTTTTTTTTTTTTTTTTTTTTTTTTTTTTTTTTTTTTTTTTTTTTTTTTTTTTTTTTTTTTTTTTTTTTTTTTTTTTTTTTTTTTTTTTTTTTTTTTTTTTTTTTTTTTTTTTTTTTTTTTTTTTTTTTTTTTTTTTTTTTTTTTTTTTTTTTTTTTTTTTTTTTTTTTTTTTTTTTTTTTTTTTTTTTTTTTTTTTTTTTTTTTTTTTTTTTTTTTTTTTTTTTTTTTTTTTTTTTTTTTTTTTTTTTTTTTTTTTTTTTTTTTTTTTTTTTTTTTTTTTTTTTTTTTTTTTTTTTTTTTTTTTTTTTTTTTTTTTTTTTTTTTTTTTTTTTTTTTTTTTTTTTTTTTTTTTTTTTTTTTTTTTTTTTTTTTTTTTTTTTTTTTTTTTTTTTTTTTTTTTTTTTTTTTTTTTTTTTTTTTTTTTTTTTTTTTTTTTTTTTTTTTTTTTTTTTTTTTTTTTTTTTTTTTTTTTTTTTTTTTTTTTTTTTTTTTTTTTTTTTTTTTTTTTTTTTTTTTTTTTTTTTTTTTTTTTTTTTTTTTTTTTTTTTTTTTTTTTTTTTTTTTTTTTTTTTTTTTTTTTTTTTTTTTTTTTTTTTTTTTTTTTTTTTTTTTTTTTTTTTTTTTTTTTTTTTTTTTTTTTTTTTTTTTTTTTTTTTTTTTTTTTTTTTTTTTTTTTTTTTTTTTTTTTTTTTTTTTTTTTTTTTTTTTTTTTTTTTTTTTTTTTTTTTTTTTTTTTTTTTTTTTTTTTTTTTTTTTTTTTTTTTTTTTTTTTTTTTTTTTTTTTTTTTTTTTTTTTTTTTTTTTTTTTTTTTTTTTTTTTTTTTTTTTTTTTTTTTTTTTTTTTTTTTTTTTTTTTTTTTTTTTTTTTTTTTTTTTTTTTTTTTTTTTTTTTTTTTTTTTTTTTTTTTTTTTTTTTTTTTTTTTTTTTTTTTTTTTTTTTTTTTTTTTTTTTTTTTTTTTTTTTTTTTTTTTTTTTTTTTTTTTTTTTTTTTTTTTTTTTTTTTTTTTTTTTTTTTTTTTTTTTTTTTTTTTTTTTTTTTTTTTTTTTTTTTTTTTTTTTTTTTTTTTTTTTTTTTTTTTTTTTTTTTTTTTTTTTTTTTTTTTTTTTTTTTTTTTTTTTTTTTTTTTTTTTTTTTTTTTTTTTTTTTTTTTTTTTTTTTTTTTTTTTTTTTTTTTTTTTTTTTTTTTTTTTTTTTTTTTTTTTTTTTTTTTTTTTTTTTTTTTTTTTTTTTTTTTTTTTTTTTTTTTTTTTTTTTTTTTTTTTTTTTTTTTTTTTTTTTTTTTTTTTTTTTTTTTTTTTTTTTTTTTTTTTTTTTTTTTTTTTTTTTTTTTTTTTTTTTTTTTTTTTTTTTTTTTTTTTTTTTTTTTTTTTTTTTTTTTTTTTTTTTTTTTTTTTTTTTTTTTTTTTTTTTTTTTTTTTTTTTTTTTTTTTTTTTTTTTTTTTTTTTTTTTTTTTTTTTTTTTTTTTTTTTTTTTTTTTTTTTTTTTTTTTTTTTTTTTTTTTTTTTTTTTTTTTTTTTTTTTTTTTTTTTTTTTTTTTTTTTTTTTTTTTTTTTTTTTTTTTTTTTTTTTTTTTTTTTTTTTTTTTTTTTTTTTTTTTTTTTTTTTTTTTTTTTTTTTTTTTTTTTTTTTTTTTTTTTTTTTTTTTTTTTTTTTTTTTTTTTTTTTTTTTTTTTTTTTTTTTTTTTTTTTTTTTTTTTTTTTTTTTTTTTTTTTTTTTTTTTTTTTTTTTTTTTTTTTTTTTTTTTTTTTTTTTTTTTTTTATAAGTAATGATAAAGTAATATATTTAAGAAGAGAATACCTCGTTTCCGCATATGATAAATTCTTACTTGGAATTTGATGTTATTCACGTAGAGGTCACGTCTCATTTTTACTCAGGATCTCACTGAGGTATCCTTTGCTCACGAGAATGCTTACTTCTTTCCTCAAAGCAAGACAATCTTTAGTCATGTGGCTGAAATCCTTGTGAAAAGCGCACCAATCGAGTTTTCCGTTCCGTTTAGGATTTTTATTTTTCGCCTTTGGCCATCTCACTTTGTTCCCAAGTTCATACATTGCAAAAATTAGACCTGAAATGTCAACAGAAAAATGATAGTCAATTATCCTAGGATATTCCTCATTATCCTTATCTTTATCCACGTCATCGACTCTGTGATTGTCAGATCTTGAATAGGGTTTAGCCCTAAAAGATTTGGAAGATGAGGTTTTCAATTTTCGATTGGGATGATCATAAGCAGATTGCGACTTTATCCTCATCCTATCCTCCTCATCTGCATATCTTGAACCTCGGATCCTTGCCTCCAACAAGCTCCTACATGGATTTTCTGAAAGATCATCATAGAGTGGAGAATCACTACGCAAACCCATATGGAAAGCGTGTACCGCCGAAGTGATCTCAAGATCTAGGATAGGAAAAGACTTTTGGAGAAACCTGTTAAGATAACTTCCAAGAGATTCATTAGAACCCTGGGTAATCTTATAAAGGTTTTTAATTAAATTTCTATAAAAATGATTGTAAAACAAGTTAATCATATGAGAGAATGAAGTAATTGAGTAGGGAGGAAAACTTAGCAGCCATTCCAACGCGGAACCCGTAAGAGTAGATTCGAAACCTTTGCACAAGTATCCTTCCTTCAAATGCGTAGAAATAGGAAATTTTTCCATCTTTTCTCTAAATCGGGCTACATGCTCTTTAGGACCTTTAGTACCATCGTATAGCTTCAATTTGAGAAGCTGGATACATTTGGGGATCTCCATATCACATATCGGAGGAGCAAATCTGGAGATATAGCTTCTTGGTGGAACTTCTTCAGAACTGATTCCATGATCCTGCAGATTGTTAGTGTCCAGAAAGTAATAAGGGTTAAAAATATTATGACCTGGGTTCTGGTATGAAGATTCCAGAGTTACGTCAAAATCCTTAGCGTCAACATCATGAGCTTTAAGATCCTGAGCTTTAAGATCCGGAGCTTTAAGATCCTGAGCTTTAAGATCCGGAGCTTTAAGATCCTGAGCTTTAAGATCCGGAGCTTCAAGATCCTGAGCTTTAAGATCCGGAGCTTCAAGATCCTGAGCTTTAAGATCCTGAGCTTTAAGATCCTGAGCATTAAGATCTCGAGCTTTAAGATCCTGAGCTTTAAGATCCCGAGCTTTAAGATCCGGAGCTTTAAGATCCTGAGCGTCAACATCCTGAGCTTTAAGATCTTGAGCATTAAGATCCTGAGCTTTAAGATCCTGAGCTTTAAGATCCCGAGCTTTAAGATCCTGAGCTTTAAGATCCCGAGCTTTAAGATCCGGAGCTTTAAGATCCTGAGCTTTAAGATCCTGAGCTTTAAGATCCTGAGCATTAAGATCTCGAGCTTTAAGATCCTGAGCTTTAAGATCCCGAGCTTTAAGATCCGGAGCTTTAAGATCCTGAGCTTTAAGATCTTGAGCTTTAAGATCCTGAGCATTAAGATCTTGAGCTTTAAGATCCTGAGCTTTAAGATCCTGAGCTTTAAGATCCTGAGCTTTAAGATCCTGAGCTTTAAGATCCTGAGCATTAAGATCTCGAGCTTTAAGATCCTGAGCTTTAAGATCCTGAGCTTTAAGATCCTGAGCATTAAGATCTCGAGCTTTAAGATCCTGAGCTTTAAGATCCCGAGCTTTAAGATCCGGAGCTTTAAGATCCTGAGCTTTAAGATCCTGAGCTTTAAGATCCTGAGCATTAAGATCTCGAGCTTTAAGATCCTGAGCTTTAAGATCCCGAGCTTTAAGATCCGGAGCTTTAAGATCCTGAGCTTTAAGATCCTGAGCTTTAAGATCCTGAGCTTTAAGATCCTGAGCTTTAAGATCCTGAGCTTTAAGATCCTGAGCGTCAACATCCTGAGCTTTAAGATCTTGAGCTTTAAGATCCTGAGCCTTAAGATCCTGAGCTTTAAGATCCTGAGCTTTAAGATCCTGAGCTTTAAGATCCTGAGCTTTAAGATCCTGAGCATTAAGATCTCGAGCTTTAAGATCCTGAGCTTTAAGATCCCGAGCTTTAAGATCCGGAGCTTTAAGATCCTGAGCTTTAAGATCCTGAGCATTAAGATCTCGAGCTTTAAGATCCTGAGCTTTAAGATCCCGAGCTTTAAGATCCGGAGCTTTAAGATCCTGAGCTTTAAGATCCTGAGCTTTAAGATCCTGAGCATTAAGATCTTGAGCTTTAAGATCCTGAGCTTTAAGATCCTGAGCTTTAAGATCCTGAGCTTTAAGATCCTGAGCTTTAAGATCCTGAGCTTTAAGATCTTGAGCATTAAGATCTTGAGCTTTAAGATCCTGAGCTTTAAGATCCTGAGCTTTAAGATCCTGAGCTTTAAGATCCTGAGCTTTAAGATCTTGAGCTTTAAGATCCTGAGCATTAAGATCTTGAGCTTTAAGATCCTGAGCTTTAAGATCCTGAGCTTTAAGATCCTGAGCTTTAAGATCTTGAGCTTTAAGATCCTGAGCTTTAAGATCCTGAGCATTAAGATCTTGAGCTTTAAGATCCTGAGCTTTAAGATCCTGAGCTTTAAGATCTTGAGCTTTAAGATCCTGAGCCTTAAGATCCTGAGCTTTAAGATCCTGAGCATTAAGATCTTGAGCTTTAAGATCCTGAGCTTTAAGATCCCGAGCTTTAAGATCCTGAGCTTTAAGATCCTGAGCATTAAGATCTTGAGCTTTAAGATCTTGAGCTTTAAGATCCTGAGCTTTAAGATCCTGAGCTTTAAGATCCTGAGCTTTAAGATCCTGAGCTTTAAGATCCTGAGCTTTAAGATCTTGAGCTTTAAGATCCTGAGCTTTAAGATCCTGAGCTTTAAGATCCTGAGCTTTAAGATCCTGAGCTTTAAGATCCTGAGCTTTAAGATCCTGAGCTTTAAGATCCTGAGCTTTAAGATCCTGAGCTTTAAGATCTTGAGCTTTAAGATCCTGAGCCTTAAGATCCTGAGCTTTAAGATCCTGAGCTTTAAGATCCTGAGCATTAAGATCTTGAGCTTTAAGATCCTGAGCTTTAAGATCCTGAGCTTTAAGATCCTGAGCTTTAAGATCCTGAGCTTTAAGATCCTGAGCTTTAAGATCCTGAGCTTTAAGATCCTGAGCTTTAAGATCCTGAGCTTTAAGATCCTGAGCTTTAAGATCCTGAGCTTTAAGATCCTGAGCTTTAAGATCCTGAGCTTTAAGATCCTGAGCATTAAGATCTTGAGCTTTAAGATCCTGAGCTTTAAGATCCTGAGCTTTAAGATCCTGAGCTTTAAGATCCTGAGCTTTAAGATCCTGAGCTTTAAGATCTTGAGCTTTAAGATCCTGAGCATTAAGATCTTGAGCTTTAAGATCCTGAGCTTTAAGATCCTGAGCTTTAAGATCCTGAGCTTTAAGATCTTGAGCTTTAAGATCCTGAGCGTTAAGATCCTGAGCTTTAAGATCCTGAGCTTTAAGATCCTGAGCATTAAGATCCTGAGCTTTAAGATCCTGAGCTTTAAGATCCTGAGCTTTAAGATCCTGAGCTTTAAGATCCTGAGCTTTAAGATCCTGAGCTTTAAGATCCTGAGCTTTAAGATCCTGAGCATTAAGATCTCGAGCTTTAAGATCCTGAGCTTTAAGATCCCGAGCTTTAAGATCCGGAGCTTTAAGATCCTGAGCTTTAAGATCCTGAGCTTTAAGATCCTGAGCATTAAGATCTCGAGCTTTAAGATCCTGAGCTTTAAGATCCCGAGCTTTAAGATCCTGAGCTTTAAGATCCTGAGCATTAAGATCTTGAGCTTTAAGATCCTGAGCTTTAAGATCCTGAGCTTTAAGATCCTGAGCTTTAAGATCCTGAGCTTTAAGATCCTGAGCTTTAAGATCCTGAGCATTAAGATCTCGAGCTTTAAGATCCTGAGCTTTAAGATCCCGAGCTTTAAGATCCGGAGCTTTAAGATCCTGAGCTTTAAGATCCTGAGCTTTAAGATCCTGAGCATTAAGATCTCGAGCTTTAAGATCCTGAGCTTTAAGATCCTGAGCATTAAGATCTGGAGCTTTAAGATCCTGAGCTTTAAGATCCCGAGCTTTAAGATCCGGAGCTTTAAGATCCTGAGCTTTAAGATCCTGAGCTTTAAGATCCTGAGCTTTAAGATCCTGAGCTTTAAGATCCTGAGCTTTAAGATCCTGAGCTTAAATGAACATATAAAGTGCCAAGATCTTGAATAAAAAACGTTAAAACGTGATAATACTTAAGAATTCGTTGAGAAACAGTATAAAAGCATGAAATATGACTAATTAAAGTACTTGAACGTAAATAAAAAGATTACTTTGTAAAAATTGATCTAAAGTAAGCAAAATGCAAGATATGAGCGATAATCGTAAGAAAAACGTTATATAAAATATAAATAAAGTAAAATGCATAAAAGGAGTAAGAACACCGTGATTTGTTGACGAGGAAAAGCCCTTAATCCTTCTGGATTGCCGGCATAAAAACCCCGGGAGGAAGCAATCGTCCCTCCGTGCTACTTTTATTATTATAAATCGAAGTTAATTACAATTCGAGAGCCCAAGTGATTGATCTAAGTGTTACAATGATGAAAAGTGTTTAGTGTAATGTGTTTACAGAAGAAAATAGAGAGAAAGAAGTGTTTTTTCAGAGATAAGTCGAAGTGTTTTAGCCTAGCAATCACTTGCCCCTTTTATAGAGAAAATATCTAACTAACTATCCTAAAAATCTGGGATCTTGAGCTGGAAATCAGGGATCTTGAGCAGATTTTTCTCTTTGACTTGATTACTTGGTAAATGGACGTTATGGAGCCATTTTCACACGTTTTCAACCATAAATTCCGACTTTGGGGGCAAGTCTTCCGTTTTACCTGTTCCTGTACTACTAAGTCAAAGTAATAACGGTCAGATATCTTAGAGCCCCAAGATCTTGGACCACGAAGATCTTGGACCACGAAGATCTTGGACCACGAAGATCTTGGACCACGAAGATATTGGGCCACAAAGATATTGGGCCACAAAGATCTTGGACCACGAAGATCTTGGACCACGAAGATCTTGGACCACGAAGATCTTGGACCACGAAGATCTTGGACCACGAAGATCTTGGACCACGAAGATCTTGGACCACGAAGATCTTGGACCACGAAGATCTTGGACCACGAAGATCTTGGACCACGAAGATCTTGGACCACGAAGATCTTGGACCACGAAGATCTTGGACCACGAAGATCTTGGACCACGAAGATCTTGGACCACGAAGATCTTGGACCACGAAGATCTTGGACCACGAAGATCTTGGACCACGAAGATCTTGGACCACGAAGATCTTGGACCACGAAGATCTTGGACCACGAAGATCTTGGACCACGAAGATCTTGGACCACGAAGATCTTGGACCACGAAGATCTTGGACCACGAAGATCTTGGACCACGAAGATCTTGGACCACGAAGATCTTGGACCACGAAGATCTTGGACCACGAAGATCTTGGACCACGAAGATCTTGGACCACGAAGATCTTGGACCACGAAGATCTTGGACCACGAAGATCTTGGACCACGAAGATCTTGGACCACGAAGATCTTGGACCACGAAGATCTTGGACCACGAAGATCTTGGACCACGAAGATCTTGGACCACGAAGATCTTGGACCACGAAGATCTTGGACCACGAAGATCTTGGACCACGAAGATCTTGGACCACGAAGATCTTGGACCACGAAGATCTTGGACCACGAAGATCTTGGACCACGAAGATCTTGGACCACGAAGATCTTGGACCACGAAGATCTTGGACCACGAAGATCTTGGACCACGAAGATCTTGGACCACGAAGATCTTGGACCACGAAGATCTTGGACCACGAAGATCTTGGACCACGAAGATCTTGGACCACGAAGATCTTGGACCACGAAGATCTTGGACCACGAAGATCTTGGACCACGAAGATCTTGGACCACGAAGATCTTGGACCACGAAGATCTTGGACCACGAAGATCTTGGACCACGAAGATCTTGGACCACGAAGATCTTGGACCACGAAGATCTTGGACCACGAAGATCTTGGACCACGAAGATCTTGGACCACGAAGATCTTGGACCACGAAGATCTTGGACCACGAAGATCTTGGACCACGAAGATCTTGGACCACGAAGATCTTGGACCACGAAGATCTTGGACCACGAAGATCTTGGACCACGAAGATCTTGGACCACCAGCTATTCAGCAAAAAAGGCAGCCTCTACCAGCAACACTGCTGCTGAAGTGAAGAAGTTAAATGATCTCATTTCTCCACTGGCCACTCAAGTTGAACATCAGGCCAAGGCAATCAATGCCTTTGAAAAGCAAGTGGCTGGTCTTCCCATACCTCAAGTATCTTTTACTGAGGTAGATCGTCAAAGGCAAGTCAAGCTGGAGAAGGAGGTGGGGGATATTAAAACCTTGTTGCTACAGCTGGTGACAAAACAAGGCACCAAGGCAGCGAGTGTGGAAGTTGCTACTGATGATGCAACTTCCAAGGGGGAGAAATCTGAAAAGGATATACCTGAACCATCAACTGCCATTATGGTGGTGCCCCCTGCTGGTGAAAAAGTCCCTGCTAGTGTTGAGGGGGAGCCTGAAAAAGAGGTGATTAATGCTGAAGAAGCCCCTGTTGGTGCTGAGGGGGAGATACAAATGGTTGTAGCTGATGCTCAGGGGGAGCAAGATGATCAGCAGGTTGACCCAAATGATCCCCAAGCAGTTAAAGCAGCATGGGAGGCTGGTTTCGCTGTTGAGATGGCCACTGACAGGTCCAAGGAAGCCCTTCCAATCTTTCACAAGCGTTTCCTTAACAATGCTGTCATTACTCCCATGACGGACTCTCAGCGTCAGCGACTCGCTGAAATTCAGCACAAAAGACCTTCATCTTCTCTTTCTGCTGCTCAACTATTTGTCCCAACATCAGCAGGTCACGAACATCAAGTAATCGACATACTGGCCTTAACTGCTGAGGGAAAGACTCAAGAAGAGGCCATAAAAGAGCTGGATAGAATTAAAACGAATCAAGAAAATGAAAGGAAAAATCTTAAGTATATCAAGCAGCTGGCCCTTCTTGAGAAAAATGAGTTGGATGGTGAACAACAAATGCTGTTGAAAACTGGTGGTGCTGAAGCTATCTATAAACAAAAGCTTGTAGAAGTTGAAAAACAGCTAAGTGAGAAGAAGAAGGCTTTCCTTGAAGAAAAGGCAAAATGGTTGAAACATATGGAGACAAGGAAAAGACCAGCAAGGATTAAGGCTGCTCAAGTCTTTCTCGCTGATATGGGGCTGAAGACAAACTTGAAAATCTTGAGAGAGGGGGCAGACAGACCAATTACTCTTGAAGGGATCCAAATGACAAATCTGGGTGCATCTGAATGGTTTGAAGTTTATATGCTGGTTAAAGACAAGACTACTCAAAGCTATGCCCTTCTCCAGAAGATGCTCAAAGAATACTTTGAAAAGGCGAGAGAATATGAAACCAAGTTCAGAGCAAATCTTCCAATGCTAAGGCAAATCTTTGGAACACCAGCAGCCATCTCCTCGTCGGCAGGCAAAAGAATTCAAAGGAAAAGAAAAGTAGAATATCAGTCTGTGCCTGCTGATCTTCCTTCTATCTCTGGTGATGGATTGTTGAACACCAGACTTCCTCCCAGAAGCTTCTTTGAAGAAGGGAGAGTGCTGGAGAATCCAGCAGGAATGTTCTCCACCAACATTAAGAACGATCAACTGTTCTTTCGATTGGCAGAGATTGAAAAAGCATCCACTGGGTTCATCATCAGTATAAGAGGAAGGTGTGCTGAGACAACCAACAACAGATGGTTCATCAGCAAGTTAGATGAAGAGTTGCTGAAGCCTCACAGACGATATGACCCAGTGCTAAGGATTGCTAAACAAGAAGATGCTTGGGAGATTGAGGCTGCAAATCTCTAAGATGTCTTATAATGTAATGAAAATGCTTGATGTGTCAGCATGTAATGTTTAAACGATGAAATATAAGACATCTTTCTATCATTCTTCTATTTCCTTAAATTCTAGTTTACTCAGCAAGTCTTCTCAGCGAATAGGGGGAGATTGTTGAATTAAGGATTCGCTAAAACACTTGGTTGTTGATGTTCCTTTATCAGCGACACATCAGCGAGTCCGGTGACTCTTGTCAGCGGGTGGTTTCCTTTCCAACTTGTAAGTCAAGGCGGGAAGAATTCAAATCAAAAGAAGATAAGAAGTCACATGATGGTTCTTCCAACTGTATTTTACCTTGTATGGCAAAGGTACAGTTGGGACCAAAAGAAGGGTTTTCTCTTTCATACCCGTTTTGGTAAAGAAGACAAAGACTCCTGGATTCAAGTACTTTGAGCCAATGAGATCTCGACAACCACCATCAATCACTATCAATGTAAGGCTGTGTTGCCCTAATTCCTCCCCTATATAAAGCAACACAGCCGCATCAAAAACACTTTGTGTTTGTCACCACAAGTGTGTGTCACTTATAATTCTCTCTTGTAATTGTTTAAGTTTTTAGTTTGTCTAGACTTAGCAATTGTTAGTTCATTTATATTCTTGTAAGACAAGTTGTAATATCGACCATGTATTCACTGTTTAATCAATGATACATATGATTAGACTTGCTTAGATATTTGTATTTGAACTTCACACTTGTTCTTGTTCTTTACTTTCTATTCCTTACTTTCTTGTCTAGATTAATTAAATATAAGTGTGCAAATCATGGACTGTCAGGTTAAAAACCCCTTTGTAAAACCGGCCCCCTATATGTATAATTAGGAAACATCCTTTATTCCTAATTTTCTTTTAAGTCCATCTCTTTCGAAACCTTTAATTAATAAACGTATATTTTAACATTTAACAAACGTTTATTTAATTACTTCGTGAACATATTAATTAATATACTACATTAACATATCAATTAATTACATAGTGCATTTGTGTCAAACGTGTGACCCTATAGACTTAAACATTTCCGGACATGCGTTTATTTAACCTGATCATATTCCAACATATATTACTTGTAACACGTTCATCATCAGTTGATTGAAGACATGAAGTCAATTAAAACTTGTATGTTTTAAATTTTAAAGTGACAAATTAGTAAATAACTAGCTTTTTTAATTGGATGAAGCAATTATAGAAATTTCGGTTTAACACTTCTTTGCAAAATAAAACTATAAGATGATATCATCAATTGCTTTCGTAAAAGATTTTAATTTGCGAAAGTATTTTGTATATATACAAAAGTAAAACTGAAGTTGTCTCATATCCAAGTTTCTCTCACATCTAACGTTATTATATGTTATGTGTAATCATGTGTTCATACATATTCTTTCCATGTGCAAATCACTATTTTTTTTATTATTATTAATTTTTAATTAATTTTTTTTTTTTTTATTTTTTTTTTTTTTTTTTTTTTTCAATTTTATATATGGTTTTTCTATTTTTTTTTTTTTTTTTTTTTTTTTTTTTTTTTTTTTTTTTTTTTTTTTTTTTTTTTTTTTTTTTTTTTTTTTTTTTTTTTTTTTTTTTTTTTTTTTTTTTTTTTTTTTTTTTTTTTTTTTTTTTTTTTTTTTTTTTTTTTTTTTTTTTTTTTTTTTTTTTTTTTTTTTTTTTTTTTTTTTTTTTTTTTTTTTTTTTTTTTTTTTTTTTTTTTTTTTTTTTTTTTTTTTTTTTTTTTTTTTTTTTTTTTTTTTTTTTTTTTTTTTTTTTTTTTTTTTTTTTTTTTTTTTTTTTTTTTTTTTTTTTTTTTTTTTTTTTTTTTTTTTTTTTTTTTTTTTTTTTTTTTTTTTTTTTTTTTTTTTTTTTTTTTTTTTTTTTTTTTTTTTTTTTTTTTTTTTTTTTTTTTTTTTTTTTTTTTTTTTTTTTTTTTTTTTTTTTTTTTTTTTTTTTTTTTTTTTTTTTTTTTTTTTTTTTTTTTTTTTTTTTTTTTTTTTTTTTTTTTTTTTTTTTTTTTTTTTTTTTTTTTTTTTTTTTTTTTTTTTTTTTTTTTTTTTTTTTTTTTTTTTTTTTTTTTTTTTTTTTTTTTTTTTTTTTTTTTTTTTTTTTTTTTTTTTTTTTTTTTTTTTTTTTTTTTTTTTTTTTTTTTTTTTTTTTTTTTTTTTTTTTTTTTTTTTTTTTTTTTTTTTTTTTTTTTTTTTTTTTTTTTTTTTTTTTTTTTTTTTTTTTTTTTTTTTTTTTTTTTTTTTTTTTTTTTTTTTTTTTTTTTTTTTTTTTTTTTTTTTTTTTTTTTTTTTTTTTTTTTTTTTTTTTTTTTTTTTTTTTTTTTTTTTTTTTTTTTTTTTTTTTTTTTTTTTTTTTTTTTTTTTTTTTTTTTTTTTTTTTTTTTTTTTTTTTTTTTTTTTTTTTTTTTTTTTTTTTTTTTTTTTTTTTTTTTTTTTTTTTTTTTTTTTTTTTTTTTTTTTTTTTTTTTTTTTTTTTTTTTTTTTTTTTTTTTTTTTTTTTTTTTTTTTTTTTTTTTTTTTTTTTTTTTTTTTTTTTTTTTTTTTTTTTTTTTTTTTTTTTTTTTTTTTTTTTTTTTTTTTTTTTTTTTTTTTTTTTTTTTTTTTTTTTTTTTTTTTTTTTTTTTTTTTTTTTTTTTTTTTTTTTTTTTTTTTTTTTTTTTTTTTTTTTTTTTTTTTTTTTTTTTTTTTTTTTTTTTTTTTTTTTTTTTTTTTTTTTTTTT
This sequence comes from Erigeron breviscapus, assembly GCA_034093135.1. NCBI lineage: Eukaryota > Viridiplantae > Streptophyta > Magnoliopsida > Asterales > Asteraceae > Erigeron > Erigeron breviscapus. Next base: position 37,474,085 of record CM067170.1, on the reverse strand, counting down.
TTTTTTTTTTTTTTTTTTTTTTTTTTTTTTTTTTTTTTTTTTTTTTTTTTTTTTTTTTTTTTTTTTTTTTTTTTTTTTTTTTTTTTTTTTTTTTTTTTTTTTTTTTTTTTTTTTTTTTTTTTTTTTTTTTTTTTTTTTTTTTTTTTTTTTTTTTTTTTTTTTTTTTTTTTTTTTTTTTTTTTTTTTTTTTTTTTTTTTTTTTTTTTTTTTTTTTTTTTTTTTTTTTTTTTTTTTTTTTTTTTTTTTTTTTTTTTTTTTTTTTTTTTTTTTTTTTTTTTTTTTTTTTTTTTTTTTTTTTTTTTTTTTTTTTTTTTTTTTTTTTTTTTTTTTTTTTTTTTTTTTTTTTTTTTTTTTTTTTTTTTTTTTTTTTTTTTTTTTTTTTTTTTTTTTTTTTTTTTTTTTTTTTTTTTTTTTTTTTTTTTTTTTTTTTTTTTTTTTTTTTTTTTTTTTTTTTTTTTTTTTTTTTTTTTTTTTTTTTTTTTTTTTTTTTTTTTTTTTTTTTTTTCCATCACTACTATACTCTCATATAAATTGCTGATTAGTACTGAATAATGAAGATACTATCCTTTAACAAAAAGTTTGTCTTGTTTGTTTTCTTGTTAGCCACATTCACCACCTTGGCACTAAGCCAAGGCAACCGGGGACGTGGTGGTCGTGGCACTCGCGTTGGCTTCTACAGGTCCACTTGCCCTAGGGTTGAATCCATGGTCCAGTCAGCGGTTCGATCTGCTGTCCAAGCCAACCCTACGATTGCACCTGGTCTACTACGGATGTTCTTTCATGACTGCTTTGTCAATGGTTGTGATGCATCTATACTAATTAACGGTGCATCAACCGAAAAGACTGCGCCACCCAATTCCCTCTTGAGAGGCTTTGAAGTTATTGATGCTGCAAAGACACAACTCGAAACCACCTGCCCTGGAGTCGTTTCTTGTGCTGATATTCTTGCCATTGCTGCCCGTGATTCGGTTGTCCTTGTAGGTAAGTATAATAAATATTCTTCTATATATGTACATATATATATATATATATATATATATATATATATATATATATTGTATATATATTATTTCTTATTATTCAATCGAAATCGTATATATATATATATATATATATATATATATATATATATATATATATATATATATATATATATATATATATATATATATATATATATATATATATATATATATATATATATATATATATATATATATATATATATATATATATATATATATATATATATATATATATATATATATATATATATATATATATATATATATATATATATATATATATATATATATATATATATATATATATATATATATATATATATATATATATATATATATATATATATATATATATATATATATATATATATATATATATATATATATATATATATATATATATATATATATATATATATATATATATATATATATATATATATATATATATATATATATATATATATATATATATATATATATATATATATATATATATATATATATATATATATATATATATATATATATATATATATATATATATATATATATATATATATATATATATATATATATATATATATATATATATATATATATATATATATATATATATATATATATATATATATATATATATATATATATATATATATATATATATATATATATATATATATATATATATATATATATATATATATATATATATATATATATATATATATATATATATATATATATATATATATATATATATATATATATATATATATATATATATATATATATATATATATATATATATATATATATATATATATATATATATATATATATATATATATATATATATATATATATATATATATATATATATATATATATATATATATATATATATATATATATATATATATATATATATATATATATATATATATATATATATATATATATATATATATATATATATATATATATATATATATATATATATATATATATATATATATATATATATATATATATATATATATATATATATATATATATATATATATATATATATATATATATATATATATATATATATATATATATATATATATATATATATATATATATATATATATATATATATATATATATATATATATATATATATATATATATATATATATATATATATATATATATATATATATATATATATATATATATATATATATATATATATATATATATATATATATATATATATATATATATATATATATATATATATATATATATATATATATATATATATATATATATATATATATATATATATATATATATATATATATATATATATATATATATATATATATATATATATATATATATATATATATATATATATATATATATATATATATATATATATATATATATATATATATATATATATATATATATATATATATATATATATATATATATATATATATATATATATATATATATATATATATATATATATATATATATATATATATATATATATATATATATATATATATATATATATATATATATATATATATATATATATATATATATATATATATATATATATATATATATATATATATATATATATATATATATATATATATATATATATATATATATATATATATATATATATATATATATATATATATATATATATATATATATATATATATATATATATATATATATATATATATATATATATATATATATATATATATATATATATATATATATATATATATATATATATATATATATATATATATATATATATATATATATATATATATATATATATATATATATATATATATATATATATATATATATATATATATATATATATATATATATATATATATATATATATATATATATATATATATATATATATATATATATATATATATATATATATATATATATATATATATATATATATATATATATATATATATATATATATATATATATATATATATATATATATATATATATATATATATATATATATATATATATATATATATATATATATATATATATATATATATATATATATATATATATATATATATATATATATATATATATATATATATATATATATATATATATATATATATATATATATATATATATATATATATATATATATA
>CM067170.1:37453332-37465832 GCA_034093135.1 Erigeron breviscapus | reverse complement strand
TTTTTTTTTTTTTTTTTTTTTTTTTTTTTTTTTTTTTTTTTTTTTTTTTTTTTTTTTTTTTTTTTTTTTTTTTTTTTTTTTTTTTTTTTTTTTTTTTTTTTTTTTTTTTTTTTTTTTTTTTTTTTTTTTTTTTTTTTTTTTTTTTTTTTTTTTTTTTTTTTTTTTTTTTTTTTTTTTTTTTTTTTTTTTTTTTTTTTTTTTTTTTTTTTTTTTTTTTTTTTTTTTTTTTTTTTTTTTTTTTTTTTTTTTTTTTTTTTTTTTTTTTTTTTTTTTTTTTTTTTTTTTTTTTTTTTTTTTTTTTTTTTTTTTTTTTTTTTTTTTTTTTTTTTTTTTTTTTTTTTTTTTTTTTTTTTTTTTTTTTTTTTTTTTTTTTTTTTTTTTTTTTTTTTTTTTTTTTTTTTTTTTTTTTTTTTTTTTTTTTTTTTTTTTTTTTTTTTTTTTTTTTTTTTTTTTTTTTTTTTTTTTTTTTTTTTTTTTTTTTTTTTTTTTTTTTTTTTTTTTTTTTTTTTTTTTTTTTTTTTTTTTTTTTTTTTTTTTTTTTTTTTTTTTTTTTTTTTTTTTTTTTTTTTTTTTTTTTTTTTTTTTTTTTTTTTTTTTTTTTTTTTTTTTTTTTTTTTTTTTTTTTTTTTTTTTTTTTTTTTTTTTTTTTTTTTTTTTTTTTTTTTTTTTTTTTTTTTTTTTTTTTTTTTTTTTTTTTTTTTTTTTTTTTTTTTTTTTTTTTTTTTTTTTTTTTTTTTTTTTTTTTTTTTTTTTTTTTTTTTTTTTTTTTTTTTTTTTTTTTTTTTTTTTTTTTTTTTTTTTTTTTTTTTTTTTTTTTTTTTTTTTTTTTTTTTTTTTTTTTTTTTTTTTTTTTTTTTTTTTTTTTTTTTTTTTTTTTTTTTTTTTTTTTTTTTTTTTTTTTTTTTTTTTTTTTTTTTTTTTTTTTTTTTTTTTTTTTTTTTTTTTTTTTTTTTTTTTTTTTTTTTTTTTTTTTTTTTTTTTTTTTTTTTTTTTTTTTTTTTTTTTTTTTTTTTTTTTTTTTTTTTTTTTTTTTTTTTTTTTTTTTTTTTTTTTTTTTTTTTTTTTTTTTTTTTTTTTTTTTTTTTTTTTTTTTTTTTTTTTTTTTTTTTTTTTTTTTTTTTTTTTTTTTTTTTTTTTTTTTTTTTTTTTTTTTTTTTTTTTTTTTTTTTTTTTTTTTTTTTTTTTTTTTTTTTTTTTTTTTTTTTTTTTTTTTTTTTTTTTTTTTTTTTTTTTTTTTTTTTTTTTTTTTTTTTTTTTTTTTTTTTTTTTTTTTTTTTTTTTTTTTTTTTTTTTTTTTTTTTTTTTTTTTTTTTTTTTTTTTTTTTTTTTTTTTTTTTTTTTTTTTTTTTTTTTTTTTTTTTTTTTTTTTTTTTTTTTTTTTTTTTTTTTTTTTTTTTTTTTTTTTTTTTTTTTTTTTTTTTTTTTTTTTTTTTTTTTTTTTTTTTTTTTTTTTTTTTTTTTTTTTTTTTTTTTTTTTTTTTTTTTTTTTTTTTTTTTTTTTTTTTTTTTTTTTTTTTTTTTTTTTTTTTTTTTTTTTTTTTTTTTTTTTTTTTTTTTTTTTTTTTTTTTTTTTTTTTTTTTTTTTTTTTTTTTTTTTTTTTTTTTTTTTTTTTTTTTTTTTTTTTTTTTTTTTTTTTTTTTTTTTTTTTTTTTTTTTTTTTTTTTTTTTTTTTTTTTTTTTTTTTTTTTTTTTTTTTACAGGGCTATAACTTTAAAAATGGCTTATATTTAAAAGCTTGGGGCTTTTAAGCCCCCAAAAGCCCCTTGCCAAACAGTCCCGTAGTAGATATAACTTTCAGTATTTTTATTATCAAAAATTAACATATATTAATTACATCATGTACGTTTAATAATTTAGTACTTTATATAAAAATAATTTAAATTAAACGTATATATTATTTATGGTATTAATATTGATCACAAATGTAGATAGGCTAATCAAACTATAAAATTTTGAAAACAATAAATGACAAATTTAAAAAGTTTGTGTTAAATATACCTAGACTTATATTGCCAGCTTACATTATATTTCACTTATCTTTTTCATTTTAGTCGATAAATTCTTTTCCTTTTGGCTTTTAATCTTATTCAAGTTAATTCTTAAATAATCTAAAAGATTCAAATCAAATATATATATTTTTTTACAACAGCGTGTTAGTTGGTTAGTGGTTTGAACCCTAACAGTGACATCCAAGCGGGCAGTATACTAAAGGTTGGAACCCGAAGGCACCACTGGAGACCAAGATTGCGATAACACGGCCCGCACGCGTCTGAAGAGATAAATAACCGAAACCATGGAGAATTGAGATTCGATTCCTGGTCCCAAGCCAACATCTCCTTTCAGAACCCCATTAGTAACTATCAAATACGATTCATATTTTTGTGAACTCATCACATAAAACGTAAATGGAATAAATAGCAAGATGCATACTTACACGAATGCTAAAATAATAATCAAAAATATTGTAATGAATTAAATATAAGAATACATAATGTATTAGTTTGTCTATGTAATTGTTTAAATATGAAGAATGATATCTTTACGTCACATTTCACATTTTAGTCATACACAATAAATATACATACCTTACAACACATTATGTATAGTTTAGAACCGATGTGACAATAGCCCAATGGTACCCGTCTCCTATGATGCTTAGGGCCCACATGTGAAATCTTAAATGACGAGAGTTAAGTGAAGGTGTTTTATCGGCACCCAAAGCCTTACGGGGTGGTATAGGTGGGTATCCAAGATAAGGGATACCGGGGGCAGGGTCCCTTCCTTCAACTTTTTTTTATATATATATAGTTTAGAGGGTGTTCGGGATTAGGTTTGAAGTAATTATCTGATTATTACGTTTGTAACGCAAATAATCTAAAAATGTGTTTGTATCAAAAAGTGATTATTTGCTATGAAAACGCAGTTTTGAAGAAGCATGTACATGCATGCTTTTTCAAAATGCAGTTTTAAAAATGAATAATATATATCGCAATACCAAACACCCCCTAAATAAATTGTCACAAGTACATACACATTTTGAAAATTGAAAAGCAATAACCTATTTAACATTCCAGATGTATCCTTGCCATGATACATATACTCGATCAAAATTCATACTATTGGTTTGTTGCACATATTTTATTGCATTTATTTGAAATTTAATTTTAGTCGCGTTTATCATATATTGGCTTTTTGCACATGTACACATTGGAAAATTAGATGTACAGAATATATTTAGTAATTAATACTGTAATATGTAATTAGTGATTAGTAGTGATAGTAATTAGTAGTCTAAAAAGAGATGATGAAACAATCCAATGGTTAGAATTTAAAGTTGCTTTTCCTAAGGGTGATGACTTTTTCAAAAAATATTTTTAAATGGCTCTTTTATAATTATTGTTAGATATGTGTGTGTGCGTGTGAAGGTTAATTCATGCATGCATAAAATTAAGCTTTTCGAAATTTAAAACAACAATAATATAATATTACTGTATATTGAAGTACGGGGAAATCATGAGTTGGATGCCCCGACCACTTCTTCACCATGTTTTGAAGGATTTACTTATACCTTGCTTCCTTGCAACTACATTATTATATGAGCATATATTTTGACATTTTAGATGGTTGACTTTCGTTTAGATCTGTCCTCAACCCCTATATATATAACCTTCCCTCTAGTCTATGTCTCTCATCATTTCATTCACCAAATATACTACTTAACTTGATACATACACAAGCTAAGCTAGTCTTTTACATATAATCCATCACTACTCTTAATTAAATTTGCAGATTAGTGTATAATGGGGATTTCATCCTTTAACAAAAAGTTTGTCTTGTTTGTTTTCTTATTAACTACATTCACCACCTTGGCACTAAGTCAAGGCAATGGCGGTCGTGGCACTCGTGTTGGCATCTACAAGTCCACTTGCCCTACGGTTGAATCCGTTGTCCAGTCAGCGGTTCGATCTGCTGTCCAAGCCAACCCTACAATTGCACCGGGTTTACTAAGAATGTTCTTCCATGACTGCTTTGTCAATGGTTGTGATGCATCCATATTAATTAATGGCCCTTCGACAGAGAAGACTGCCCGACCCAATTCTCTCTTGAGAGGCTTTGATGTCATTGATGCAGCAAAGTCTCGGCTCGAAACCACCTGCCCTGGAGTCGTTTCTTGTGCTGATATTCTTGCCATTGCTGCCCGCGATTCAGTGGTCCTGGTAATTAAGCACTATAAAAGTCTTCTTTGCATGTACATTTTGTATTACATGTGGGTTAACCAGCTTATTAACTACATGTGGTATTTTAATTATCGTTAATTAATTTATGACATGTTGCAGACCGGTGGGCGTAGTTGGAAGGTGCGCCTAGGACGTAGAGACGGATTGGTTTCGCAAGCATCTGATACCGCGAACTTGCCTGCATTCAATGACCCAATGACTGTCCAAATCCAAAAGTTTGCTGATAAAGGTCTTAACATCCAAGATCTTGTTACACTTGTTGGTAAGTAGCAGAACAAATTATTAATAAAGAAAAACTACAACATAAGTGATACGTATATAATTAATATATATCAACTGCCTTCATTATAAAAATTAAGCCTATATATATGTCATTTTTGTTTGATGACTAGGTGGACACACAATTGGAACCGCAGCTTGTGCTTTATTCAGCTACAGACTATACAACTTCAACAACACCAATGGACCCGACCCGGATATCAACCCAGCCTTCTTACCACAGCTCCGAGCACTCTGCCCCAATGGTGGTGATGGGTCGAGGCGTGTGGCCCTTGATACAGATAGCGTTAACAGCTTTGGCAATTCGTATTATGAAAACCTGAGGAACGGACGGGGAGTAATTGAATCGGATGCCAAGCTATGGAGCGATAGAAGGACCCAAAGGTTTGTACAGGGATTTTTGGGAAGGAGTGGGCAAAAATTCAACGCTGAGTTCGGAAAGGCGATGATAAAGATGGGTGATATCCTGGTGAAAACAGGGACACGAGGCGAAATTCGTAGAGTTTGCACTGCTATCAATTAATTATTTGATGAAAATTGACGTATTCATTTAATTCACGATTCATAAACTGTCAATATATATGTAACAAACTTGAATTAAATTGGTTGAGAAATATGTTAATCGGTTTCTTTACAATGCTAATATTTGATAATCTACTTGAAATTTATTTAGGGTCATGCTATAGAGACACCCTTAATTTGGCATAAACACCCGCTATACGTGACATATACTTAAATACTCCCCGTATACTTAATATTCCACATAAAGACAAAATATCATACTTCTCGTATGACCCATATTCCCCATATAGTGGGTGTTTAGATAGCAAAAGAATGACACCTCATACCTGTAACTCTGCAAGTTGTCAGATGATAGTGACTATTATATTTAAAAAAGTTTTATTTAAATTATATAGCTTTATGATGTATGTATATATGAATAGCATTCATGTGCATCATAAGAAAAGACAAACAATGGGTAAAATTGTCTTTTACATTAAAAATTAAAAGTATTTTATTTTACTCATGTGGTCCCACTATCATCATCATCATCATACATCAGATCTTCTTCCTCTAGTTTATTTATGAGCTCTTTTTGAATCTTGCTACGTACCAAATACTTTTTTTAATTTAGTTTTTTCATAAAAATCTGATTAATCTTTTTTTACTTTTTTATTTAAAGCAAAAAAAAATAAAAATCAAACAGAATTTTTAGTCAAAGTTGACATCATTTTTCTTTCGAGATTTTATCTTTTCTTATTTTTTGAAAAATACAATACTTATTTTTTTACGTTATTATTATATATATTTATTCAAATCAAATATGGTTAGCTACTTTTTTGGTTTACTTGGCTTGCTATTTGGCTTAATTTGCTACACTCAAACTCAGAATACAAATGCTAAAACATTGAAAACATCTCAGATATTCTTTATCTTCTCATAGCATTTCTCAAATACATTTGCCATATCTAAAAACAGAAAGAAAGATGGATTAAGAATCTGATAACAACATGCGAATAAGTCAATAAGATTCTATGATAGCAAAAAGTACAAGATTACAAGCATCAAATGCATGTGGTACAATTCCTTTATGCTTGAATTCTGGTAACTTGTGGAAAAAAAAGCTGGAATACAAGTATACAACTCTGGCCACATCCATCAACTTCCGGCGACGGTTGCCAATTCCCGACAAGCTCCATTCACTACTAAACGTTTAAGAAGATAAAAAAAAAGACAGACTTTTCGTAACCCACTTAATATCCATAACAATACAAATATGTTTTCCATTGCTAGCTTAGTCTCGTGGCTGATTCTTGTCAATGTTTTTGCAATAAAGCCTCCCCCAATCATGGTAAATATGACATATATAGTTGGTTGGTGATGGAGGATAAATAGAAGAAGCAGTAGCTAAATTAGAGTATATATGTTTTGTGTATAGATGTTGAAGAAGTGTGGATTAACCGTTGTTGCTGCCTGATAGGAACTTCCCATATCAATTCTAGAGAAAAACCCATCACAAAGCTTCAACAAAAACTGGTGCTCTCTTGCTATTTTACTCATAGTACCTGATTTTGTGCAAACGATTCAGAACTATCTTTTGTTTGATGATAGGGATGATAATGAATAATGTGAAAGCTTGTATTGGTTTTAAGTTTCCCAGATGAAAAAGGAGAGAAACTTGAAGTGATGATTATTTGTGTGTTAGGTGAGAAACTTTTACAGTATATTTTGGATGGGGTGGGTGATCTTTATCCATATCTACCTTTTTTTGTTTTAATAATAATAATATTAATAATGAAAAACAACGTTTTCATGTACTTATATTTTGGTTTTTTCCAATTTCAAATTTTACATTTTACTGATGTAAGTGTGTATTTGTTATTTGTGTTTGTATATTTTTTTTTTTTTTTTTTTTTTTTTTTTTTTTTTTTTTTTTTTTTTTTTTTTTTTTTTTTTTTTTTTTTTTTTTTTTTTTTTTTTTTTTTTTTTTTGAAAGGCATAGAGGTATACTAAAAGTACTAGCAATCTGTTCATATTTTTTTTTTTTTTTTTTTTTTTTTTTTTTTTTTTTTTTTTTTTTTTTTTTTTTTTTTTTTTTTTTTTTTTTTTTTTTTTTTTTTTTTTTTTTTTTTTTTTTTTATATTTTTTTTTTTTTTGAAAGGCAGAGAGGTATACTAAAAGTACTAGCAAATCTGTTCATATTGAATAGACCCCCGTTAGAATGAATTAGGTAAATCTCATGTGCAAATGTGCAATAATAATAATATTAATAATGAAAAACAACGTTTTCATGTACTTATATTTTGGTTTTTTCCAATTTCAAATTTTACATTTTACTGATGTAAGTGTGTATTTTTTTTTTTTGAAAGGCATAGAGGTATACTAAAAGTACTAGCAAATCTGTTCATATTGAATAGACCCCCGTTAGAATGAATTAGGTAAATCTCATGTGCAAATGTGCAATAATAAAATAATTGGGTTTCCGAGCTTTTTGGTTTTTTTTTTTTTAAAGCATAAGGTATACTAGAAGAAAATCTGTTCATATTTTTTTTTTTTTGAAAGGCATAGAGGTATACTAAAAGTACTAGCAAATCTGTTCATATTGAATAGACCCCCGTTAGAATGAATTAGGTAAATCTCATGTGCAAATGTGCAATAATAAAATATTAATAATGAAACAACGTTTTCATACTTATTTTGGTTATTTTTTTTTTTTTGAAAGGCATAGAGGTATACTAAAAGTACTAGCAAATCTGTTCATATTGAATAGACCCCCGTTAGAATGAATTAGGTAAATCTCATGTGCAAATGTGCAATAATAATAATATTAATAATGAAAAACAACGTTTTCATGTACTTATATTTTGGTTTTTTCCAATTTCAAATTTTACATTTTACTGATGTAAGTGTGTATTTTTTTTTTTTTTTGAAAGGCATAGAGGTATACTAAAAGTACTAGCAAATCTGTTCATATTGAATAGACCCCCGTTAGAATGAATTAGGTAAATCTCATGTGCAAATGTGCAATAATAAAATAATTGGAAAAGTTTCAACTTATTTTGGTTTTATATTTTTTTTTTTTTGAAAGGCAGAGAGGTATACTAAAAGTACTAGCAAATCTGTTCATATTGAATAGACCCCCGTTAGAATGAATTAGGTAAATCTCATGTGCAAATGTGCAATAATAAAATATTAATAATGAAAAACAACGTTTTCATGTACTTATATTTTGGTTTTTTTTTTTTTTTTTTTTGAAAGGCATAGAGGTATACTAAAAGTACTAGCAAATCTGTTCATATGGTTTTTTTTGTCACGCTTTAATAGGAACTGTTCCAAAAAGTTTTAGAGGATTCCGCATGTGAGTCATCATTTGGAACGGTGGTCAATGAACCGTTTCAATCTCTTGTTTTTTTTTTATATTTTAGGATATTCAATTACCTATATATATAGATATATTTATATTTTTATTTATTTATTTATTCAATTCAATCCATACTCCAAAAGATTTAATAAAACCAAATGAAACTCAATCTAAACATCGAAATTCTGGAAAATAATCTATATATACACATCAAGGTTTACATAAAAACACATAATAAAATTACATGAAGATCCATACACTTTCATATAACGATATATCATCATCATAATATAAGTTACGCATCATGACCATAATGGTCACAAACTCACAATAGACCTTCCAATATCTTCCTCAAAATTCCAAGACGTACTAAGTTCAAAATCCATTTGACCTTTTGCTTCAACAACTTGATGTAGCAAAAGCAACCTTTCGGTTCCAAAGTGATTGTTAGCCCAGAAGGCTTCAACCTGCAACAAACATTCCAAATTGACTATCAACTATAGAATGTCACAATCAAATCGACAACGAAGCTGACTATCAATTCACATAGGCTATTATATTTAAGGGACGGTCATTTTACTTTTATGTATAACATCCCAAAATCCTAATCATAATGTAAAACATCACAGAGAAGATACTCACCTATCGCCAATAAAAAAATTGAGAAAGCGTTGAATTCGTTTAGAGAAACCTGTTACAATATATGATACAATACATTAATTAATAAATTGAATAACAAATGATGATAAGATGAATTTTTAGTCAATTCACTATAATAATAATAGCAATAATAATAATAGTAATAATAACAGAAGAAAATCTGTTCATATTATTTTTTTTGAAAGGCAGAGAGGTATACTAAAAGTACTAGCAAATCTGTTCATATTGAATAGACCCCCGTTAGAATGAATTAGGTAAATCTCATGTGCAAATGTGCAATAATAAATAATTGGGTTTCCAAGCTTTTTGGGCTTTTTTATTAATTGATTTTCGGAACTTGATGAGCAATCTGTGGCAATTTGTGATTCTAAAGATCGAAGTGAAGAGGGTGCACATAAAGATTGAAAGAACATTATCCATTATTAACACAATCATAGATTCATAGAGAAACGATAAATATGGATAGACTCTAGTAAGTAGTAACATAAGGCGGAAGAAAGAAGGGAGGATTTGGAGAAACTCGCTGGTGTGAAAAGGTGAGGCGGTTGATGGATTTTAATTTTCAAGGTTTTATACATATATAAAATGATGTTTGGTGTTGATCTTTTAAAGTTTGGCAGCGGGAATTTTCCCCCCACAACATAGCAATTTATTTTCATTTGATATTTGAAATTAAAAATATAGGAGTATTTTTTTAGTGGTAATTATCTTATTTAACTAAATAGAGAGCTATGATGGGAGAGGGTGAAAGATTACTTTGTAGGGGTTAACTTACACACTGACATGAGAGACAATAAAGTGAGATGAGAGACAATAAAGTGACCTCTTGCAATCACATTGATATTGAATAGTCCTCTTGCACCACTAAATGTCTGAGTGCCTGACACACCCCATGGGACATGTTACTTTATTTTTATTTTTTCATTAAAATACCTCTTTGTTTTAGTACAAACACAACTCTCACCCTTTCACTTTATAGTTTTAATTTGTTTTCCTATTAGACCATCTTTAACGCGGGATGTATTCCCGGCGTTTTCTGTTAAAAACGCCGACTTTCCGGCGTTGGAGGTTAATGCCTCTGGCGTATTCACCTGTGTTTATGTGTTTTTATATTAACAAAATACTTTCTTTCTTTTTTTTGTCAAGATTGCATGTTTTATAATTTAACAAAATGTGTTTTTTAATTATATATAAAGTTAATTTAAGTATTTATATAAATGATGAATCAGTGTTTTGGTGATGTGACACCAATACAATGAGTTTCAATGTAGTTCAGTGTGATGAATCAGTGTTTTGGTGATGTGACACCAATACAATGAGTTATTACTCCACCTCATTTCAACCCTCCGACCTTTTTTCCAAACTTTTTTAGTGGCAACCATCACTCCCAACCTTTTCTTCAAATTTTCATAATTTATCCTTAACATTATAAACTTTGCATAATTAACCCCTTTTTTTAATTATAAGTTTTATTAATAACAAAACACATTACATAATATTTAAAAACACATTACATAATAAACATATTACGTCTTCTTACAACTTACCTAAAATAATACGATGATATAAAATAATCAATTTAGTTCTCAAACTATATATATTTCCTTAAAAGATAGTATATAACAAAAATAATATTAAAATTTATCGTATGTATACAATCTTATCTACTATTATTATCTATATACTAACAAAAATAGTATTCAAATTTTATCGTATGTAATTAATCTCTAATCTCTAATATATATAAAAAAGAAACCTTAATTCCAAAACGAAAAAGTTTGAATCTTTTGAGTTTAATTAGAGCCACTAGATCAAAATGCTGATGTCATATACCTTTTATAACTTTATCAAATTTAGTTTTAATTTAATAAATTCAAATATGGTGATTAATTATGGAGTATAATTTTCAATATTTTTAATTACAAAAAGTAACTAATTTAATGATATAACTAAGAAAAATAATTCCTAAACTTTATATTATATATTTTAAAATTACTTTTTGTTTTTTTTTTGTTGTTATTTCAGTCCTGACTTTATATATCTTTTTATCATATAACGTAATAAATATTGGTTATAGTTATAACTCTTATAAGAATGAAAAGCATAACCATTTTTCAACATCTTTTATTTATGTTTGTCAAAATAAGAAACAATTAAAATTAATATTGTCTTATCTTTTTGGAGTGAATTTTAAAAGAATAAAAAGACATCATAAGTTTAATAAATTAATAATAATTTAATATTGATATTATAATAATAAATAAATAAATAATGTAATAATAGATTAAGATGTAGTCAAACAAACCAATGAGACTTTTAAGAATATCAAATTTATAAAGTTTGATAGATTTAAAGGATAAATCAAATTAAGATTATTTCAAACAACAAAAATTACCAATTTGATAGATTTTTAAAAGATAGGCTATTTATCTAAATAATAACTAAAATAACTTTTAGTAAAAGATTAAGAAACAGACGTGAGAATAGAAAGTGAAAGGGGAAAAAAAATTTAGGGGTGTTGTGGTGCTACAAAGTGTATTTCAAACTGCTGTTTTAGTTAGTATTTAGATATGTTGCGTATTACGCGGGATATAATCTAGTATAATAATATTGGAATATGATATATCCTCCTAATTAATTGCCTTAAATCATTTAGATATTATCTTTTTATTAAATGATCACAAACGCAGTGTCTCCCGGAGCAATGGGCGTGTGACATATCTCGTTATAATTAAATATAAAAAAGAGTTAATTTCATTACATGTAACATCCGTGAGTTTTGACCGTTTGACTTTACGTGCAATTTGACTAACAATTTGAGTTGATGAAGTATTTGGGTCGTTTTGTGATTAAATGACTATGTGGTATGTTCGTCGGGTCGATAGTATAACTTAACCGGCGATTAAATGTGAAACGATATGTGAAATGGCTTGTAAATGGAGACGGGTCGACCCATGGGCTAAACCCATGACCCATGAGCCTACTAGTGAACCTCCCCCCCTTATCTCTCCATTTACCACACACTCTCTTTTCTTCCTTCTCTTTTTCTCTCTAAGTGAAAAACAAGACCAATCCATCTCCTCTCTTCTTTTCTCTTGCTATATTTGGTGCTTTGGGTTTACTCGCGACCGAGGACTCATCGGAGAGCGGGAAGGCGGATAGCGTTAGGAGTGACGCTCCTAGTCGCTCCCGGAGCCGTTCACCCATTCAGTCTCCAGCCCGACCACCACCACCGGCACCAGCGGGTCCCCGCATCCGCTACACCGCAAGAAAGCGTGACCTTCGTCCCGTGCGTGAGAGGATTGGCCTTATCAGAGATCCTTATATTCGTCTTGATGTCCCGATGCACTATACTTATGTGCCCGACCAAGGATATGTTGGAAGGCCGGACATGAGGCTTTGTGGAGAGGGGACGTCAAGAGGGATATACGGAGTACCTCCTCCCCTACCCCCTCGAGGC
>CM067170.1:37435997-37452332 GCA_034093135.1 Erigeron breviscapus | reverse complement strand
GAAGGGGTTCCTTCTGATGAATCATCTGCTGATGAAGAAGAAGAAAGAGATTGCTGTTACATGGCTCTGGCAGACGATGAGCACCTGGTGAAGGAAGATGTCACATCTGGACTGTAACACCCCAAGCCGAGGCTCGGAATATCACGGAAATCACATAGCACCAGGTGGAATTACAATAGAACAAACTAAATGCAATTAGAGGATTCAGTGAATCCATACAATAAGGGGAACAAGTCTCAAAATACAACAGGAGCGAGTAAACATCAAGATTACAAACGACAACAAAAGAAGGCTATCAATCCTAAATACAATGCAACATAAGGCAAATGGATCCTTGATCCATATCAGTCCAGTCCGGGTTCAACAGCAAGCTAAACAAATCAGTCAAACTCCACGCCTTGGAATAACTTGGATACCTGAAAAGTGTACTAAGCATAGTCAACACAAGGTTGGTGAGTTCGTAGTAATGGTTCGTAAAGAACCAACATCAATAATCACAATATAAGAATAGAGGCTAGACATGAATTACAGTGAGCCTCTACATAACACAACATCGCCCAACAACAAGATTACACCAGACAAGAAAATGTGTAATGAGAATGCATAAATGATATGAGTATCAATGCAAATGCCGGAATGCATGAATAAGCCATATGCCTATCCTGAGCGTGACCTTCAGTCACCTATGCAACGATACCCTTCTGCCATCGCAATGGACAAGGCTGTATCTCAAAATCATCGAGATATATATGTCTATATACTCGGGGTCAGGAACTACATCCAAAATGGGTGCATACATCTATGCACCAGGATGTCGGCAAATCCCCTGCCGAGGGTCCAACAATAATGTATGCAATGCTTACAATCAAATGTAAATGCATAAATCATAAACCAACGATCGATATGCGATGAATATGAATCAATAATCAATATTCGCCAATCCTGAGTCATCAATCAACAACCGACAATCATAAATCAATAATCACCATTCATCAACATCAGCCATTAACCACAATTTATACCAACTATACGAACATACACTTCAGAGGATTCTACTTTCTTCAAGTCCCAGATGCTTATATATAGGGTCACCCGCAGCCTTCCCACCACATCTAAAACCCGACGAAGGCATAACCGACTTCCATGTAGGTACGTCTATCCTAATAATAATGTAATACTTAACCAAAACATAAACCAAGTCAATCAACATACGATGAACCATAAACTAATAATTCAATAGTCGTCAATCATAAACTAATAATCAATAATCGTCAATCATAAGCCACTAACCACCATTCAAACCACTATACGTACATATACTTCAGAGGATTCTACTTCCTTCGAGTCTCAGATGCTTATATATAGGGTCACCCGCAGCCTTCCCACCACATCTAAAACCCGACGAAGACATAACCGACTTTCATGTATGTACATCTATCCTAATATTACTAGATACTTAACAAATATAAACTAAGTCATTCAACGTGATAATCATCTCAACAATTCAATACTCAAACCAATTTAACCAATCAAACGAAAGGAACCATCACACCAATCCAACAACTAAAACAATCAATCAATCAATAAATGCAAGTAAACACGCCAGGTTTACACTTTTCAGCCCGGATCTCAAGCGAGTAGGGAGATACGAAACTCACCTTGATCGGCAAAGAAGCTTAAGTCGAGTTAATAAAAGATTAATAGCGAGTAGTAGGATCCGCACGGCCACAACCTATAAATATACATCATAATACCATAATGTCAACTATACAATCTTAAACCAGTAGGTTTGGCACATTTAGGTCAAATTGCAAACCCTAGACGTCTTTACAACTTAAACGAGTAAGAACAAGACACTTTGACTCGACACCTTTTGAAATGGAAGAAGGTTCATATAAAACGAGTGTCATAACATGAAACTAGACTCTCCTACGATTCTAACGATAGGTCATACGACTTATTTGGACTTACGGATCAAAAGTTATTGACGTTTGAAAACTGACGCGCACACATTCACAGTAACAAACCACTGCGCCGCAGTGAGCCATTGCCAAGCTCACTGCGCCGCAGTGAGCTAATCTCGAACCAACCAGCCCCTAGCCACTGCGCCGCAGTGGGCTAGCCTAAGCCACTGCGCCGCAGTGGCCCAGTTCTGGTCCCAGAAGCAGCAGCTGCAACAAGTGCAGGAAAACCAACCCAAAAACCCTTAAAACTCGACCCAAACCAATCCAAATCGATTTGTAGGAACTTGTAACTTAAATTGAAGCATACATAAACACCATTAACCATAAATAAACATAACCCAATCCTCAAATTCGACCCAAAACATCAAAATCATAACAAATCGCTCTAACCCTAATCGAAACCCTAATTTGACCCAAATCGTCTTTCAACTCGATTCAAGACTTGAAATTGTTCAAGATGACTAGAAATGCATAAACAAACATAAATAGAAGTAAATGGGATGAATTTGACTTACCAAAACTTCCTTTTGAGCTAGAATCCGAAAATTAGGTCAAATGGACAAAAATGCAAGAACTTGACTTTGATTCTTCGATAGGAAGCAAACGAGATGAAGACGGCTATGATTTCTATGTTAAGACCGTTCCAACACTAATTCGATGCAAGAAATGATGAAGAACAAGAGATGAAATTGTCTTGCTTTTTACTTGAGAGAAAGAGAGAAAATAGAAAGATAGATAGGAAATGAGAGGGGGAGAAGGGATAAGGGGGGAGATTGGGTCTTGGGTGGCTGGTGGGTTGTGGGCTACCCACGGGCCGACCCGCTTCTCAACCCAAGCCAAATTACAAACGTTAGGCATTTAAACACCGATTAAAACGTATTATCGACCCGACAAATATACCACGTTGTCATTTAATCACAAAACGACCCAACTATTTCATTAACTTAAATTGTTAGTCAAATTGCACGTAAAGTCAAATGATATTTCATTAATTTAAATTGTTAGTCAAATTGCACGTAAAGTCAAATGGTCAAAATTCACGGATGTTACATTATTCCCCGTTGAAAGAATTTCGTCCCGAAATTCAACAAAACCCTAATTAGCAAATAAATGCGGATACTTAGACTTCATGTAATCCTTTCGCTCCCAACTGAACTCGGCTCCACGCCTAGCGTTTCCACCTAACCCTATCAATCGTGTAGAGCTTAATCTTGAGTTTCTTGACTCGGCGGTCCAAGATCTCTACCGGTTCTTCAATAAAATTCAAATTCGAATCAACCCTAATCTCGTCCCTAGGCACATGATATGTAGGGTCCGCCAAACACTCGTGTAGGTTGCAAATATGAAACACATCATGTACACCGCTAAGCTCTTGTGGTAATTCTATTCGATAAGCAACTTTTCCAACCCTCTTCGAGGATCTTGAAAGAACAGTTATACCTCGGCCCGAGGTTGCCTCGCTTCACGAATCGGATGACGCCTATCCACTGTGATACTTTCAAACGTACAAAGTCACCCACTTTCAACTCTCACGGTCTCAGCCTCACGCCGGCATACTCCTTACTTAGCATGTGAGCTAGCTGGGCTATCCTCTTAGCTTGAGAAGTTGTTCTTGTCATTCCTATTAGAAATCCTGACCCGTTACTTTGGCTTTCTTTGCTTCTTGGTTCGTCCCTGTGGAGAATAACATCTCTACTACTTAGTGTTTCGGTCAGTGACACTCGAATACTCGCGTAACAACCGTCACTGCACAGGATTTCCGCCACGGTTATAAGTACATTATCTTCACATGTGATCAAGTCTCACGATGGGTTGAGTGCCCGTTGCTCATTGGATGGCTCCCTGAATTGGAGTTAAGCGACTTTCTTTATCTGGAAGGACAGAAATCGAATCTTAGGGTACCTAACCCTTTTTCTCCTAAACACCAATGTGCCAGGTTGTCAAATTTTTACCGGTCTTGTCGTATCATGATCACCTCTTGTCGTCGGCGACTTCACGGCGAAGTCCATTCCAATTCGTTTTTCTTCCAATTTCTCTTCCGTCTTTCTCTACACGCTTATTCACGCCTCAGAAGGTTATAAGGGTTTTGACTACGCGCGCGATGTTGGGAAGTTTAGCATATACGAAATTTAAGCTATCGAGATGGGACAAGCCCGATAAGTCACCCGGAAAAGCGTTCGGGAGACCCAAGATTAACAAGGACAACGTTAGTTTTTCAGACTCTTGAGACGGTAGCTCTAAGGACGCCTGAGTTGGAAAGACTTACACGGGGCCCTAAGAATCCTACCGTTAGATATTTTACACTAGTAACCCTACTACGCAACTTTAGAACTGTCTCACTCGGTGGCATTCAGATTACACTCACTTTTTCATCAAGAATCTTTATATCATACGGCGCCCAGTACGTGAGGAGTTTTGTCGTCTTTTAGAGTCGGGATAGATACACGGGATATTTGAGCAAATTAGTTAGTGAGTCGCTAAACATTCAAAATTGCAAACATATAATTTCAAAACACACGAACGAATGTAACTCAAAGGAGCAACGTTAGAGTAAACGAGGTTCATAGTCGGTTTCGATATCGAATAGTGTAGTAACATAACAACCATTAGGAGGAATGTACCTTAACCAACGTTAGGATCACTTTGGTCTCCTTTGCCCTTCTCTGCAAAAGCTCGGCTACGAGGTTGAACTTGATGGTCTTGTTGGCCACGGCTTTGGTTATAAACGACTATTTGTAGTTGATTACGAGGAATCGCCACTTGGGCTTGTGGTTCGGTCCGTTTAGGACAAGCATTTCTGTAGTGGTCGGGGCTACCACACACAAAACAAACACCTTGATGGCTCCGAGGGTGGTCAGCTTGGGGATAGATGGTTTGAAGAGGCGTTACATTCAATGGTGTCGCTCTCGGTGCTCTACAATTCTTGGACATGTGTCCAAGTCGATTACAATTGAAGCAGGCTCCACATTGGGTATTAGTGGGATGATGCTTGTTACAATTGTTACAGAAAGGATGAGGTCCCTTGTAAGGCCTCCTCGCCAGTCCCATTGCCGTCCTGAATCTACCCTTATTATGACCGTTGGGGTCAAACCTGCCCGTCCTCCTCGCCTCACTAGATTCTCCGATTTCTTTCCTTTTCGATGAGACTCTACTCGACACCTTCTCATCGTCCATAATTACTCTAGCTTCACGCATTTCACTGCTTCTTTGAAGGCTTGCCGTGACTTGGGCTACGATAGTAGGTATGGCGTTTACCACGGCTTGGGCAATCACAGTTGCTAAATCCGGCTCATCGCTATGGCTAGTCGCATTCCTTCTTGGTCTCACCATTTTCTACAAGGTAAGTAACGCGTTGACCCGAAAGTTAGCCTCACAATGCTCACATATTAGTCACACAAGTAGTTAATGCTCTCATACCATATAACATACTCATTTCATGTTATTACACTAAGGTAAGAGTGTTAGAATCCTATGAAATTGTTACTTATCATTTTATCATGTTAAGTTCATTACCATTGGTTATCTTTAATTCATGTAATCGTGTCAATATATCATACAATAAAACTAACTTGTTAACCTCATTCCTACAATCGCCCGTCTACTAATACCTTTTACACGTGCATTACCAGTTATCCCATAACCCGCATGCAATCAAGTTTAACTAGGCCTCATACGTTTTTAAGTTCACATACCATTAAGTGTAACACCCGTTTCGTAAAAATATGGATTTCCAAAAATTTTCGCCTAACGGCGTCAATAAAGCGGAAACAGTTTATTAAAAACCTCAACCAATGAAAACAGTTGAGAAACATAAGTGGTGTTACTAATAGCATCAAATCAGTAATAAAAGAAATCCATAAGATTGTCCAACATAAAGCAACCATAACATAGTCATTACAATAGTTCCATAAAGGAAATCATTAACATTAAGTCTATGCGGAGTTATTGGGTAAACTAAAGCCATCTTGATCATCTACCCATCTCTCGCCAAAGCTTCACACGACATCTCACTGCTTAACCTGAGGGGTGTCAACACATAAGAAGAAACAAGTGTTAGCTATAAAGCTAAGTAGGATAACACCAGGTTTAAGCAAAACATTTCATCCATTAAACACGTCACTTTAAAACATTACGTCATTTGATTTAGGCATTTATATCACCACATAACGTATCCATATCACATATAAGTATAGAGTCCATGACCCTAAGTGTGCCTAATCAATTTCGTCATTTCATCTCATCTCATTAAGTTGTGACTAGGTCACCGTTAAGTTGTATCCGAAGTTACCGTTAAGGAAAGACAATGTCGATCCATGAGTAGCACGTTATGTTCATAACATTAGGTGGGTCATCAGGCCACCCGAACTACTCGCCACATATGACTTGTTGCAAGGAGCCACCGAGCAACCATTTTAACGTACCCTCCCACATACGGGCACTACGTACTCTCCCACATGCGAGCACGACGTACTCTCCCACATACGAGCACGATTTATACGTACCTATTACCACATCAGGCACGGGTTATGCATAACACTTAACATCTAATTAGCTCGAGCATTTACCACGTTTAGTTTAGGTTTCCACATTAATCCTAAACTAATCCACATCTATCATCTTTTCACGTTAGGGCCCTTAAAACGTGCACGTGTCATGGCAACCTAAAAAGGTCTAGTGTTCTAGATGAACAAGCCACATATACATGCACATATCAACATTACAACACGTCATTAACCACCGTTCATCATATCATATCACATCATATCATATCGTTAAGCATATCATCATCATTGCATATCATATCATAACCATGTGTACGGGGAAGCATTTTAGGCATAAACATCGTCATCATTAATCCCCGAGTACCTCCCATATCAACCCAACCACATATGAGTTATACATTACCGTTTTGGAGGTTATAGTTTACAAACCATTTTCGTTGCACCCTCAGCGTGACAAAAGTAGTGTATCTTACCTGATAGTAGTATGTGCGCGCAAACAAAAGCTAACAGTGCTTAATAGTAGTCCCCGACACCTATCGTACATTAATATATAAAATATAAGTCATTTGGGACCTTAAATGGACTTGAAAACGAACTTAGTTTTGTTCTTACGAACTTAATCCCAGAAAACGAACTTAGCCCATACCAAACGAACTTAGCTCATTAAAAACGAATTTAGACTTCACTGAACGAATTTAGACTTCTTTAGGCAAAACGAATTTAGCTGCTTTCTGAGCAAACAAAATTAGCTTTCAACTTCAAACGAATTTAACTCCTTTAAAACGAATTTAGCTCTTCAAAACGAATTTGAACTTCATTATGAGCAAACGAATTTAAGCTTCATTTTGACAAACGAATTTAGCTTTAAAACGAAGTTAAACTTCGTTTTTACAAACGAATTTAGCATTCCAGGAACGAATTTAGCTTCAGAAACTTCTTTTTACAAACGAATTTAGCTTTAAAACGAAGTTAAACTTCTTTTTACAAACGAATTTAGCTTTAAAACGAAGTTAAACTTCGTTTTTACAAACGAATTTAGCTTTAAAACGAAGTTAAACTTCGTTTTTACAAACGAATTTAGCTTTAAAACGAAGTTAAACTTCGTTTTTACAAACGAATTTAGCTTTAAAACGAAGTTGAACTTCATTATGAGCAAACGAAATTAAGCTTCATTTTGACAAACGAATTTAGCTTTAAAACGAAGTTAAACTTCGTTTTTACAAACGAATTTAGCATTCCAGGAACGAATTTAGCTTCAGAAACTTAACTTCGTCCAGAATTCATAAAACGACTTTGTTCTTCAATTTTCCAAAAATCAATCGACTTAGGCTTCACCCAAAACATGTTTTTGACATATATAAACCTCTTTTGATCATAATGATCGATTACAAACTCGTTTAACACCATTTTGAACCTTAATTAATCAAAACACATAATAAACCCTAATTCTTTCAAAACCCTTTTTAAAATCAGATTTGATTCGTTATAAAACATCTTTAGATCTGAAAATATAGCCAATAAAACATTGATTACCTGTAGAAACGATAGCCAATTCGATTCAATACAAAAACACTTGATTTGATTAACCAAAACTTGAAGATCTTGCTTTAGAAATCAAAAGAGAATTAGAGAGGCTGATGAATGTGTTCTAATTAAGTTTTGAGGCTGCCAAATTAACCTAGATTAGGCTAATCCCTTTCTTAACCCGTTTTTAACTTTTCACCATTGGCAAAACTAGTCCCTGGACTTCATATTGACTTTATTTCACATTAAAACACCTATTGGGGATACATATAACACACCAAAGCACTTTCGCACACTACAAAGGCCTTTTACACATCATTTAGTCCACTTTATTGTCACCCATTAAAGATAATTAAATCTCACATATAGGGCACATAAACATATAAACACACATTTTACCACATAACATATCACGGACTTATAATTTGACCTAACGACGTTAGTCAACAGAAACGATTAAGTTTTTGGGATGTTACAATTACCTCCCCCTTAAGAGGATTCCGTCCCCGGAATCACTTCATCATCAAAAAGGTGGGGATAGGTCTCCCGCATTACGGACTCGGTCTCCCAAGTCATACTTCCGCCGTGATTGTGTTTCCACTTTATGAGAACTAGATCGATAGTCTTTCGTCGTAACTTCTTTTGTTTCCTTCCCATTATAGCAACAGGTTCATCAACAATCTGCTTGTTTGGATCAATACTTACGTCATCGAGTGGAATGACATCCGCTTCATTTGCATAGCATTTACGTAGATAACACACATGAAATGTGTTGTGAATTCCATGAAGTTCTGGAGGTAATTCCAGTTGAAATGCCTGTTCATTAACCTTCTTAATGATCTTAAAAGGTCCAATGAATCTAGGGCTTAGCTTTCCTCGTTTGCCAAATCGTAATACACCTTTCCAAGGCGACACCCTGAGTAAAACCATTTCACCTTCTTTAAAATCAAACGGCCTCCTTTTCTTATCGGCATATGACTTTTGCCTTTCGCGAGCAATACGCAGGGCTTTCTTTGCAACATTAACTTTATCGGCCGTAATTTGTACTACTTCAGGTCCAGCCAACTGCTTTTCCCCGGGCTCCAACCAACAACTAGGAGTCCTACACTTTCTACCATATAGCATCTCATAAGGTGGCATTCCTATACTTGCATGATAACTATTGTTATACGCAAACTCAACAAGAGGTAGGTGTTTATCCCACGAGCCACCATAATCCATCACACAAGCCCTGAGCATATCTTCGAGCGTTTGAATAGTCCTTTCACTTTGCCCATCGGTCTGCGGGTGATAGGCTGTGCTCAAACGAACTTGAGTACCAAATTCCCGTTGAAAACTCTTCCAAAATTTGGAAACAAGGTGAGCATCACGATCGGACACAATCGATAACGGAACACCATGTTTAGTAACCACTTCATCAATATACATCGTAGCGAAGTTTTCCATAGGGGCAGTCTCACGAACTGGGAGGAAGTGAGCACTTTTCGTTAATCGATCGACAATAACCCATATCATATCGTGACCACGAGGCGTCCTCGGAAGTTTGGTCACAAAATCCATCGTAATGTGATCCCATTTCCACTCAGGGATCTCAAGTTGCTGAAATTTCCCGTAAGGCTTTTGATGTTCAGCTTTCACTTTAGCACACGTCAAACATTTCTGCACATACATCATCACATCGTTCTTAATACTGGGCCACCAATAAATCGGCTTCAAGTCCGCATGCATCTTTGTGGCACCAGGGTGTACAGAATATTTAGTCTTATGAGCTTCATCCATCACTAACTCACGATTGCCTCCATATAGAGGAACCCATATTCTACCTTTGTAAGTTCGAAGACCGCGACTATTTTCTTCCATTTCAAGTCTATTTTTCTTCTTTTTCCCAGTAGACTCCTCTTTCACATTCTCCTCCTTCAACGCTTCAATTTGAGCTAATCGAATAGGTTCCATTAAGTTCGACTCAACCTTCGTAATCATTGCACATAACCTCTCTTCGCATATCCTTTGCGGCTCAAGGCATCAGCAACCACATTAGCTTTGCCTGGGTGATATTTAATCTCACAATCATAATCCTTTAATAACTCCATCCACCGTCGTTGTCTAACATTCATATCCTTCTGAGTAAACACGTACTGTAAGCTCTTATGATCCGTGTATAGGGTACACTTTGTACCATACAGATAATGTCGCCACAATTTCAGAGCAAAAACAACAGCAGCCAGCTCAAGGTCATGAGTAGGATAGTTCCGCTCATGAGGCTTCAGCTGTCGAGAGGCGTAAGCGATAACTTTGTCTCGTTGCATTAGTACACACCCTAACCCCGTGATGGATGCGTCACTATAAACCACTAAATCATCTGTTCCTTCGGGTAAGGCTAAGACTGGAGCTTCACACAACTTCTTTTTCAACGTTGTGAAGGCTTTCTCTTGAGCATCAGTCCATACAAATTTTACACCTTTCTTCGTTAATTCAGTCATTGGTTTGGCAATGCGCGAGAAATCCTGAATGAAACGTCGATAATAACCAGCCAAACCGAGAAAACTCTTTATTTCTGTAGGAGACTTAGGCTGCTCCCACTTTGACACCGCTTCTATCTTTGCAGGATCCACTTTTATACCATCAGAGGAGACGACATGGCCGAGGAAATGAACTTCCTTTAGCCAGAACTCGCACTTGGAGAACTTAGCATATAGCTTTTTCTCTCTGAGGACTTGTAAGACAGCCCTCAAATGCTCTCTATGTTCCTCTTCCGACTTTGAATACACAAGAATGTCGTCGATGAAAACGATAACGAAATGATCCAAAAACGGTCGACAGACACGGTTCATCAAATCCATAAACTTCGCTGGAGCATTTGTCAAACCGAATGGCATGACAAGGAACTCGTAATGACCATAACGAGTTCGGAACGCTGTTTTGGCTACACTTTCCTCTTCAACCTTCAGTTGATGATAGCCAGATCGTAAGTCGATCTTCGAAAAAAAGGAAGCACCTTGAAGTTGATCGAACAAATCATCAATGCGAGGAGTGGATACTTATTCTTCACTGTTCTTTTATTCAGCTCGCGATAATCGATACACATACGCATGGATCCGTCTTTCTTCTTTACAAAAAGGATAGGAGCACCCCATGGAGAGGAACTCGGACGAATGAAACCTTTATCTAAAAGTTCCTGAATTTGGGTCATCAGCTCCTTCATCTCTGTCGGAGCTAATCGATACGGAGCTTTGGCTACAGGAGTAGCACCAGGATAAGGTCGATAGAAAACTCAACCTCACGGTCAGGAGGAAGACCTGGAAGATCTTCAGGGAAAACATCTGGAAACTCGGAAACAACTTCAACATCAGAACTGTAGGCTTCGCGATACGAGAATCAATTACATAAGCTAAGAAATGTGACTTAGTTTGCCGTATACAACGAAGAGCTTTCATCATAGAGATCACCTTAACATTTCCCGACTTCTTGTCACCATAAACACAGACACCTTTACCATCAGGGGTAGCGATACGAACTATTTTCTTTGCACATAAGACGACAACATCGTTTTTAGACATCCAGTCCATACCGAGAACAACATCAAAACTAGGAATGGTAGTTGGTAACAAATTAGCAGTAAACGACCGACCCTCTATCTCTAACGGACAATCAGAATAACCCTCTCGTATAATAGTCGTTGTACCGTTAGCCACTTCTACTTCTATAGGACACCGTAAGGAACTAGTAATCATGTCTAATTTAGGAGCAAATAGAGTAGACACAAAAGATTTGTTCGCACCAGAATCAAATAACACATTAGCGGGTTTTGAGTTAACAATAAGGGTAGCAGTAACTACCTGATCGTCGTCTTTTGCCTCCTCGACCGTCATCTGGAAAGCACGGGCTTTGGCTTTGGAAGCTTCCGCTTTCTTTCCCTCATCTTTCTTCATTTGGGGACAATCGGCGATACGGTGCTTTGTATCTCCACATTTATAACATCTTGCTTTATCAGTGCATTCATCAAAAGTATGACCCTGTGCTCCACACCTATTGCACCTGCGGGTCTTAGAAGAACACTGACCAGAATGAAAAGCCTTGCAGCTAGAACACCATTTTCCATCCTTGTCTGTCTTTCCCTTGTCGGAGGACGAAGATCCCTTGAACTTCTTACCAAAACGATTTGACCCACCAAACCTCCT
This sequence comes from Erigeron breviscapus, assembly GCA_034093135.1. Lineage (NCBI taxonomy): Eukaryota > Viridiplantae > Streptophyta > Magnoliopsida > Asterales > Asteraceae > Erigeron > Erigeron breviscapus. The sequence goes on along the minus strand of CM067170.1, from coordinate 37,440,164 downwards.
CTTATTGCCAGACTTCTTCTCATCCTCTTTCTTTTCCACTTTCTTATCCGCAGCAAAATCATCATCAAGCTTCTTAGACTCCTTGATAGCTTCAGTTAGAGTCTTATGCTGCCTGCATATACCTCGATAACTCGGAGGCAAACCATCAACATAGCAAGCAACTTGATCTGCATCAGTTCGGAATAAATGACCCACGAACTTCATCTTCTCCATAAAGGAACGAGCATAATCATTGATTTTGTTAGAAATCCAAAAATGGTGTTAAAATGCAATTATTTTAATAATGGAAGGAGTATTAGTGAAAGTTAGTCAAGTGTATAAATACTCCTTTCCATACCCAAAATTGTAAGCTTTTCCCCCATTTCCTTAATTAATCACAATAATTCAACCTCATTTCTCTCTGATCTTCATCTTCAACCTCCAAAACACACACTACACCTTTTCACACACTAACTCCATTTTTGCACAAATCGAGCTCAAATTTCTACTTAACAATTGGTATCAGAGAAAAATCAGTTAATCTGAACGATCCATAGCTCGATTTGCTGCAATTCTCATCCAATTTTCGAATTTTTTTATTCAAAATCGTTTTCACTGTTCATCAAAATTCACACTCTCAAATCACATAAAATCACAGTTATTTGTTCACCAATAGATTCGTGATAGTTGTAAACATAATCCTGTCAAGTTTCAAATTCCAATTCGATCTAAATCTCGAGATTGAATTTTTTGATTTTGGCGCGATTTTTTGGGTTTTGAATCTGTTGTGTTTTGTGTTGAATTTTGTTCATAATCGTGTTGCGGACGTGAATTAAAACAGTTTGCAAGTGATTTCGTGATCTAACTCCTAGAAATTCATAAGATATCGAAGTTTTTTAAACTTGTTAATGGAGTTTTTCTGGAAATATGTTCAGATGAAGAAGATGACCAAGACGATCTTCCTAAGATCGTTTTAGTTCAGTGAGTTGTGGCTTGATTAAGACGATCCTCACAAGATCATTTTAGTAAAGAGTGTGTTGTGGTAGTGTTGATTCTGGCTAATTAATCCAAAAGGATTGGTTTGGTCATTTCATACACTTAAAAGTTTTTGTGAAAGAAAACAAGACGATCTTCATACCAAGATCGTCTCATTTCCTTCTTACCCAGAACGATCCTCAAACCAAGATCGTTTCATTTTTTAAGACGATTTTCATCCAGATCGTGTCATACCTTCAAAACCCAAGACGATCTTCAACAAGATCGTCTCATTTCCTTGAATAATTTCAAACCAAGATCATTTTTCATACCAAAGACCGTTTTAGTTTTCAAGACCGTTTCACTTTCTATACTTAACCAAATTTTCTTTAAAGTTCCAAGACGATCTTGCTCAGAACAATTTTCAAGATCGTTTCATTTCTTATACTTAACCAAATTTTCATCAAGAGTTCCAAGACGATCTTACTCAAAGACGATCTCACCCAGAACGATTTTGTCAAGATCGTTTCATTCTCTATTCGTTTCAAGATCGTTTCAATTCCTGGTTAACTCAAGATCGTTTCATTACCTGGTTAATCAAGATCGTTTCATTTTCTATTCATTTCAAGATCGTTTCAATTCATGAAGATTTAAAATTTGATAGCGTTAAAAAAAAAAATTTTAGGCCAATTTTCATCCGTTATCGACGCGGTTTTGGCGAAAATTTTTAGAAATTATCAAATTTTTCCTATGATCATGATATCCAAAGTTTACATGAAATTCTAAGTTTCGTGAGAACATATTTCGGCGAAAAAATTTGGAGGGAAACCTGAAGTACAAAATCTCCAAATTTCATTTTTAATTCTTTCACTTCAATTTCAATCACAATTACCTTTTCATTTCATTTCACCCTTTGCTAAACAAAATGTCAAGTCCAAGTATCTCAAATTCAGTCAAAGACGATTTCGTTTTCAATTTGTGGTTAACTTCTTCACCCGAGAAACCAACTTCATCTGAAGAAAACTTCATAAAGGTGGACTGTGTTCATGTTGTTCATCGAGACCTTTTCCAAATCCTTGTCAAGTGATGAAGATATTGATTCATTCAACTGCAACTGAAAATGTCAAATTTCAAGAGGAAGTAGTCACGTTACAGGCCAAGAATGTCAAACTGAAAGAACAAATGATCTACGTTCAAGCTGTGAATGTGAGGCTTAGAAATGAGATGAAAGAACTTCAAGTTGAATTTGGAAACCTTGCAGTTTGGAATGAAATTGACAAACAAACTTTGAAGAAGAATGATGAGTTGATGTCACAAATGAAAGCTGAGATAAAAGAACTTCAAACAGAATTGGATACTTCCAACAAGAAGCTGAATGATAGCATCTTGGAAAGCAAATCAAGAGAACTTATTTTGCAAGAAAAGATTTCCAGTTTTCAATCTCAGTTGAAAAATGAGACATCCTTATTCTTAAACATGGAAAGCAAGTTCGTTGATGAGATGAACAAAGTTGAGAAAGAGAGACAAGATGTTTGCAACAAAATCAAGACTCTTGAAGAGAATTGTTTGCAATTTCAATCAAATGAAACATCTCTACGAAAGAGAATCTCTGAACTTGAGATGGAATTGCAAACACAATCAACATCTTGTGACACTCAAAGTGATGATGGCTCAGTTTATCATGATGCAAGTCCAATATTTCCAACTGAACTTGATGCTCCAAAGAAAGTTTGCACTGAGTCCATCCCAAAGAGCTCAAAGATCAAAGTTTCATCTCCTGCTAAACATAAAGCTTCTCAATTTACTAACTATGCCTTATTCAAGGATAGAAAGTATTCGTCGAAGCCTACTATAGATGGAACACAGACTCTCATTCCATTCTTGTCATTTGAAGACAATACCAAGTTCATCTCTCAAGCAAAAGCTCAGTTGACCAAGATCAAATGAAAACCTGTCTACAAACCAAAGTCAACTGAGTCAAAGACAATCAAATACTCACTTTGGCAACTCTATGAACTTGCACCAAAACCAATTACCGTGCAAAAAGTGAATGTCTTTGCATCTCCACTGCGTCCACAAAAACTCAACTTTTCAACAACCTCGAGTTTTCACCCACCATGGACTGCAGATTCTATTCGTCGAATCGATGACACGTACATTTGGAATGTCAAGACAAAAACCGTTGGGCCTACACAAAAATGGGTCCCAAAGGTTGTTTGTAAGTAATTCGATGAATTGGCTTATACACATGTCAGTGTATAACCCGGGCTAAAGATGTTGTTTATTGGACTACTACTTCATAATGGTTGATTCCCCAGTTTCGACTTCAAAGAGACATGATGAACATGTTGCCACACATTCATCATGAGGGGAAGAAAGAGGATAATGAAGTCGAAAAAGTTTATTTGAAAGAAGAATTTATCAGTTGAGGGGAAGAAAGATAAATTGTTGACTAAAGTGATCCCCAAATTTTTCTTTGAAGATAGTTATCGCCAACGTGGTGGGTACACCGCGGGTACACCCTATACATAAGCGTTGGTGGTACGCAAATATGATTGTTTGATCGAGGGGAAGTTTATGATGAAAAAGATGTTTGTCCAAATGCTTCAAGAGAAAGATTCATTAATTAAGGGGAAGTGTGACAAAGTTAAGATTGTCAAGAAGATGCTTTCATGTTCAAATCTAAAGAGCCAAGATCAAGTTTCTGCAATGCTCATACTCTGAGAAGTTCAAGACTTAAAGATACATCTTTAAGGTAAGTGTGAAGATTAAAGACGTAAAGCCAAGTTTGATGGAAGATCTTGAAGACAATGAGAAAGCTTCGAAGACCTTCATCAACAAATTCGTATTTATAGATGATATCATGCATGAATTACATTTCAACACCAAGGGGAAGAATGTTAGAAATCCAAAAATGGTGTTAAAATGCAATTATTTTAATAATGGAAGGAGTATTAGTGAAAGTTAGTCAAGTGTATAAATACTCCTTTCCATACCCAAAATTGTAAGCTTTTTCCCATTTTTCATAATTAATTCCAATAATTCAACATTAATTCTCTCTCATCTTCATCCCTGACCTCCATACACACACAAACACCTTTTCACACACTAACTCCATTTTTGCACAAATCGAGCTCAATTTCTACTTAGATTTTACCCACTTCATCCGTCAAGGCACGAAACTCTTTTTCCATTTTGCGCTGCTCATGAACT